>JAOSBN010000008.1:32681251-32692429 GCA_027563595.1 Erythroxylum suave | reverse complement strand
CCCGATATCCACCCTTTCGCTATTTTCTCTCTTGACAATGCAGATAGTACAATAGGTGATGCGTGTTTTGGCCTGCAATCACAGCACAAAAGCCAGATCGGGACGGCGCCAGCAATAAAGCATCATGAAGAGATACATCAGGAACGGGAATTTTGACTTTTTCCAACCCATAAGCCTTGTCCCTTATTTCTAATATCTTCAGTGATAATGATTTGTTTTGGCTGTTTCTTCCCAAGAAAGATCGAAAATGTTACAGCTGAGAATAAAGAAGATCCAAGACAGGCGAAATCTGGGGAACCTCATATAGAATAGGACATACTGTTCCTAATCTTAGCCTACAGCCAACCTCATTTTCTGTTTTATTAGACCTTCCCTAGTGGGTCGTCGTAAAATTTAGATTAAGAGATGAAAATAAGAAATGTCTGAAAGCTACAGATTAAAACTCTGCCACTTTCTGAACTATTTCTGGTAAACACAAAAAATAGAAAAATTAAAAGTACCAAATTAAATGATACTGAAATTTGTTAACATAGTTCGGCATATTTTGTCTACGTCTGTAGAATTCTCACCCAGCTTAATCAATTTAACAAAAATGTAATAGATTTATACAAGGCCTCACTAAGCCAACACTACTCAATCTTTGTAACGATCTCTCAACTTCAATAACACAATCGACTCGTGTTAAACTCGACAGAAGATTTTTCTAAACAACTTTTAATATAAGACAATTAAACAAACTAAAAGATTGCATACGCAATGGAAATAACAAAATTGCAATCCCAAATTCATGTATTGATCTATTGCGTTTGATATTCATACTAATAACATGAACAAGTAAAAATAATATACTTGGAATTTGTAAGGATTAACCGGTAATGAACTTTGAAAATACGAAGTCTCTAGGCACTCTACACCGAGAAATTCATCCCGCTTTCAATACTTGATATGGTTATGAAAGATTTTGAAGAACTCTTTCTTAAAAAATGGAACAAAACCTTTTGTCTCTTTCTCTCTTGTTTGAAAAAAACGCTATAAACACAAAAGAAGAATAAAAGAACCTCCTATGTTACTTTACTGCCTCATCTTCATTTTTATGTAAACGTTGCAACAACCAGAGAGACAACAACCTCTCTTCTTTTTGTAACACTATTTCAATGAGTGAAAATTTATGTCCCTCTTTTCACTTCATACATATCCACCTTTTAAAATGAATAACGAACTTGTATATGGCAAAATGCCAGAATTGATGGTAACTTCCAACTTCTTTTTTTTTTAATAAAATGAAATAAAATAAAAGTATTTTATTTAATTCATTTATTTTGCACAAGAGAGTTTCCAATATTAATTATATTTTCTGTGCTAAAATATAATAATAATATGCGATATAGATTATTTAATAAATTATCTCATAATAAATTAAATAATTATAAACAGGAATTATTACACTAGTAAGTGTGTGACCATATAGGTTCATCACTAAGTCGGTAGTAATTAATCCAATTAATTACTAATCAAGGTTGGCGTCTAACATCACTTTTCAATAACCAGATAATGTGAAGTAATAACCTTACGAAGACGGAGCTTGGTTAAGAATAATGTATTATTACCTTCCATCATTACAACTCTAGATTATCCTAAGGTATGCATTAATTATCAAACCTTATTGGATAACCAACTATATTACATGTCGATCATTAATAATTGATGAATAATTTAAAAAACTCATTTTCTCACTCATTCAATTGTCCTAGCCAAGGTCTTGAAATAACCATTAAGATCAATGATAACATAGAGCTCAAACTCATTACCTAGAGTTGATGGATCTTATCTTGACTCACTACTAATCAGATAAGTACTTAATTATATCCAATGATCATTCAACTAGCATTCTTACACACTAGGTGTCCGATATCAAAACATAATAAGTGATTTATTGATTACTATGATGATCTCAGGTCAAAGGAAATATGTAAATTTAAATACTTATGAGAATATCTCACTTGACAATTCTGAGGTAATATTGACTATTGGGAATTCTCACTTTAGTTAGTTCAATGATCATATCTCCATATGCATCATCTATATATGTAACTTAGTAAATCAATCTACTAATATCCATCTAATAAATACTATTACATATGTATTGATCTAACTGGATCATTAAAGTCTTTATTTGATGATCTTACGATCAAGAACAATTTTAGATTAAACCCTAAGACTTGACTTTCATTATCATAATCTCCATTATGAAGGCAAGTGTATAAATTTAATCAAGGACTTATCATATTATGATAAAAGTGATAAACATAATATGATAATATAATCATTTGTCATATTATTAATCAAAGTTAATACATATAAAACGAAAAATGTTTAATCTATTACATAACAATTGGGTTATGGGCATAATGTTCAATGTGTTACATAGTGATTCCATCTTGCCTTATATAATCAATAAAATCATCACTAAGATACTTACCTCTACGATCAGATCTTAGTGCCTTTATACTCTTACTAGTTTGTTTTTCAACTTCACTAAGGAATCTTTTGAACATTTCAAATGATTTAGACTTGTGTTTCATAAGATACACAAATCCATATCTTGACATATTATCAGTGAAGGTGATAAAACAAGAACATCCACCTTTTGCTTGAACTTTCATAGTCCTACATACATCAGTATGTATGAGTCCTAAAAAGTTCACTAGCTCTATCTCTCTAGTTCCAGTAAAGGGAGATTTGGTCATTTTGCTTTTGAGATAAGATTCACAAGTTTTATATGATTCATAATCATATTGACCAAGGCATCCTTCCTTGTACAACTTGTTTACTCTTTTCTCACCAATATGACCAAGTCTACAATGCCAAAGGTAAGTTTGATTTGCTTGATTATCTCTCTTCCTTTTTTGACCAGAAACATTCATAATTGGATAAACAACTATTTCAGGTAAGACATAAAGACCATATTGTAAATAACCACATACATATAATTCGTTACCATGAAATATATTACATTGGTTATTTCTAAAAATTTTATGAAATCCAAGTTTGTCTAATGACAAAATGGAAACAATGTTTGAAACAAATTTAGGAACATAATAACAATCTTCTAGTAATAAAGTCGTTCCTATAGGCATAAAAGAGAAATAGTTCCTACAGCTAGGGCGACAACACTTGCTCAATTCCCAACTTGCAGCTTTGCTTTTCTCATCTTCAATCTCCTATTGATCCTTAGACGACCCTACAACATATTGCAGATGTTAAAGCTACTACCAGTATCTAATACCCATTTAGTAGAATCAATAGTTGTTAAAGAAATCATGAAAACATTAAATGTCCCACCTTGTTTATTGCCTTTCAAAGTAGCCAAATATTCTGGGCAGTTCCTCTTCCAGTGTCCCTTCTTTGTACAGAAGAAACATTCAACATCCTTTTGGTCAACTTTCTTCTCCTTACCCTAGGATTTGTTCCAAACACCCTTAGGTACAAGATGATTTTTCTTGGGCTTCCTTTTTCCCTTCCACTTTGGTTTAGAAGAATTAACAACTAGATTCATAGACCCTGACACTTTCACCTTTTCAAATGATGCTACTTGATTTTCATAATCGATCAAAAAGTTGAGAATTTCGTGAAGATCACAATCCATCTTGTTTATGTTAAAGTTAACAATGAACAGAGAAAATTATCAGTAAGAGATTATAAGATCAAATCTTATGACAGTTCTTTCCCTAGTGAACACCCTAACTTCTCAAGTTTCTCAATAAGATCAATCATCTTAAGAACCTGGGGTCCCATAAGAGATTTAGGCTTCAATTCAGACTTGAATAGGGAATTAGATAACTGGTATCTAGCAGTCCTACTTTGTGACGCATACATCTTCTTAAAATGTTCAATGATCTGTGGAGGATTCATGCCCTGATGCTATCTTTAGATTTCAGAACCCATTGATGCCAGAATAATATACTTGGCATTAGTACTTCGTTCATTGTACTTAAAATATGCATCTAATGCATTAGCATCATCAATTCCCTCAGGAGGCGCTTCCTTTACGGGCTTATCGATCACATCGATAAGTTTCTCATGCATGAGAATAATTCTCAAATTGTGGTACCAATCATCAAAATTGTTACCTGCTAGCTTGTTAACAGCAAGAATACTTCGTAGTGATATAGTAGACATTTTGAGAAATCTAATAAAAAGAAAACACCAAAATAAGAACACAATCATATATTATTAAGACATGGACTTTTATCTAAATGATATAAAATCTTTAAAACATGAATGAGCCCCTTGGTTGTTAAGTCATTATTCATGCATAATTAAAGAGTGGTAAATTACCTATTTTATCATATAAAATTTATCGTAGGATCAATACTATATAGTCTCCTGGTTGTCAGGTTATTCCTAATAGTATAGTTAAGTTTATCCATCCAAGTGACGGAAAATTAATTAATATTATATTCCTTATGTAGTCTAGGCCACAAGTAGAAAATTAAGTAATTTTTCCTAACACATGCATCATATGCAATAGAAAATATTATTTATCCTTGAACTACAAGTCACCTAGTTATCAGGTCATTCCTTGTAAACAAAAATAAATATTATCATCTACTTGGATGGAAAATCTTTTTTGATAAAATATCATATATTAAATCAAAATAAACTCAATAATTTTAAAGGTCAAGCTTTCATGTTATGAAAATTATTTTAATAATATTAGTGATCATATCACATTATCTTACAACATTCGTACAAGAAAATTTTAATGTAACAATGTATGTAAGTCATAATATATGCATTATAATTAAAAAATTAGAATAATCCATCATGTACAGTAATGAATGGACAAGAATCATCAACTATGAATTTTCCTTGAACAGTTGCACATATTTGAAAGATAAACTTTCTTCAATGATAAATAATTAGTTTACCATGCACATCTTTCATAGATGACAATCGGAAATACTTTTAAAACCTTGCATTAAAACTATGCGCATAACATCACATGCTATGCTCTTTATGACAACAATTATCAAAAAACTGTAAAAAGCTTCCCATTGCTTTTAAAACCGTGTATTATGATAACATATGACTCTCATTTGTTTTGTACGTGTAAGAAAACAGAGACTACACCACACCAGCTAATTGGTGCCCTTGTTGTCATTCTTGAAGGATTACATACAAAATGAATAACATAACATATAAGTGTTCCATTGTCCATGCATATAACCTTTATGTATACAACATCTGGACAAATTCTTTTTGTTTGCAAGCAAATACTTTTAATACCTTGGATTAAAAACCGTGCATGTATCTTTCAAAAAACCTTTGTGCTTACAACATCTATCTTTCTTTTTGTTTTAAACGTGTAAAACCACGAAATGAAGATTGTCGATTTCTATGAAACCAATTACACAGTAAAGCCAACAACTTGCATGTGTTAAAACAAAGAACACAACAAAATACGCAAATCATTGGCATTTTTCAAGTATGATGTAAACGTAAACCTAAATTAAAGGATCGTATATGCAGCGGAAATAAAAAAAATTGTAATCCTAAATTCATGTATGGATCTATTGCATGTAATATTCATACTAATAGAAAGAATAGGTAAAAATAAAATACCTAGATTTTATGAGGCTTAATCGATAATGAACTTTGAAAATACTAAGTCTCTATGCACTTCACACTGAGAAATACATCCCGCTTTACTTGATATGGCTAAGGAAAATTTTGAAGAACTCTTTCTTCAAGAATGGAACAAAACCTTTTTGTCTCTTTCTCTTTTGTTAAAAAAATGATATAAACATAAAAGAAGAGTAAAAGAACCTCCTATCTTACTTTACTGCTTACTCTTCATTTTTATGTAAACGTTGCAACAACCGGAGAGACAATAACCTCTCTTCTTTTTGTAACGTTATGTCAACGAGTGAAAAAGTATGTCCCTCTTTTCACTTCTTATATATCCATCTTTGAAAATGAATAATGAACTTGTATTTGGCAAAAATGCAAAAATCAATGGTAACTTCTAACTTTTTTTAATAAAATGAAATAAAATAAAACTATTTTATTTAATTAATTTATTTTGCACAAGAGAGTTTCCAATATTAATTATAGTTTCTTTGCTAAAAAAAAATAATAATATGTCATATAGATTATTTAATTTATTATGAGAACCCATGCATATTTTATAAACCACTCACAAAACACACATTACATAACCAAAACACAATGCAATTGCAATTCAGAGTAGAAACATGCAACTCAAAACACACCAAAAAAACCAGAAATTGCAACCATTTGGGTCAGGCTAGGTCTAGATCTGGAAAATGAAAATCGTAACTTTGGAAATCTTTCTAGGCAACCAGCGGTTGTGAATGGTTGTGGTGGACTAGAACAACAGTCAATGGTGATGGTGGAGTGTTATAGACAGCTATAGATGGGTGGAGACTGGAGAGACCAAGCTTAGGCCGACTTTCTGACCATAGGTAGGGGGCAATATGCAATGTTGGGTAGGTCTGAAGGTAGAGCATCGTGTGGTGTGATGGTAGTGACTCTAGGCAATGGCACAGTGGCAGTGGTTAGCTGGTGATAGTGAATGCTGGAAGGAGGAAGAATGAACAATGAAAATGGATAGAGAGGAGAGAGAGAAACGAAAATGGGAGGTTTGTCTGTGTCCATAGGTTGGTTTTGTTTTGGTTTCATTATTTTTAACAATTTAGTTCTTGGAGATTTAAAACTTTATAGTTCATGAATTAATTTTTAGGATATTATTTCATTTATGATTTCATGCACTTGAGATTGAAACAATATCCTAAAAATTAATTCATGAACTAATCAAAAAATATAATTGAATCTAGTGAAATAATTAAATTGCATTAAGTAAAGAGTTAAAACACAAAATCAATCCAAAGGTTCATCTTAGTTAGGTACTAAACAAATTTAGTTTATAAAAATAGAAAACATGGACAAATATTCAAAAGAAGAATTAAAAACAATAGAATCCATTGTATATCCCTTTTCTCAAATACAATCAACTAAAACTTGGATGGAAATATGTTCTCTATTGGATATCCAAGACAATCTCTACTTCTCTATTGCTCTAAGGTTCATAACTATGTTTAAAACTCAAAATCTTTTAATTTCTCTTCATAACTTCCTTTTATACATTGAAATTAGGGTTTCAACATTCGACAAGATGACCCATAATTATAACTAGCACATGTAAGAACGGGTCAATCCCACGAAGACTATAAGTACTAGTAAATTTCTTTTTTGCTATTATCTAACCTATAAATCAGATTTTGGTTTTAATTCAATATTAAACTAAATAAACAAACTAAGAATTAAAACAATTCTGAACACAAGATAAAAGAAAATACTAAGAAAAATCAATATCAAATAATAATGTCTAAGTAATGGATCTCCTTAAGATTCCTTAAATATTGACCCTTTATAATGCAATTATATTATTAATTATTAGACTGTAGAAATTCTTATCTTATGTTAATAGCTTTCTCAAGACTATTAACAACTATTTCATCACTCGATTAACATAAATCTTTCTAGTTTAAGCCCCTTGGATTGTATTATCGATTTATGACTTCCACTATTAGGTTTGACCTTAATCTAGAGGATTTATGTCAACCTATCTTTAGTTTTGCATGCATCTCCTTCCAATTATGGTAGATATATTCATATAAGATGATTTCTCAATCTCAATCTTATGAAATCAAATAATGCATTAATAACTACATATATTAGGAAAAGAATAAAATGCATAATTGAATTACAATAAACTATCAATATAATTGCATTAAATATAAGATCGAGTCCTGTTGTGATCATAACTTATAGTTCATCAGATGTAGACACTAAACAAGTTTAGTTACTACTCATAGAAAACAAATCCACAGATAAATATGCAGAAAAACTAATAGAAAACAAAGAAATCGTAATTCTAAATCTCCCTTTTCTTCTATCAAATTTTGTAAAGGTTAGATTTGATGCTTTTATCTAAAATATCTCCTGATGTTATCTTCATGTTTCCCTCGTCCTTTGATCAGAATCATCTCCTCTGTAGGTTGCTTACACCTTAAATTTTCTTAAAAATTTGACTTTCCTTTGTTTTGCCTCCAAATAAGTTTTTTTATAGTAAAAACTAGGATTTCTGGGTTATATACTGTCAATTAATACAGGCATAGAGACTTATATGGGAAACATACATAACTGTGTATATTAACATAAACGAGCATGTAACTCCACAAGACTAGATCTAAAATTCTTCAACCTTCACATGTTTATAAAGACTTTCACAATCACTATACAAGGTCGTGTAGGTCCTTGTTTTCTTCAAATATTCATTCCATGCCACGATTTCATCTGAATTCTTCTCCTTTTAGTCCATAAAGGCAATTATTACCAATAAGCACTTTAAGCAAGTTAAGTACCAAATATAAAAAAAAACTTAAAATATCAAGCAAAACACATTAAATATGTGTCTATAATTATAGTCAAATAACCATTTATCAAGCATGTGCATCACTACACAGGCTTGTCAAATATCAACATAGGTAAAACAATGTCATTTAACTTGTACATAGCTGCAAAGACTTACATGGTCCCTTACACGGTTGTGTCTAAATCATACATTGACATATCCTTCACCTGCATAGGTATGTCCATCTAAAATAGCTTCAATTCTTCAATTTTTTGCCTTAATTCCTCCCAACTTCCTTTCTTTTTGATCCATGAAGACAATTAATACCTAAACACTTACTAAGAATGGATTAAGTACTTCCTAACATTTAAGCGTTTGCTTGTCCTAAAGAAAATCAAAATCGAAATAATTAAACATAAAAGCATCCATACCTTTTCAATATCAACCTATCTGTCCACATTCTAAATTATGGTAATCCTATGATTTAAACAAACGTATAATTGTACTTTAGCAGTACATCAGAACAAAATTCCATAAATAAGTATCAATAACAATCAAATTGACAGTCTTTCTACAATCAAAATAACAAATTTTTACACCTTACAAAGGAATCGCTCAATTCCTTTGTGCTAACTTTCCTCTCCTAGCTTTGATGCCTGATAAACTAGGCAAATGCATGCCCCAAGTGGATTGACATCCTTTCAATCATGCTCCATAAATAAAATACACTAAGTTCCATACAACGTCATGGTTGTCACCCCAGCTGCTTAATGCATGGCTCAGAACTCCATGTATATAGCAGAGTGCTAGGTGTGGTGGTAATAATGCCTTAGATCTGCTTAAGTCATAGTCACCGTCATTACTAGTTGTTCTACAAAATTGTTAAGAAAACATTCCATACAAGAAGTTTATTTGCGAGGTTAGGTAAGCCTGAGTCTATAAAGGCGTATGGTGACGGAGAATTCCAAATAACTTATTCGGATCATCTAACTTTGCAATTTAATAGTGTTGTGTCGATCCCATTCATTTCTTTTTTTCTCCATGAAGAACATGGAGAGCACATCAAGTGTCAACTCCCAATAGGAGGGCTCCATGTTCTTAAAGAATTTGGACCAGGCTTTGATAGTGATCAGGTCACTAACTTGTTGTAGATCAATCTCCCCCAACATATAACTTCTTGAACCGCTCCCAATACTTGTAAAGAGATTCTCTATTATGCTGCTTGATGCCACATATCTCCTGTTGAATACTTGTCATCTTTGAGGCTAGAAAATATTTCTCTAAAAATAGTCTCTTCATCTCCAACCAAGTATTTATGCTCCCCACTAGTAAATCATACAACCAATATTTTACTGCATCTATGAGTGAGAAAGGGAAGACACTCAACATGATTTGCTCGTCCGTCACCTCGAGAGGCTTCATGCTCAAAAAAACTACATCGAGTTCCTTAAGATGCTTGTGTGTATCCTGACCTGCAAGACCATGAAAATTGGGTAATAAATGAATTAATCCATATTTTTAACTCAAAGGCAACATGTTCAACAAATTTAGGAAATGTAATGCATAAGAGTCTTTAGGTGAAGCCTGGTGCAACCAAGTCTCTCAATGTTCTCAGATTTGCCATTGTTGCTTCAGATTTAGGTTCTGGGTCTACTATTGAAGATGTTCTTGCTTCTCTTTTTAACTTCCGTAGTGTTCTCTTGATCTTCAGATCAAGTTGCTCAATTTCTCTATAAGAAGATCTGGTCACTACTATAAACCAACATTTTCAAACTTTTAAAAGTTAATAAATAATCAAAAAGAAACAAATATATTCACAAAACATCAACTAAAATAAAATATGAAAATTAAACTACTACACTACCTGACAACAGCGCCAAAATTTGATAGCACCTATCGAGTGCACTACAAAATTTACCCAACTCTATATATATGGTGAGTCGGGATTGAATCTACAGGGAATGTTCGATTAATTTTTCATAATGAAATTAATTAATGTAAAGAAAATATAAGGAGGGGTTTTTGGATTTTTAAGCAATTTAGAAATTAAAGTAAAATAAACTATCAAAACAAATTAAAACAAGCAATCGAAAATGAGAAAAGTGTTGAATATAAGAAAGGTTCGGTTCCAAGGTCAATCTTAGCCTAAACAAGATCAAGCTTATTCCATCATCGTAATGTCTTTATAGCTCTCCTTGGACTATTGATCTAAGACTAATAGAATGTTCTACTAATCCTAGTTTTCCCTTAAGTCATGTTTATTCAAGATATGATAGTTAATTAAACCTAACCACCAAATAACCTAGGATATAATCTCCAGATTCAATTTAGCAGCCGCATTATGAATTGGAAAACGATCAATATAGGCAGTAACCTCACACGTTCGGGTTATCTAACCTAAGTTGTGTTGTTTCTAATGATTAACGATAATTAGATGCTACTTACAAATATCAAAAGTAACGATTACGGATTATATTAAATGTTTTTGCAATATTGGAAATAAAACAATCAAAATAACGTATTAAGACAATTCATCCTAAAACATAATCAAATCAACACCAACAACACAACAATTTGAGACCTTAAACGGATAAAAATAGCTTAACTATGACTTAGCATTGATATTCCTATAGAATCGGCATAGGGAAGCTTGCCTTCCATTGATGTGGTTCCGCAAGTTCACGGGTCTCAAGTAGTATAGTATAATATCGTCCCACAGGAAGTAATTGTGTAAGTAC
>JAOSBN010000008.1:32663204-32675037 GCA_027563595.1 Erythroxylum suave | reverse complement strand
AGTAAGATATCAAACTATTGCTTATGATAATTAACAACCAACCACTTACTTTTCATTCATTCCCTATTATCCTCTTCGGATTTCTTAAAAGTAAGATATCAAACTATTGCTTATGATAATTAACAACCAACCACTTACTTTTCATTCATTCCCTATTATCCTCTTCCCTTACCAATCAACCAAGCAACCCCTAATTTAAATTGCTAAGTTCCTTATAAATTTCATTGCCACAATTTAAGCAAAGCAATAATGAACTTTAATTGTTTAATCATAAATTGTATTGATTTCAGTAATAATTGCAATTAAATATAAAATTTATATTTAAAAGACTTTGGTATAAAAGTTAGATAACCTCAATAATAAAAATAAAGAAATAAGGAAAAAAAGATTGGAACTGAATAGAATGACCAGAAAACTTTAATCTGATATCAGTCTCCAGTTCTAGGTTTTGGGAAGTTAATACCTACCCTTCCTGACAAGGGCGAAAAATCCAGCGGCCCCTGATGCTATTGGAGGGAGAAACATGGCAAATTCGTATCAATCGATAACCAAAGAGAGAAACTTCAAAAACAAAAGAAAAAGAAAAAGAGAGAAAGAATAACAGATAAATTAACTGGTATTTTCAGTTATCAACAGGATCAACAAGCCAATGGAGGAAGATCAGAGGTTTTCTGATAAGCTACTTCTTTTGTATTATTGAAAGTCCTACTTCCAAATACCAAAAACCCCATCAAATGACCAGCCAAAGCCACTATAAACACACCTCCATTAAACGACATAAGAGCTAGCATTAACGTATAGGCCAAACCAACCCTTAAAACGTGTAGTAAAGTCTGTAAAACGCCGGCAACAACATTGCTAGAACCCGGCTTTATCAACTTGGTATTTGACAGCCACTCAACGATGAAAGCGAGAAAGAAGACACAGATCAAAGCCAGTGCGTACATGCCATCTCGACTACCAGGCCAGTCGGAGAAGAGGATCTCGGCGTTCTTGCCCCAGAAGAAGGTCATGGGGTGCATCATCCTCACTTTCTGGTCGTTCATGCTGCCGGCTTTGTTGTCTGTGGTTGTTATGCCGTCCATGTCAGGCATGTGATGTTGATCACCGTTCATGGTTGGGAACAAAAGTACAAAGTTGGATATTGGTTGCGTGTCTGAGTGATTGCATCTAGGGTATTAAATATTAATGGCGCCGGTGCAGTAGCCCAGTAGAGTTGACAACTAGAACGCAAGGATTAAATCGTAAATACATCTGCTTTTCGTGGTCTGGATTCTAGAGGCAGTACACACCAAGCGTTTTAGTACTTTGTAGTTTGTACTATTAAATATTAATTATGATTTTCTTTTTATACATTCTATTTTACTTTTCATAATCGATCGGAGCTAGTTAATTGACATTGGGCTCTTCTTATAAGCAATCCTAAGCCTATGTAACGGTTGGATCTGAAATATATTTTTTTTCATGTTCAAATTGTTGGGTCCTTTTCTCCACATACGGTATTAGACTCGGCTCTCTTAAAAAATTCTTACTTGCAGACTACACTTACGGTATGTAAAGAAATTATTATGCTCCAAAAGCTTAAGCTGATGGGCTATGGAAATGGAACACAGAGTTTCATACGTCAGATTTCTTTTAAAATACTTTTTCTCCCTTCGACATGACTAGAACTTAGGATTTGTGTGCCCTGAATAAATTTCGTAGATGAAATTGTTAAATGAAAAAAAAAAAGAAAATAGGGTACGTGGTTGACTGTTTCACCACTCACAGAAGAATTGCGCTCAAAATACCAACAGAAAAATAAAATATTTGCATACCCTGAATTCAGCAAGGCATTGGTGAGAGATCATTGGATTTTTCAGGAGATGAACATTTCTTGAAAGCTCTGCTCCCAAAAAGAAAGAACCCCAGAGCATGACCAGCCACATGGATCAAGAAGATGCCAACACAAGCACATAAGCCAAACTAACCCTGATCGTGACCATTAACGTCTGAATCAAACTACCCACATCATTGTTGGTATTAGGCTTGATCAATTGGCAATGATACAGTAACTCAACAAAAAAAGCCATAACAAAAGTGCAGGCCAACGCCACATAGTGCATGTCAGTCCTGAATCCAGGGAGGCGGGAGAAGACAACTGTTGTTGGATAATTTCATATTGATCCATATTGGGACCATATATACATATATATTATTAATATGTGTTATCATTCATAAGTAATAACTTAAGTGATCTAATTAATTTTTAAGTAAGCTTAAGTAAGCTTAAGGGTATGTTTGTCATGAAATTAATGTGTAAATACTATTGTGTACTTTCTATTTCTATGAGGGGCAGAGATAGAAATTACAATAGTTGTTTTTCCAACTGCTTAATTGCCAAATGGAAGACACTGCATATATAAGGTAATGGTTCTCAATCCTTTCACGAAGACTTTTGTCTCTTCATCCTCTCAAGAGAGAAATTAAAAAGCAATAAGAAAGTGAATAGGATTGGAAGATGAACCCCATAAACATCATTATGTTGCATTGAATTACTGCCAACAATGAAGCCGGGTATGCATCTCTCTTTCAATCTCTTAATAGTATGATTTGATACACGATTCTATAATTTAGACTCTTAGGATTTAATCCTAACAATTGGTATCAGAGCAAGTTGGTATCATGTCTACTATTACAGATATTATACGAACAAATGATGGTTTTTTTTGTTGGCTTTTTCGTGAAACTGTGGAATCGGAAATTATTTTCCATGATTGTACGGGTTGAACTTTTGGAAAAATTGAGTCAGGGCTTTTGATTTATAGATGTTTATTCGTGTTGGGGTGCCTTCAATTTGAAGTTTCATGGAGTGTGCATTGCATGTTCTAGGTTAACACTTTGATTTCCAAATAAGTTTCATTGAATCTAAAGTAGATAGACGATATGCAGCAATTGAAGTACACATCTATCCTTTTTTTCTTATTCTTTTCATCCGTACATTGTGCTACAGTGAATTGGAATTTGAAGTCGTTATGGCAGTGTCAAAGGTTCTTTTTGGGTGTTTTTCTCTTACCTAATCTAAAGATCTGTCCAGTTTGTAATTGTCCAGAATTAAGTTAATCTTTAAATTTGATATTTGTGCCTAATTTCAGTCAAGTAAGGTCAAATTAATTGATAATAATTGGGACTTTTGTATTTTAAAGATTGAGCATAATAATCTCAATAGTATTGTCAAATTAATTGGTGGATTAAATGTTTTCATGCATCGATCTTTTTCTTGGCATTTAATTAAATCAAGAACATTCATTCTTAAAGGAGTCAGTCTTTTAATTTTGATTAACTAACATGCGACATCTATTATTTATATTACTTGTATAAACATAAGTAAAATTTACACAAGATGTTACCAAGTGACCTCTCCGGTGTAGATAAACAATGATTAGATGTTTAAGTTTGTTTAATTCATGCGGATATCCAAAGAGGGGTTCATATTTGGCCGAATTTCATACACATTTGTGATGATAAATATGTGATAATTATAAGGTTAATGTGAATAATAAATTAATCCAAAGATAGATTTGTTATTTGACATAACTTATTGTCAATGTTTGATCATTACAACAAGAGTACCGCTTACAATTAATATCACTATCCAAAGATTTGTTATTAATATTATGCTCGATATCTTGAGATGTCATAGAATCAATCAATTTAAAGACTGTTTATTTGGTTATTTAATGTGAGCATATTTGTTTATTTATTTTATTTTGTTTTGGTCTCTATTCAGCTTTAATGTCCACTACTTCTATATCTGCAAACATGAGCAATGTTCCAATGTTAAATGGAACTAACTTTAAAAACTGGAAAGAGAGCATATTAATCGTTCTTGGCTGTATGGACATAGACTTAGCATTGAGAATGCCGAAACCGAATGACCTTATTGAACAAAGTACTCCTGAGGAAATTGTGTACTTTGAAAATAGGACCGTTCGAGCAGGCTAAGTCTTATGATCATGAAGCATGGGATTCCAGAGGCTTTTAGAGGTGCAATAATAGATGACAATATCATTGCCAGTAAGTTCCTTGAGGAAATTCAGAATCATTTTGTTAAAAACGATAAGGCTAAAACAAGCACGCTCATAGCAATTTTTATTTCAGTGAAGTATAAGGGCAAAGGTAATGTCAGGGAGTACATCATGGAGATTTCTTATCTTGCTTCAAAACTTAAGGAACTAAAGCTCGACTTATCAGATGATTTGTTCGTACATTTATTTTTGATATCTCTGCTTGCACAATTCAGTTAATTTGAGGTTAGTTATAACTACCAAAAGGAGAAATGGACTCTCAATGAGCTCATTTCATTTTGTGTTCAAGAAGGAGAAAGATTGAAGCAAGATAGGACTAGTGCTTATTTGGCTAACACCTTTAAGGGTAAGGGCAAAAAGAAGGATAAGGGAAAAGAAGTTGTTGTTCCTAAGGGTTCAGCAAAAGAAATAGAAGACTGAAAATGGTTGTTTCTTTTGTGGCAAGCTTGGACATAAAAAGAAGGATTGTGCCAAATTTGCTAATTGGCGAGCAAAGAAAGGTACATTTCCTGTTTTGGTATGTTCCGAGGTCAATTTAGCTTCAGTACCAAGCAACACTTGGTAGGTAGATTTTAGTACTACTACTCTCATTTGTGCTTCTATGCAGGGTTGCCTGAGCTACCGAGAGCCAACTGATACTAAAAGACGCATTTATGTAGGTAATGATAAGTTGGTGGAAGTGAAGGCAATAGGGCATTTTAGATTAGTGTTAAAAACTGGTTGTTATTTAGATTTGGTAAACACTTTTGTTGTCCCATATTTTAGACAGAATTTGGTTTCAATTTATGTTTCGGACAAATATGGATACTCTTGTTCACTTGGGAATTCTTAATTTAGTTTATCTCTAAATTCCAATATTATTGGTACCGGTTTACTTAATTTTTTCGATAATCTATATTTTTTGGAAACTATTTCATGTTATATGAAACCTTGCATGTGGAATCGCATGGTAGGAAGCGTAAGTTAGATAAAGATAATTCAGGCTTATTATGGCACAAATGCCTAGGTCACATCTCTAAATCTATAGTTGAGCGTCTTGTGTTTGATGGGATTTTGGACTCTTTTGATTTTTCAAACTTTAATGTCTATGTTCAGTGTATCAAGGGAAAACAGATTAAAATAAAGAAAATAGGTGCCAATCAGACTACAGACATTTTAGAAGTAATACATATAGATATTTGTGGTCCGTTCCCTACAGCTTCTTGGAATAGTTAACAATAATTTATAACATTAAAGACGACTATTCTAGATATGGTTACCTATTTCTCATACATGAAAAATCTCAATCTTTAGACGCGTTCAAAACATTTAAGGCCGAAGTTGAGTGATAACTCAACAAACGGATAAATAGTGTCAGATCTGACCGTGGTGGTGAACACTATGGCAGACATGATGACTCAAGTGAACAACGCTCGGGACCATTTGCTAAATGCCTAGAGGAATGTGGAATCATCCCATAATATACCATGCTAGGATCACCTAGCATGAATGGTATATCTGAGAGACGAAATAGGACATTTAAGGACATGGTAAGAAGTATGATTAGTCAATTTACTTTACTAGAGTCACTCTAGGTTGAAGCTTTAAAGACAACAACTTATATCCTAAATTGGGTGCCAACAAAAGCGACAACAAAAACACCGTATGAGCTTTGGGTTGGGCGAAAACCTAGTCTAAAGCACTTACGTGTTTAGGGATGTCCTACTGAAGTGAGGCCTTATAAGCCTCATGAAAGGAAATTGAAGTCCAAAAATGTTAGCAAATACTTTATTGGCTATGTAGAATGATCACAAAGCTACAAGTTTTATAATCCCACTAGTAGGTCAATTTTTGAGATGGGAACTGCAACATTCTTTGAGGATGTTGAGTTTGGGGGGAGAAATCAAGTTAGGAACATTGTCTTTGAGGAGGAAGAGGGAGAAATCTCAATTCCTAATACTACTTTTGACAATGTGCAGGTTTCTATACCTTTCATTAATGAAGAAGTAAATTCAGATTCTCGACAAGACAATGTTGTTCAACCTCTCATTCAAGATGAGGTAATTATTCTTGAGGGACAAACTCAGCAAATCTGTGCCATTAAGGTGATCCATGAGAGAAGGAAAATTTGCAATTTTAGACGATTATATCATCTATCTCTAAGAGCAGGAAGTAAAAAGTGGAATGTCGGAAGATGATCCAATGAACTTCCATCAAGCCATGCAAAGTTCCAACTCTTATAAATGGATTGAAGCCATGAATGAAGAGTACAAGTCTATGCAAGACAATAAAGCTTGGGAACTTGTCCCATTACCAGATGGTGCAAAACCCGTAGGTTGTAAATGGATATTTAAAATCAAAAGGGATTCAAATGGTAATGTGGAGAGGTATAAGGCACGTCTTGTGGCCAAGGACTTTACTCAAAAGGAAGGAATCGACTTCAAAGAGACTTTCTCTCCGGTTTCTACGAAAGACTCTTTTAGGACAGTTATTACACTTGTAGCACATTTTGATCTTAAGTTGTATCAAATGGATGTTAAAACTACGTTTCTTAATGGTGACATTGACGTAACAATTTATATGGTGCAACTAGAAAACTTTGTGTCGGGAGATCCAAAGAATATGGTTTGCAAATTGAATAAATCCATCTATAGACTCAAGCAGGCATCTCGTCAGTGGTACTTCAAATTTCATCGAATTATTGCTTCATATGTTTTTGAAACAAATATTGTTGATGATTGTGTATATCACAAGTTCAGTGGAAGTAAACACATTTTTTCTGGTTTTGTATGTCGACGACATATTACATGCCACAAATGATATAAGCATGTTGCATGACACCAAGAGATTTCTATCAAAGAACTTTGAAATGAAAGATCTTAGTAATGCTTCCTTTATATTAGGAATTGAGATATATTGAGATCATTCTCGAGGAATATTAGGATTTTCACAAAGGACCTATATTGAGAACGTTCTCAATAGATTTGGCATACAAAATTGCAAACCAGATGAAACCTTGATCGCTAAAGGAGACAAGTTTAGTCTTAGACAATGCCCAAAGAAAAATCTTGAAATTAAAGAAATGCAAAAGATTCCTTATGCCTCGATCATAGGGAGTCTAATGTATGTTCAAGTATGTACACATTTAGATATTGCATTCATAGTTGGCATGTTAGGCAGGTATTTAAGTAACCCCGGTATGGATCATTGGAAGGTAGCTAAGCGGGTTATGAGGTATTTATTGAGAACAAAGGGTCATATGCTCATATATAAGAGATCAGATAAGTTAGAGATCAATGGGTATTCTAATTCTGATTTTGCTAGATGCCAAGATAGCAAGAGATCCACTTCAGGCTATGTTTACTTGTTGGTTGGTGGAGCGATTTCTTGGAAATCTGCAAAGCAGACACTAGTTGCTTCATCCACCATGGCTGCAGAGTTTGTAGCATATTATGAGGCATCTAATCATGGAATATGGCTGTGAAAATTTGTCACTGGGCTGCAAATTTTGGAGGGTTATGAAAGACCACTGAAATTATATTGTGACAATAAGTCAGCAGTTCTATATTCCAATAACAACAGAAGCTCGACAAAATCAAAACATATAGAAATCAAGTTTCTCGTTGTGAAAGAAATAATGTAGACTGGACAGATTTTCGTAGAGCACATTGGAACAAATTCCATGATAGTATATCCACTTACAAAAGGACTACCTCCCAAGTTCTTTCATGAGCATATTGCTCATACGGGTGTTGTTCTATTTGAGGATATTTTGCTTTAGTGGGAGTTTGTATTGATGCTTTGTGTTAGACTTAGGTTTTATATATGTATTTGGATTATTTTCTGCAGAAATGAAGTATTCAGTTTATTACACTCTGATAAGTATTTTAAAATATTGATCTTAATAAAGTAAAATAGGATCACTTGGAAATAGACATGTGTGGATCACATTACATATAATTTCCATGCTACACATCTATGATTAATCTATGTTATTTAGCTATGTCGGTCTATGTGACCATTGATGGGTCCAGTTATGATTGATGTAACGAAGACCGCTTTGATCCTATATCGATATAGCTAATGGACGAGATTGTTTGGATACCTTTCAAGACATGATAACAAATTTTAGGAGCTCACTAAACTTAAAAACACATTTATCAAGATACATATATAGTCCAGTGGGAGATTGTCAGATAACTTTATATTGATCCATATTGGGACCACATATATATATTATTAATGTGTGTTATCATTCATAAGCCATAACTTAAGTGATCTAATTAATTTTTAAGTAGGCTTAAGGCTATGTTTGTCATGGAATCAATGTGTAAATACCATTATGTAATTTCTATTTCTATGAGGGGCAGAGATAGAAATTATGATAGTTATTTTGCCAACTTCTTAACTGCCAAACGGAAGACACTCTATATATAACGTAATGGTCCCCAATCTTTTCACGAAGACTTTTGTCTCTGCATCCTCTTAAGAGAGAAATTAAAAAGCACTAAGAAAGTGAATAGGATTGGAAGACGAACCCGATAAACATCATTATGCTGCGTTGAAATACTGCCAACAATGGAGTCGGATACGCATCTCTCTTTCAATTTCTTAATAATACTATATAATACACGATTCTATAATTTAGATTCTTAAGATTTAATCCTAACAACTGTTCCATATGATCCTCGATAGAAGGACATATTTATTAAGAACTTTCCTTGGTGAAAGTGAATCATGTCGTTTATTTGATTCATCGAAGCCATTCCTTTGCGTTCCATTCGTGGCATGATGTTGGAGGGCTTCAAGTGGTGGCAATAGTGAAAATCCCTTCTTCCTACGGTCGTTTATACATTCTGAGGCAGTGGATACAGCTGTGCAACTTAAATTAATCTGATCGTACAACATTGGGAGTAGTAAACTGTATTACTAGGGTAACATATAACAACCCTGCTTAAAATAGCAAATCACTTAATTAAAATCTAGATTTGATACATTAAAGTTATATTTTCTCGATTACAATGTAATATGATGTTACATGTCAGTGGTGATACCTTGAACTACAGATTTACGCACAATTAATTAAGACGTCCTTTGCCCATGTCCTTCGTTTATATGATAATGATAGTGGTGTTCTAAATGACACTATCATTATGGTATAAGTTCAAAAGTAAGGACAACCCAAGTTCTGACAATTTATCACGAAATCTCTAGAGAATATTAAAAGCATGTAAAGACTTAAATGAAAAAATAAATGGTTAGTTTTTGCTCCACATTTAATTGATCCATTATAATTTAGCGACATAATTATTTAAATTTATTATTTATCTTGTACATATTTAGATATATGTAATAAAGTCTATAAGATAAACATGTATTGCAAATAAAATTATGATGAAATTTTAATTTTAAGATTCGTATTGCAATTATATATTATCGCTAATTGTTCTTAATTATTGTTATATTAAGATTAAATATTAATAGAACATAAAATATTAACACATTATATTTTTTCCTTGTGAAGGAAATAATCAATTTCATAAAGTTAAGTAAGAAGATACTTAAACAAACATGTAGATGCTTGTTAGAAAACAAGTTTTTTGAGTTGACCTCATATAAGATATCTATCTAGAAAATTACCTATATATTTATGAAAATTCTCATTGTGACGATTGTATTAAATGATTGTTTGACTTGAGATATCTAAAGTATCTCATATATTACAAGAAAATAACAAATTACCAACAGAATATTACTGACAAAACTCTTTCTGTGGATAATTAGTGATGGAAATAGACATTCTATCGGTAAAGTGAACGGATTTACTGATGGATGTAACATTCGTCGGCAAACATGGAGGAAAAATAAACCTGTGAGTTTTTTCGTTGTAATATAGCGAAGGAATATGTAATTCTGCAAAATTCAGTGGCCATCGTTGGCGGGAGAATTTGTGAAATTGAATACTGATGGAAAATCAGTTTCGTTGGTACTTTATCGACATAAATGGTTTTCTGTCAGTAAATTATTGATGGATAGAAGTTTCCATCAGTAACTGCCGAAACGTCGTTTGGTTTTAATCCAAACAATGTCGTTTTGTCATCATCGTTTTAACCCAACCCCCCTCCCCCTCTACTATTTTTCTTTCCCTCCCTTAGGTGTGTCGGTTTTCTCTCATTTTTGTTGCTTTCAGCGTTGATTTGTACTTAGTTTTTGGTCCATCGTGCATCATTTTTAGGTAAGGTTTCTATTGGGTTTATTTTGTCTCCATAAAACGAAGCTCTTAGATGGTTATATATATGTATATTGTGGGTGGGTGTTGGGTGGTGGGTTTTGTTATGATTGTTGGTTTATATGTTTTTTTATTGAATTGTTAGTTTATTTGTTGTTTACATGTGATGTTGTTGGTAAATAATGAAAAAATGCTTAGTTAGAGATAATACATATTGCCTATAAGTTGTTTGATGAAATGTCTCTTAGATAGAGACTTGCAGTTTGAGTATATATAACTCCAATTTTGTCATGGTTTACGTAACCTATTCAAAACCATACTACTTTCGAAAATGTTCATGTGAAAGAGGAGGTTTGAGTACTATATAATATTCAATTTTATACTATAATTTTTTTATATTGGATCTATACAATGAGAGATGTGATATAGGATAATTCGGTGTATGAGAAACGGCACAGTTGTTGTGAATAAGCCTGAGCATAATCCTTTGAATTGAAGTTTTTATTTGATTTATTATGTTTATTAAGAAGTTTAAAAGATACTTACATTTTATCTTCACTAATTTTAGTTTTAAATATTTATTTTTATAGTTTTAATAAAAATTTATAAAACTTTTCTTTTAATATTTTGAAGCTTTTATATATGATATGATTTGATTTAGGTATGTTTTATAATGTTATCTAAATATATAACTTAATTTATTAACATCGAATTGTCTTATTAGATATTTTTAATTATAAATATCAAAATTTTCAATATCTACAAATTTAAAATTAATTAAAGAATGTCAAATGATGAAGTACGATGGTAATAAAAAATAATAAACATATATATGTTGATAATGGACTACATAAGGGTTAAAAACCAATATTTAAACATTTTACATTTTTTTATAAAATAATATCTATTATATCCTATTTTTATATTTGAGTCTATTTAACAGTAAAACATAATATGAAAATTATTTATATCAGAGTCATTTAAATAATTTTTTAAAAAACAGAAAAGTGTTTAGAATACATAAAGTTCTAAGTATCTTATTCTTCACCCCTTGCTCCTTTTTATTTTTTATTCTCAAAATGTGTAAATGGAAGTTAGTGAAGTACCTTTTCGACGTATCATATTAATAAAATTAATGAAGATTTAAAGAATCTCTCGATTGTGATAAGATATTCGATATTAATATTAGAATACAAATTTACATACAGATCTCGTAGTGATAAACACTAAGTATGTAATGCAATATGTACTTATCGATCTTTGTATAGTGATTGAACCAGATTTATACTATGAATTAGCCCTGCTTTCTTAAGTATTTATGCATTTGCTGACTCCTAATTCGTGATTTTTGTGCTTAATTTGGTCCTTCATATCGAGTTTTCATATGTTGCAAATTGTCAGTATTTTGTTATCATTTGATATTAATTTTTGCATAACTTTTATGAGGACAATTGATACTGCAAGAATTTTATTTTTTAGGACCGAAGGAGTCAACTTTCCTAGAAGTCAACAGGTCGCGAGATTCGCTGGGACGAACCAAGACCTCCACTCGTCGCAG
>JAOSBN010000008.1:32637522-32662196 GCA_027563595.1 Erythroxylum suave | reverse complement strand
TAAGGCTCACTATGTAAAATGAGCCCTGTATCCCCATCAGATAAGGGACAGTTATCAATGAGCCCGATATCCAAAATGGATACGGGACAGTTTAGGCACTCGGTCACATTAACGTAACCAATGGAAAAGAGTCTCATGAGCATTCCATACGCATTTGTTTAAGTATGTTGATTGATTGGAATGCAAAATTACTTATGCTTAAGTGAAAAGGGGAAAATGTGTTATGTGAAATGATGTGTTCCATGAATTGAGTGAACCATCGATGATGGTTATCTCATTGAGTTCGCAAAACTCACCAAAATTACAACATTGTCTTTTTAGGACCGAGAGACAACTCTAGCTACTGAGGGGCTCTACCAGCCGTGTAGATTGTGTTTTGGCAAGAGAAGTCATGGTTCAAAGGTTAGCCAGCTAGAATTTTTCACATATTAGATAGACTTTGTATATTTTCCTCTTTCAAGTAATATTTTTGTACTAGGTTTGATGACGTACATATAGTAAGTGTTGAAAGATATAATGTAGACTTTCGATTTTGAGAAACGAAATAAGGAAAAAGTTAGGTTTTAAAATATTGTGATTTTTCATACGATGCTTTATAAATGAGAAATGATATGATTCCATGTGAAGTTAATGTCGTGATTAAATGTAGCTCGCCCTTATCGTAGGATATGTACCAGAATGACCTCTGGGCATCCCGGTGTGTACCCTGCAGTAAGTGCACACTATATTTAGGTGGTATCAGAGTATGGTTGGCATCTGCTAGGACATATAGAGTGTTAAGCCTGAAATATCGTGAGAAGTGAAGAAAATGATTAAATTTATTGTTTGTTATAGGTCATCTGTTCTAGGTGATCAAATTGATCAACCAGCTGACCAAGGATCAGTAGGAGCTAGTAAGGAGTCATCAGTACCTCGATCTGAGGAGATGTCTCCTACAGTTCCTGAGAGAAGGGAGAGGAGGTATGATAGGCTTCGGAAGCAGGGAGCTGTGGACTTTTATGGCAGCACAGACCCTACTGAAGTTGAGGGATAGTTGGAAAGGACTGAGAAAGCTTTTGATCAGATAGACTGCGAGCCGGATAAGAGGTTCGACTACACAGTGTCCTTACTGCAGGGCCCAACTTACCAATGGTGGAAGATTGTCCTTGGTAGTACCACCAGGCCTTGCCAATTGAAGTGGGAAGACTTCCTGAGGGTCTTCAAGGAGAACTACATGCCCAAGATCTACTTGGATAGGAAGATGGAAGAGTTTCTGGGTTTGAAGCAGGGTAGGATGTCCATGGCTAAGTATGAGGTCTAGTTTAATGAGTTGATGGGTTATGCTACTGCTTTGATTCCTACATAAGAAGACAAGTGTAGGAGGTTTGAGAATAGACTCAATATGGAGATCAGAACAAGGTTGGCATTTCAGATTTGGGTAATTTTATTGAGTTAAGAGCTGCTTCGATCAAAATTGAACAGCTACTGAGAGAGGGACAAGCAGAGCCTAGGCAAGGGTGCAGATTGAAGAGGTCTAGTGAGATTCAGAGTGGTTCTAGCAAGAGATCCAGTAAGTTCTAGAACAGAGCTTTCAGACCACCAATTGGATCAAGACAATCAGGATTCAGACAGAGGGGTGGTTTCGCACAGATTGGCAGTGGAAGATGAGTACTGCAGATTCAATTACCCCAGTGTGAGCACTATAGGAGAAGGCACGGTGGTGAGTACTAGAGACTATCTGGAGTTTGTTTTAGATGCGGCTCTTTTGATCACCAAATTAGAGATTGTCCTGCTGCTACGAGAATTCAATCTAGTATGAGTGGCAGATCGGGGAGTGAAGCTACTATTCAGCAGAGCAGAGGTAATGGGACTGGGCAGAGGGGCCGTGGTAGAGGTAGAGTGAGCACAGGGAGTTTTTTTATGAGGACTGAGGGACGGGGCAGCCGACCACAGTCCCAAGCTCGAGTCTATGCTATGACTAAGTAGGAGGCTTAAGATTCACTAGATGTGCTTGCAGGTGCGCTCCTCATTTATGATTTTGAGGCTTTTGCACTACTAGATCCAGGATCTGCACACTCCTTTATCGCACCACATTTGGCATGTAGGCTGCATTGTGATAGGGAGTTGCTATAGTATGGGCTAAAGGTGAGTACACCTTTAGGTAGTACTACTATCATAGGAGAGGTCTGCAAGGGGTGCTTGATTAGGATTGATCAAGCAAAGTTGGTGGCAGACTTGATTATACTACAGTTGAGAGAGATAGACATTATCATAGGCATGGATTGGCTCACTGCTCATAGGGCCATTATGAACTGCTACGCCAAGGAGGTACTACTAGAATCTCCTGGTCAACCGAGGCCGGTATTCAGAGGAGTTAGTCAAGCAGTGCCAACTAGGATGATATCCTTCATGAGTGCAATGAGGTTGATGTAGGGAGGATGTGAGGCTTATTTGGCCTACATCATTGATACTAGGGCTGAGTAGAGTGTACAGGACATTTCCATCCCGATGAGCTACCTGGTTTACCACCAGATTGGGAAATGGAGTTCACAATTGATTTAGTTCTAGGTCCTACTCCTATATCTATTCCTCCATATAAGATGACACCTATGGAATTGAAGGAGTTAAAGGCTCAGCTTCAGGAGTTAATGGAGAAAGGTTTTGTTAGACCTATTATTTTGCCTTAGGGAGCTCCAGTGCTGTTCGTGAAGAAAAAGGATGGGACTTTGAGGTTATGCATTGACTATAGGCAGTTGAATCGAGTAATAGTGAAGAACAAGTACCCGCTGCCTAGAATTAATGATTTACTTGATCAACTGCAGGGAGCTCAGGTATTCATGAAACTAGATTTGAGATCAGGGTACGATCAGTTGAAGATAGCTGAGGCTGATGCACCTAAGAGTGCATTTAGGAGTAGATATAGGCACTATGAGTTTTTAGTGATGTCATTTGGGCTGACCAACGGCCCGACAGCTTTTATGGCCTTGATGAATACAGTGTTTCAGCCCTACTTGGATCGATTTTTTACTGTGTTTATTGATGATATCTTGTTGTATTCGAAAAGTAGATAGGAACATGCTGAGCATCTGAGAGTTATTTTACAGATTATGAGGGAAAAGCAGTTGTATGCCAAATTCTGTAAGTGTGAATTTTGGCTAGATCAGGTTGGGTTTCTGGGGCATATAGTGACTGGAGATGGCATACAAGTGGATCCAAAGAAGATAGAGCCAGTGATGAATTGGGAAGCTCCGAGGAATGTGTCTGAAATCCGAAGCTTCCTAAGATTGTCCGGATATTACCGAAGCTTTCTTCAATCTCAGCCCCTCTAACAAAAATTTTGCAAAAGAATGAAGTATCCAGATGGAATGAAGAATGTCAGCAGAGTTTTGAGGAGCTAAAGCATCAGTTGACAATGGCACCAGTGTTAGCTATTCCATTAGGGACCAGAGGATATGTGGTGTACAGTGATGCATCGCATCAAGGATTGGGATGTGTATTGATGCAGCATGGCAAGGTGATTGCCTATGCGTCAACACAATTAAGGTCTCACGAGATCAATTATCCAGTACATGATTTAGAGCTAGCTGCAGTTTTCTTTGCTCTAAAGATTTGGAGACGTTACTTGTATGGAAAGACCTTCCAGATTTATGCAGATCATAAGAGTTTGAGGTATCTGTTAAGTCAGAAAGAGTTGAACTTGAGACAGAGGAGGAGGATTGAGTTATTTAAGGATTATGACTGCACAATTGAGTACCACCCGGGGAAAGCAAATGTGGTGACTGATGCTTTGAGCAGAACGTCTAATACCAATGTAGCTCAGATTCAGTTATTGAGGCTGCCTAGTTTGATTCATTTGAGAGCTCTGAATGTGGAGTTGAATTTGGAGCAGAATGAGGCATTAATTGCTACACTAAAGCTAAGACCAATATTGCTTCATAGAATCTGAAAAGTTTAGGGGAAAGATCCCAATATGGTGATGCTTATGGAAAAGGTAAAGATAAATCCAGATTCTAAGTTTGAATTGAGGTATGAGACTTTATGGTTGAAGCAGAGGCTGTGTCTACCTAATTTGGATGATCTGAGGAAGGAGATACTTGAGAAAGCTCATATGGTCGCCTATGCTATGCATCCTAGTACTACAAAGATGTATAATACACTGAAGCAGCATTTCTGGTGGCCTGGAATGAAGAAGCAAGTGGCGGAGTATGTATCTAGATGTATGACTTGCCAACAAGTTAAAGATGAGCACCAGGATCTAGTAGGTAAGCTCCATTTGTTGCCCATTTCGGAGTGGAAATGGGAATGGATTACTATGGACTTCATTATGTGACTGCCTAAGACTCTGAGGTAGAATGATGCTATATGGGTGATAGTGGACCGGTTGACTAAGTTGGCCCACTTCTTACCAGTTAGAGAAAATAATTCACTTGATCAGTTGGCCCAAAGATATGTGAATGAGGTGGTGAGACTGCATGGGATTCCAGTGTCCGTTGTATCAGACAGGGATCCCAGATTTACTTCGAGGTTTTGGAAGAGCTTGCAGTCTACTATGGGTACTAAGCTGAACTTCAGTACAGCATTTCATCCTCAGACAAATGGGCAAAGTGAGAGGACAATCAAGACTGCAGAGGATATACTCAGGGCATGTGTATTGGAGTTTAAAGGAGCTTAGGATCAATATATGGCATTGATAGAGTTTGCCTACAACAATCATAACCACAGTAGTATTGGAATGGCAACGTATGAGGTATTGTATGGTAGAAAATATCGGTCAACATTATATTGGGATGAAGAGGGCTTGAGAATAGTTGAAGGCCCAGAGTTGATACAAGATACAGTGGATAAAGTAAAGTTGATCTGAAATCGAATCAAAGCAGCTCAAGATAGTCAAAAAGTTATGTGGATTAACATCAACGTGATATGGAGCACAATGTGGGAGACAAGGTGTTCCCGAGAGTGTCACCTTGGAGGGGAGTTCTGAGATTCGGTAAAAAGGGAAAGTTAAGCCCTAGGTACATTGGTCCTTATGAGATCATTGAGAGTATAGGACCTTTGGCCTATAAGTTGGCCATACCGAATGAGATGTCTCAATTACATAATGTGTTCCATGTAAGTATGCTCTGAAGATATCGATCAGATCCGACACATGTGATACCGGCTCAGGAGATTGAGGCTGCTAGTAACTTAAGCTATGTTGAGGAGCCGACTAAGATTGTGGGATAGCAGATCAAACAGTTGAGGAACAGATTCAGTCCAATAGTGAAAGTCCTTTGGAGGAACCACTCAGTTGAGGAAGCAACATGAGACATAGAAGAGCACATGAGGGGACAATATCCTCACCTGTTCGAACAAACAGGTAAGAATTTTGAGGATGAAATTTCTTTTAAGGAGGGGAGAGTTGCAACATCTCATCACCTGTGGGAGGCTAGAATAGTAAATATGAGTGATTAAGGAGTTTTTAGAAATGCATTTTTCATGCTCATGCATAATATGGCATACAAATACATGTGAATAGTGAAGGTTTTGTACATGAAAATAATTGCACATGCATTCATGAATGATTCTGGGTATAATTAAATTGAATTGGGATTTTTGGAAATTTAGTGAATTTTGAATTTATTTATGTTGATCATATTATTGGTTAATAGAATTGTGAGATTTATGAATCTCAGTATATTTAGGAATAAATTTCGGAGAAAAATTTTAGAAAATAAGGGAAAAGAAATCAAAAGAAGATTTGGAGATAGTTGGATTGTAAAGATAGAATTAATGAAGATAGTTTCAAAGAAACTTAGCTAGAATTAGACCTTAGGAAAAGTGATAAGTGAAAAGTTGTCTTTATTATGTGTCAAAAGTAAGTTTGAGTAATTCGAGAGTTAAAAAGGGGTTTGTTCTTTTCCTAGGTTCTTTCCTTGTTCTCATCTTCTCCGAATTTCTTCCTATACACAGAGTTTTCCATCAAACACCTTCTAAGAGTCAACTTTGATTTTTTTTCATATCCCTCACCATTTCTTCTACTGCTAAGTGTTTCTTCTACCTTAAGAAAAACCAGAAGTTAGTTAGTGTTCACAGGGGTTTACGTAATTTTGTATGGAGTTAGGGCTTGAAGATAGTTGAAGCTTTTGGAGTCTTCAACAAGTAAGTAGTGAATAAAATTGTTAGGGAAAGTTATAGCAATTTTCCCCATTCGTCTGTCTTTTTCCATTAGTCTGCTTTTTCATTTGGCTTCATCTACACCTATCTTCTGTTCCATTTTTGACCTTTCATAAGACAAAATCTGTCTTTGAGGTCTTTAAGAAAGTTGTAGATCTTGACGTCCTCTTTCAACACCTTAATCCAATATCTGTAGGGAAAGTTATAGCAATTTTCTCCATTCGTCTTTCTTTTCCCATTAGTCTTCTTTTTCATTTGGCTTTATCTGTACCTATTTTTTGTTCCATTTTTGACCCTTTATAAGATAGAATATGTCTTTGAGGTCTTCAGGAAAGTTGTAGATCTTGAAGTCCTCTTTCAACACCTTATTCCAATATCTATAGGGAAAGTTATAGCAATTTTCCCCATTCGTCTGTCTTTTTCCATTAGTCTGCTTTTTCATTTGGCTTCATCTGTATATATATTCTATTCCATTTTTTACCCTTCAGAAGATAGGGTCTATCTTTTAAGGCTTCAAGAAAGTTGTAGATATTGAAGTCTTCTTTTGAACCATATAAAGAACACATTAATCTGATATCTATAAGGAACGTTATAGCAATTTTCCACATCTATCTGTCTTTTTCCATTAGTCTGCTTTTTCATATGGCTTTGTCTGTACCTATCTTCTATTCCATTTTTGACCCTTCAAAAGATAGAATCTGTCTTTGAGATCTTCAGTAAAGTTGTATATATTGAAGTTTTATTTTTAACCATATAAAGAAAACCTTAATCAGATATCTTTATGGAAAGTTATAGTAATTTTCCCATTCATCTGTCTTTTTCCATTAGTCTGCTTTTTCATCTGGCTCCGTCTGTACCTATCTTCTATTCTATTCTGTCTTTTAGGTCTGCATGAAAGTTGTATATCTTGAAGTAATATTTTAAATCATCCTAATATGATCTTAATCCCACATATCTGGTGAAAGTTACTCCATTTGTCCCGAGACAAGTTAAACATGATTGAGGACCAAATCTTGTTTGATTCTTTTGACCATAAGTTTTTTATATGGCCTCCAAAATGAAATGATTCTTGAACCCTTAGATTCCCTAACACTTTTATTTTTATGTCTCCATGAAAGATTATAACTTCTAGTGCTGATTTGAAAAAAAATGGATTGAATCAAAGTAAGGGTATCGGTAGGAAGAGTGGGAGTTGGATACTTTACTGAACATGCTTCAGTATTTTGAATATATCTGGATCTATAGGATTCCAAATGAGATGATTCTTATTTCAAGATAAACTAGAGACATGGAGCTATAACTGGAAGAAGTTGAAATCTATTTCAGTCTCTAGGACTTTCAATTTTTCGATGGAATTAGTGTATAGCATATTGTTTTTGAATATGAACAGCCCGAAAAAGTTTAAGGCATATCTTCCAAATTACTGAACCAAATTGAGTGATTTTGGTGTCAATAGAAACATAAGACATAGAGGAACACTTTTTTAGAAGAGAGTATGACCTAATTACATCATTTTAACCTTTTGAATGAATGTGAATAGGAGACCCGAAAGTGTGACTTAGGAAAAATCTGAAGTGAGTCAATAAGAAAGGAATAGAGATTTTAGTGGTTTTAGTGAGGTAAAAACCTAAGTATAAATTGTACTTAGATGAGTTTTGATATAAGAATGAATTTGTAATGAAATTGATGGAAAGATACCCAGGATGGTCATGAACATGCATTGTACATAATTCATTTCACATATGTGCATTATTAAACATCCATAATTTTGCAAATTATGATATATGTGTATGTTGTTTGATATAAAGGAGCAACTGGAACGTTAACCTTCAGACATTGTCGGAACTTCTAGGAATTAGCTTTGGGAGCAATTGTGAGTAACCTAGATAGTCCCACTTAATTACTTGTTTGCTTAAATTTTGCTATAAATGATTGAATGAATGTGTTTTGATTGTTGATTCCGGACAATGAAGGTCCGATGACTATGATTTTGGAATGGAATATTGAAGTACCGCATGTATGTGAATGTGAAAAACTATGTGCTTCATAATATGATTGATTGTGATAGATGCATTCTATACACGAATGCATAATCAGATAATGGCAGTTGTGACCAGAGTAGCCACTGATCAGAGTTTAAAGCTCAAAGTGTGAAAAAGAGCCTCGAGCTCAGAAAGTGATTAAGAGCCTAAGGCTCACTATGTAAAATGAGCCCTATATCCCCATCAGATAAGAGACAATTATCAATGAGCCCTGTATCCAAAATAGATGCGGGACAGTTTAGGCACTTGGTCACAACAACGTAACCAGTGGAAAAGAGTCTCATGAGCATTCCATATGCATTTGTTTAAGTATGTTGATTGTTTGGAATGCAAAATTACTTATGCTTAAGTGAAAATGGGAAAATGTGTTATGTGAAATGATTTGTTGCATGAATTGAGTGAACCATCGATGATGGTTACCTCATTGATTTCGCAAAACTCACTAAAATTGCAACGTTGTCTTTTCAGGACCGAGAGACGACTCTAGCTACTGAGAGGCTCTACCAGCTATGTAGATTGTGTTTTGGCAAGAGAAGTCATGGCTCAAAGGTCGGTCAGCTGAGATTTTTGGACAGATTAGATAGACTTTATATATTTTCCTCTTTCATGTAATATTTTTGTACTAGGTTTGATAATGTACATGTAGTAAGTGTTAAAAGATACAATGTAGACTTTTGATTTTGTAAAATGAAATGAGGAAAAAGTTAGGTTTTAAATTATTGTGATTTTTCATATGATGCTTTATAAATGAGAAATGATATGATGCCATGTGAAGTTAATGTAGTGATCAAACGTAGCTCGTCCTTATCGTAGGATATGTACCGGAATGACCTCCAGGCATCCCGGTGTGTACCCTACGGTAAGGGGGTGCTACAATAGTAGTCTACTTCATATGGAAGGAAAGAAACTTTACAGCATTTAAAAACTTAACAAAAACCACTGATGACCATATTAGGAGAATCTTGTATAAGATTAGATCATATGTTGTATAGAGGATATTTTAACACTCTTTTTTGAACTAACAATGTTGCCAACTTCTGAAGTCTTAAGCTTTATAGACTAGTTGAAGGTCTATTTGCTTCTTGTACTTTGTTATTCTAGCACTTCAATAATTGATGTGTAACAATATCAACAAATATATGTAATTTCTTTAATTTTGAATATAATTACTTACTTTAATTAAAAGAAATTTATGTTCTAACTTAATCACTACATCAATTGAATCATACATATTTGAGTTACGAAACTTGTTTTTAAACTTGTAGCTCCAAGAAACTTGCCTTTCATTCAATAACATTAGACTAATTAAGCTAGGAAAAACTTGAATTAATTTCAACTATTGATTACCTTGAATTTTTATCTTGAAAATAAAAAAAAATGATAGATGTTGTGGCACTATTTAATTAATTTATTACTGTTATACCTGATTAGATTCATTTGATTATACTGAGCTTTTAAAACAAAAAATTGGACTTGTAAGATTGAATATGATATGTGTTTTTAGAAGAAAATTGAATTAGATTGGAATTCAACACTGAAGAGTATTAGTAAAGAAATTTTAATGCTCTAAAAATCATTTTTCAAATACCATCATTTAAGAGTTAGCTATAAAAGTCACATATGGAAGATTTGTTTAAAGTTAAAGGATTTAAATAGATGGAAGATAGGAAAAGTAGTAACAAGATTAATGGTAGACAAAAAAAAAGGGAAAATACAGGTAAAGCCTTCAAAGACAAAACGAATATATGCTTAAGAAATATCTACCTTTTCTTATTTATAAGTGGTTTGATTAACCTTTCACACTGTCTAATGGAGAAAACTAGCTTTCTTATCTTATCATCTAGATGGAATTAGTAGAAATTTTACACGTTTAGTTTCATTACTTTATTGATTGTTATTAGATAAGCTTAGTGTTTTTATGTTCATATATGCGTATGCTATTTTTGGGAAGCTTCAGTTATATTGTCTTATGATTTTGTCTAATTGTAATATCATGCTTCAAGCTTGAGTCAACCTAGCTAAGCTTATGGTGAACCAACACTCAATGTAAGGTCAAAATTTTTAAGCCTTATTATTAGGTTAAGAACTTTAACTTGCTAAACTTATATAATTTAGTATAAATAACTTAATGACATAGTCCTCTCTCTATATAGAATGCTTTTTAGATCTATGTCCATAAAATGACACTTAAAAATTCACCTAGGCCCACAAACTTATAACCCACACTTTGATTCCTAAGAAATACACAAATTCTAGTAGTCCATGACATCTAGAAAAATTATAATAAAAAATACAAAGTCATACTCCTATTTTATATTACAGAAATATTCATAATTAGGCCAATATGACACAACAAATTTCTCTATAATACTTGTCAAGAAAGTAGTAATCGCAATGAAGAATTTCAAAACGATTATACCAAATGAAACTATATAGTGCCAACTAATACACAAGCTTTGAACTAGCCCAAGGTTAAGCAGTGGCTAATTGATCTTAGCTAATGAACTAGTACTTTCCTAATTTTAACACTAACTAATTCACTTCAACTAATAACATGGCACCTTTCCCATTGTGGCACTACCTAATAAGCTTAAAAATAGTGCTCATTTTCTTAACTTACACATATGCGCATACCACCCTTTTAAGGCCTTAAGTTATATAGTAAACAATATTCATTCGTATATACATTATGTATGCTTGGCACAAAATTACAAAATGTGTCCATATTTTATTACACATAGTTTTTAGGTATTTACTATCACTCAAAATTACAATTTACATGCCTAATTATCTCTACATGTTCACAATTTATATAAAATATATGCAATTCCTCATAGCCCAAGGTAGCGTTGGCTAGTTTGCCCATCCATTAGAATGATACTTGCCTCATTATGGAACTAACTAATTTGTTTAATCCAATGGATGGATAAGTATCTCATTATGGATAACCATAGATGTGTACCAACACTAAAATCATAATTTACATGTCTATTAGTCTCTATACATTAAAAAATTATATAAAAATACATCCAATTCAATATAATCCAATCCCTTAGACTTATTAATTTAATGAAAACCTAATTTTACAAAAATGAAATTAGGCTTGTTTACTAATTACCAAAAACAAAACAATATATAAAAATCGTTAATTAACACTTAATAAGTAATTAATTTATAGAAGACGATAAAATAATACATTTAGAAGCCTCGATTAGCTTGCACTACTAACTAGGGGTAAAAAAAATCAACCCAGTTTGAAGTTAATAAGCACGACCCAAATTGCCAAAGCTTCAGGTCAGATTCAGTCTTTTTGAAATTTTAGGCTTTGGGTTAACCTTAAGCTTAGGCTATAGTGCCCCACTCCCATCAGACACATACCTATAGACCCATCAGACGTTCGAGCACATACTCGATGGAAGTGGTGCCTTAGCTAAAGCGATCACATCATTAAACATGACATCATAACTTAAAACACAATACTCAATTTCTAAAACTCAATTCCCCATTTTCATTTCATAAAAATGGAATATATCACATCATTAAACATGGCATCATAACTTAAAACACAATACTCAATGTCTAAAACTCAATTCCTCATTTTCATTTCATAAAAATAGAATATTCATTGTAGCATTACACTACATGATCTACATACGTATATACAACATCCAAAAACTATAAGAGCCTAGTGCTTCTTTACATAATATACATGAAAGAGGAATAATACAAAATTTCTATCTAGATCCTTCAGTCTCAGCTAACCGAACTTTGAGCTCTTTCTTCTATCCAAAAACACAAGAATTAGTCTTCTTCTAAAGCGGCTTAGTAACTAAGTCACCTCTCTCATTCCTGAAAATCAATGTTGCAATTTTTGTGAGTTTTGTGAATTCAGTGAGCAAATCATCATCAATGTGTTTACTTATAACACATAACACAACAATTCATATTCAATTCATATAACCACATAATTCACATCACTTTGTTAATCCTCAAGATCAATCAAAGGCAATTATGTTCATTTATTTTGCAATTCACATTCAAAACAATTAAAACAATATATTTCAATCATTTAAACATACATATCAAATGTAAATGTAATGCTCATGAGACATACTTCCAATTATTACATTGTTGTGACTGAGTGCCTTTTTCACTATCCCATATCTATTGTAGATACCAGGCTCATTAATAACTTTCCCTTATACATTGGGGATACAAGGCTCATTATACATAGTGAGTTAGAGGCCCTTACCACATTCTGAGCTTTAAGCTCTTTTTTGATGGCGACTCTAGCCACAACTGTCTTTATATTATGCATTCATGTAATGAAATGCATCATATATATTCAATAGATCACTTGTATTTGATCATTCACTTTCACATTTACATTCACATTCATATTTTATCGTACCTTAGTCCGGCATTCAACAATAATGTTGAGTACACTTATTTTTGACGAATTCACATACAATGAGCACTTGCCATATGTTTTTCATGCATCAAACGCCTCGGACATTAAATGTCTAGAATCAACAAAATCACATCGATAACAATTCAATATAAAAATTTAAACAAAAAACTTAATCAGTGTGAGACCATCTAGGTTACTTGCAGTATGCTCCAGATATTTATTGCCTCTAGGTCCCGTATAATAGCCCGTTCCTCCACTTAAGGATTAATTGTTAGATTGAGCCATATCATATAAGAATATATGAAGAGCATTCCATTGGCATGCATTATGTTTGCATACCCACATGAATCATGATTTAGAAACCTTGTAAAGATAGTATATGCACTCAACTGACATATCCTAGGGTATGAAAGATTTTAAATGATTATGATGCAATTATGTGTTGGTTATGTCGTGAATCTTGTTTGACAGATTATAATTAGTGAATTGGAAATTTATTGATATAATTGAGTAATTGATAAAGTGGTGTGAGCACCTAAATTTAGGAAAAAATGTTAAAGAAGAAGACAAAAATGATACATGGACATTTGGTTATTTTAGGCCTATGAAATGGTGACATGTGGCATGGGGAATGAGCGACATATGGCTTAGCTAATTGGATGACAAATGGCATGAGTATATGAGTGACAAGTGGCTTAGGAAACCAAATGACAAGTGGATCAAGCATTAGGTGACAATTGGAAGCATAAGAAGAAGACCTATGGGATGGCTTTCCACTTGACAAATGGTACATCATATGTCTCACCTCTCCACCGCACACTTGTACCCTGTGAATTTCACACTTAAAGAACCATCTTTCTTCATGTTTTTAGTCTGATGTTTTCTCCTTCATTCCTCACCACTTGAACGACCATCTTTCTTTATGTTTTTGGTCTTATGTTTTCTCCTTCATTCCCTCACTAATGACTTCCTCACACAACCTCCCAAAACCTTGAGTTTTGTCAACTTTAGTAGTTTACATCTTATGATTGTAAATCCTTTATATTCCATGTTATTCTTGGAGTATATTTGAATGCTTAAGAGGTTTTGTTAGCTTGTTAATTGAGGAGACTTTGGTTGAACAAGTAAGTGATTGATTGCCCTATTATGTTACATGTTAGCATAACATACATAATGATTGATTTGAGATGAATTACATGTAAGGTTGATGATGAAGTGTGCTGGAATATCATAGAAGGAGTGTTTGCACTGAATAGGCATCTGTATTTTAGCCATATCTTAATCTGTAGATATCCAAATGGTGTGAATTTTCATTTATATTAAATAGAGACATACAGCTACAATTTTTATAAAGGAGTTGAATTTGAATTATGTCTCTAAGGGTTTCTAAATTTGTCTTGAAGTTGAGTACTAGGTGCTGTCATTATTTAAGAACAGTCTTTAGTATTTTAGGCATAACTTGCAGAATGTTGAACCAATCTGAATAAATTTAATGTCATTAGAAACCTAATACATATAGAAACATTTTTTAGAAGAAGGTTTGCCTAAATACTTCATTTTCTAGGTCATAATGATCATACAAAACTGACCTAAAAATAGAGTTGGAAAAGCTAGAAAATGGGAATGCCTAACAAAGGCAAAAAGTTTCTGCCCACAAATCCCACGATCATGGGAATTTTTCTTGATCATGGGAATTGGCTAAACATCCAATATGTTTCTTTTATTTGTGGATTTCAAAATCAAATGATTAGGCATTTCCCTATGATGCTGCTAGGCTTGAATGAAGTTTGAATTGAGCGTAGAATGATGCTTAAATAAGTGATTAAATGAGTGACACGTTTAGGGTGATGATTTAGGTTATAATGTAAGAATGAATTATTAAATATTAAGTGTTCAAATCTGGAATTTTGAAATGTTATAGAAATGAAGGTGAACCTATGATGGCTACTCTGATTCCATTAAGATGAATGATGAGTATTAAATAAAGATGAATGAGAATTGAATATCATGAGATCATAAAATGCTAGAATACCATTAATGGATGATTGAATTATAAGTCTAGATTAACCAAATTCTTTGATCTATGAACCTAAGCATAAGCTTGACATACACAAATGATGTTGTTAATGGTCAAGTGATGTGATTAGGGATAAATACTCGGGATAGTCAATTGAGCATATATTGAACATGATGCATATACATGTGCATGGTTGAACAATTATATGATTGATCAACTTAGTAATATGTGGATTATGTGTGTATTGTATAAAATAGAAGCACAAGTTGACCGATAACATCTAGGCATTACTGAATTTCCAAGGCAATAGCTCACTTGGAGTATATTGTGAGTTAACCTAGATATGTCAACTCAATTACATGTGTTCTTCTGTTTGAGTTATATGTGTAGTAAGTTGACTTCGATGTATCTTACTATGCTTGAATTGCTCTTGTTTAATTTTTACATAATGAACTGTTGCTGGTTTGATTTTGATAATTTCGGACATCAACTATCCGAGGAGATTATTATTCGGGACTATATTGGAAGTGCTTATTGTATGTGAATTTGACTGAATAAGTGATACTTAACATTGTTGATGAATGTCGAACCAAGGTTCGATGATAAACGTGAACATGAATGGAATAAGTGATGCTCAACTAAATGTTGATTATCGAACTCTGATCCAATGATTGTGATAAATGACTGTACACACCGAATAAAAGTGATTGATAACAAATTATGTGAGATGAAGCATTTCATGACATTGACGTGGATGAAAAGAGTTGTGACTGAAGTGACTAGCCTCAAAGGAGCTTAAAGCTCAGAATATGCACAAAGAGCCACAGGCTTAGTTGTAAATGACATCGATATCCACAAGGGATATAGGTCAATACCTGAAATAAGCTCAGTATCTACAAAGGATATGGGACAATTAATAAGCACTTGGTCACAACAAAATAAAAATGAAGTGGAGTTTCATGGGCATTGCATATATATCTTTACATGTATCATATGAATAGTTATGAAAAGTTATTGAATTGTGTTAGCGTAATGATTTGCAATATTGTATACATGTTGATGAGATGAATGGTTAGGTTACTCTAAAATGATTATATGAAACGTTTTTATTCATAATTTGTTTATTGAAATATGTATATATATTGTGAGTTAGTATACCAAAATTGGAAGATGTGTTAAATGAGAACTGATTATGAGCACTATGATATACATGTGAATTTGGTTATTGCTTGTCATATTTATATCCTAACATGAGTGAGCACATCAATAATGGTTCACTCACTGAGTTCGCAATCTCATTAAAATTACAATGTTGATTTTTAGGTATTAAGGAGACCTAACTCCCAAAGCAAACAACTAATAGCAGTCTGTCATTGTCATTCTTAGGAATTAAGAATGGTTCAAAGATCTGGTTAGCTGATTCTGAAGTGTTTAGTTAGAATGCTTTGATCCAGTACTCACTTTCAAGTTATACATATTGTATAGACATGTGAACCTTCATATGTTATGTGTTGAGTATGTATGAGTTATGTGTGTAATAACACAATGGATTTTTATGTTTATGACTCAAACGCAAGAAATGAAATGGCAATGTATGTTTATGTTCTATATAATGCCCCGATAAGTGATGTGACTACTCTAATATGCCATTCCTGGAGAGGGTGTGTGTTCAAATGTTCCTCAGAATGTTAGACACATGCCCTCTAAGAGTCGTATGTTTCATCCCAACAATGTCTAGATGCATTCACTCAATTGGCGCTTCTATAACATGTAATACACATTTACACACATTACAACTTTGCATAATCAGTACTCATTTATGCACATATGTATATGTGTTATGTACAATGCATGCTCAATGACAATCCCAGGTATATTTCCTTAATTCAAATATTATAATCATTTAACATCATCTTTTAATCATTTTTCAATACCTAATGTACTTTACTCATTTTAATCACCTAATTCTTCATCAACTAAGTTCATTCAAGACCTCTTTCAAGCCTAAATACATCATACGGAAGTACTTTAACATTAGTTGTTCCAAACATCACTTAAAAGACAACCTTCCTCCCTTTGAACATGCCCACGATTATGGTGGTCCGTCGGATGATCTTGAAAAAAACTTGTGGGACTAGCCATGGTTGTGGGGATTCTACCACGATCATGATATAACCAAACTTTGCGAGGCCACGATCATAGGGTGAGGGCCATGATCATGACAAACAAAATTTTTGATAGGACCCTGCATTTTCTTCCTCATTTTTTCCACGAATTCAACATATATACTAACAACATTTTCACTCCAAATTATTTCCAGAATTTACTTCCACTAATGCAACATCATTTCATACTAATTCAACTACCATATTGATTGCATTAAACTCTTAAAACTCTACTCATTTGATTCATCATTTCCTACTTAATCTCATTCATTCGTGAAATCTTATGATACATACATTTCTAACTTTCTCGTTACTATATTCAAGACATCTCATACAAAGTTACTCAATTCTACTTCATTCCCCTTTTCATTCTCTCCTCGTTTTTATGTCAAAATCATTATCAAGACAACTTATACTTAAGGTTCATCAATCATACAAAAACAAAACATTTCATCAACTTTCATTATTATACCTAATTCTTATTACAAGAATATTCCTCCAACACCTTTCTTATACCTTAAATTCTCAATTTATTTCATCCACAATATAACCTATACTCATGATTTTCATACTCTCTAAACAAGACCATAACATGTATATTCATTCATCAATTCCCTATATTCGTCATCAACATAGAATTTGGACATAATTACTTCTCTTCATTTTTCAACTTTCAATATTCATTCAAGCACCATTGTCATACCTATTTTATATTAAAAACATCTTTAATACAACACATAATTTATCACTCATCATAATACGAAAGCAAGACATAGCTCTACTTACTTCTTCATCCACGCATCATCATATGTCAACTTCTTTTTCATAATCATTCATCCCTTAATATATCATCATAAATGCTTTTTATTAAGCAACTCATGAACAATATTAACACGCTAAAATTTAGAATATAAATCTCTTTATTTTAACACCCACATTAATATATATATATATATACATGATCTTGATCATCAATCTCAAATCATTCATCACATTGGATTCATTTGCAACTACCTGTGAAGATCAAAGTATAACTTTCTAGATAAAACTCCAAGTTCTAAAAAAATCAAGTGAACCCCAGCTTTCCATGTATCAGTCGATCATCAACAAGGAGGTGGGGTAAGTTAGGTTTTCTTGGGGCAAGATGATGAAGACAATAAAATGGAAGTAGTAAGTGAAAAATGATAACAAGGTTCAACGTTGATGAAGGTGGGTGAGTATCGTGAAAGTGGAGAAGAGAAAAGATGGAGAAGATCACGAAGAGAAGAAGAAAGCAACGAAGAAGATGAAATATTTAGCCAAATGAAAGACAAATCAAAGATGTCTTGCAAGGGTGAGTATAATAAGGCTGAGGTGTGTGGCAAGTGGCACGTGGCAAGTGGTATGACACTTGTCACTTGCCACATGTCTCATTCTTATGGCTTCCCTTGGTCCTATTTTTAATAACTAGTTCATTTGTCTCCAATTTATAATCCAGTTATCTCCCAATTTTCAATGACACTTGTCAATAAATCCTAATGTCATTCCTCAAAATTTCTACTGCCATTTGACACTTATTTCTATTACCGTTTATCAACTGCCTTGTCACTTGGTATTTTTACTAGTCCAAAAATATCCAAAATTTCAAAAATTTCCTAAATTTCACCAAAAAATTCTAAATCAATATTTATACTCACCAAATAAAATTTCAAAACATATAATCCACAATTCACATTATAATCACATTAAAAATCAATTATCTTTGGAAAATGTCAAATGAGTACATGTACAATCTTTATAATATATGCAAAAATTAATATTCACATATGTGTGTATGCTATATTATGCTTGAGCATGAAATACATTTCCTAATTTTTCATTGCTATTTTTATACACAGTATTCTAGGGTTCTAACCCTTACTATGAGAAAACGAGATGTTACATGGGCTGCCTGGCACGATTTGACTTTAAACCTAAAATTTTCACTCAAAACATTAATGTTTTGAAATTTTTTAATAAAAGATTTTTGATTAGGTCCAATCGGGCTTTAGAGTGGATCCAGGCCCTTAAATAGAATTTTTGATCTAGCTCAAGCCTAGGCGGGCTTAGCCATTACTAAGCCTTCTTCCAATTTTTATGCCAACAGTTCATGTAGGTACATGCCCATTGTAAAATTTGGTTGTCTTCTTTGTGGATCTCTCTTACAAATAATCGCTATATAGCTTAAAGCCCCTTTTTTCCTACTTGAAACCACCCCTCTAGCTCTCATGCAAAGTTTCCCCTTATTTCCCTCTAGCTCTCATGCAAAGTTACCCCTTATTTTCGCTTGTTACTCTCTCTTGTTTTTGTGAAAAACAACGTTTTGAAATTGTTAAACAAAAGAATTGTGGACATCATTAGTTGGTAGGTAGCTGACTAGCCAATATCAGCTCTAGTTGTTTAAGATTTTATAAATTCTCTCGACTGTCCTTAGCCCCTTGAATCACCTTATTCTAATATTGTTATCAAAACTTAAGATTAAAATACATAACAATATTTAGCGGTGATACAAAATGAATCAGCAAACTTGTTCATTAAATTAATGTATTCAAGTTTAATATTAACCAATGATAGCTTTTTATAAACTGTATATAATTATCTTATCTTTTTACATCCTCTTTAACAACCCCGTTATAAATCTTATGACAAATGTCCAAAATACCAAACAGAGTTCATTGTTTATTGCAAATTAAAACTAACCTATTATTTAATTAATATTAAAATGATCAAAGATGTAAACACCCGTTCTAATTTGAGAAATCGTAAAAAACAACCCTCTTTGATTTTTAAATTTCTCGAAAGAACCCCTAGTTTTTAGTTTTCCAAAAAAGACTCCTTTTAGACTTTGGTTAAAAAAATCAAAAAGACAAATGGAGTATGAATATTAAACGTGAACTAATAAGATATTGCTAGTATGATAACTCAATTAATCTATTAAGCCCTACCTAAATCAACAAATTTAAGATAATTATAATAAAATATTAGTTTGTGTCGAATTTAATTAGATTGATTCAATTTTAAGCGCTAGGGTGAATCATCGTAGAAATAGTATTTGATTATTCCATATTGATGTTTATATTAGATGTATTTAGTTTAAGAAGGTGCATTTTTCTAAAAAATTGATAATTTTTAAAGATCTAATGTTTCTTAAACTATAAGGAAAGTTTGTGTCTTTTATCCTTATTATAATAAATCAATCTTACACCATTTAAACATTCAATATTAATCTCTAAACAATATTAATTTTTATGAACTTATAAGTGCCAGGCAATTACTTGGATTATTTTCTCTTAATAGTAACCCTCAAACTTGTAATTTACGTTTACCTCCACTTTTGTCATTGAGACTCGCGAATTGACAAGTTTAGCGAAGGGAGCAATGTGCACAAAAGTTTCTCAAGGTAATACGAGGAGCACCATCAAGTTAGAAATACTTTTACGGCAGTTAGGAGTGTCCTGCACATGGGACTCTGCCCAAATACAATCAGTACGTTGGTTGATTTGTCTCATTCACATTGCCAATTTCATCAGCGGTGAAACATATCTTGGTTTCAGACACGGAACCCAAGTACAATCAGTGCGTTGGTTCATCTGCCTTATTCACTTTACCAATTTCATCATCTTGGCTTTAAACACGGAAGTACTCGTACAGGAAAACACACTCAAAAGGAAAAACACCGATACAATGAACAAATCCAGTTCATAGCCTGTGAAAAACTTCATAGGTTAACAAAGGAAAACATACCATATATAACTCCATCTCTGCTTTCCCTTGTCGGTACAGATATGTTTTGGCAATACACACGCATTTATGCAATATAAATTATCGTTTGAAAAGCAAGTTGTTACACTTTAGTGCGGAATCATAAGCACGATGATTAATGCGTCATACATCTCTTTTTGGGCAATATAAACTCAAATACCTTGCGTATCGCATGTTTTGAATAAGTCCAAATGAAATAAGATATGACCTCAATAATTTATTTTAATATGAATTTCGACTTCCCCCTTCAATACACATAAAATATAGTATAGGGACAATGAAAGGATTGTCGGAAGTTTTAATGAACTTGTAGGAGGTCACAGACATGAACAATTTCCACAGAGAGAAAGCGAGAGAGAGAGAGAGAGAGAGAGAGAGAGAGAGATGGAAGGACAACAGAGAAGTCGCAGAGTAATACTAGTCCCTAGCCCATTTCAAGGGCACATAAGTCCAATGCTTCAATTGGGCGCCATCTTATACTCTAAGGGCTTTTGCATCACCGTTGTTCACACTCAATACAACTCTCCTGATGCTTCAAGCCGTCCTCATTTACAATTCATATCCATACCAGATAATCTGTCAGGTGATGAGATCTCTTCTCCCGACAAAACTACTCTTGTTTTGATTCTTAACCAAAAATGTGAAATTCCTTTCCGAGAATGCTTGACCCAGCTAGTCCAAGATCAGGCAACTCCTGGTGAAATTGCTTGCGTTATTTATGATGAGCTGTCCTACTTCTGTGAACCTGCGGCTCACAATCTGAAGCTTCCTAGCATCATATTTCGAACAAACAACGTAATCACTTTCCTTGTTCGTGGGACCATGCTTCGATTAAGGGCAGAAGGACGCATTCCTTTCTCAGGTTTGTGGACGTTTTGCTTGACTGAGCTACGCATATGATCCTATGGTAGTTTCACATCAGATATATGCCACAACATAATTCCTTAAGATCTTGTGTCGAATATAAGTGTTCGTGCCTTTTCTTTCTGTGCGTCAGAATCTTGCTTGCCTCCAAATAAATACAAGAAGAAAAAGGCTTAAAGATATGGGAAACAAAATGTAGCCTCAACTAAGTCTGCTGTGGTTTGCACTGTCTTTGTGAAACAGGTTTTTTGTGCCTGCTATGCGCTGGACATGTAATAGGCTAATAGCATTAATACTGAAGCACTCCCTAATTCTTCAGGTGTTTCCCTACGAAAAAGCTTTGTTAACCATGTCCCCATCGACTGGAATTTGATCTGCTATTATTAACTCTGAACTTGAAGTATAATCAGCCTTCAATGAAGAACTGTTTGATTGTCAGGCGTGTGTCTTTTAGTGTTTGACGGGTTCAATTGCCACTTTCTTAATCTAACAAGTCACTGTTCATATAAATTCACTAATGATGTTACAAACTATAGATCCCATGTCAGAGGAGTTAGCTCCAGAACATCCTCCTCTCAGAATCAAGGATATGCCATTTTCCTATTTCGCACCGTTTGAAGTTCTCTTTGAAATGATAAACAACGTTCGTAATATGAGGAGATCTTTGGCTGTTATTTATAACACCATGAACTGTATTGAAGAGTCGTCAATCACAGAGCTCCAGCAAAAAATACAGATTCCAGTCTTTGGAATAGGACCTATCCACATGGTCGTGCCAACATCTTCTTCCAGTTTACTGGAAGAGGACGCTAACTGCATGCAATGGCTGGACAAGCAAACTCCAAATTCAGTAATCTACGTAAGTCTGGGAAGCATGGCTTCAACGAACGAAAAGGAGATAGCAGAAATGGCATGGGGTTTAGCAAACAGTAAGCAACCATTCTTGTGGGTGATCAGACCAGGCTCAATACAAGGTTCAGAATGCATTGAGGCATTGCCAGAGGGCTTTAAAGAGGAGGTTGAAGACAGAGTTTGTATAGTTAAGTGGGCGCCACAAAAGGAGGTGTTGGCACATAAAGCTGTGGGAGGTTTTCTGAGTCATTGTGGTTGGAACTCCACTATTGAAAGCATATGTGAAGGAGTGCCAATGTTATGTAGGCCATGTTTTGGAGACCAAAAGGTGACTGCAAGGTATGTGAGTCATGTATGGAAAGTGGGCTTGCAATTGGAGAATGAGTTGGATAGAAAAGAACTTGAGAAAAGTGTGAGAATTTTGATGACCGATAAAGAAGGAGAGGAAATAAGAGAGAGGGCAATGAAGCTGAAGGTGGAAGCACAACTATGCATTTCGGAAGGTGGGTCTTCCTATCGATCCTTGAAAGAGCTAGTGGAGTTTATCAAGTCTTTCTAACTCGAATAGTGGCTGCATACAACTCGGTGAATCGCGACGATAAATAATGTTCAACTTCAGTAAGTGCTAATGAGACATTTGTTCAATAAGATCAGCTAAATCTGACACGTAATGCATACTTTAGAGCCCTTTATGGAGCAGGGGAAACAATGCAACTTTCAACTTGGCCAGTAAAAGCTACATTTGTCTTTAGTCGGAGAAAGATCATCATGCACTTGGGTCTCAATTAGTGGATTGTTGAAAGTGGGTCTCCAATGAGCCATTCTTTGAAGTGGTTCTTAAATCTGTGCGGTCTGTTTAAATATTTGTTTGACTTTTCGAACCGATAATTACTTTCTAATCAACTTTGAGTCCTCGTGATAAAACCAACAGTAATAAAATTTGTCAGAATTTTCATATCTAATTTCAATTTAGTAATAAATTATTTTATTATAAAAAATCTTGTCTAATTCACAGTTACAGCCCATTTGGAATCCGATGAATTAGATTCAATTTATTAATTTATGTAATTGAATTAAATTCATGTATTTGGAATGCTAGAAAAGAGATGACTCGAATTCAACTACGTAATTGAATCTTATTTTTTTATGAATTTAATTCATATCTCAAATGATTCGATTTAGTGTATAAATCGAAGAGTCAATACTTTTCAAAATATTAAAAATTCTGTTTCCAAATGTACATATCATAAATATATAAATTACTACAAAACATACACATATTGATTGTATACGATTTTAGTTAATGATAAAAAAGTCATATAAAGTAGCTGAATTCAATTTTATTGTGTTCCAAACAATGTAATCGAATTCAATTATGATATTCATAGATTTATTCCAAATAATGTAAATCGAATTTAATTCAATCTCATAAATGCAATAGAATCCAATTTGTTAATAAATCAAATTCGAAAGTAATTGAATTAATATGTGGCGCTTTAGTGATGTCATCCGTTTGAAAATCAAGACATCTGAAAGTACTACGTCTTAGCTCTTATTTTGACTCTTAAACTTGAACTTCATTTGCTTGTGTGCCTAAGTGTCACGGGCTCGGTCTTAGACACCTTGCGAACCGTGTGGCACTAGCAAACTCCTCGACTTGGGAAAGCCTTCCTTGGCTAGAATGCTAGTTCAGCCTTCTCACAAGTACTTCTTAAGAGCACTTAGATCGAACAATTTGCGGAAGCGAATTTGAAGTATGAAAGATGAAAGGGACGCAAGATAACTTGGAGAATATGGAGAATGCTCTTATTACTCAAAGAACTCTACATACCTTGAGGTATAAGGTCTCTTGGCTATTTATAGCCTTCCACCTCCTCAATAGATGGCTAGGATCAATTTGATCCAAAGGCTCACAATGGCCATCTAGAATTCTCTACAAATATCTACACAATCAAGTATTATCTATAATACTCTACAAGGTTCCAGAGTCTTCTACTCATCTCTAGCCTTATCCTGAACATGGTAGAATTGTGGAGAATCTTCTAGATGAATCCGAATTCCACTGAGGAATATAGCCTCTCTGGTTGAGTGAATTTCCACTGCGTGACATTCTCCCCCACTCAACCTGGCAACGTCCTCGTTGCTTCAGTCTTACACACTCTTGGTGTGGTTCCATATTGTCCTTCCTCAACCTTTGCCTCCTTGGCACAACGGTTGCTTGCCTTTGGTATTCAACGTCCCACCTTTATGCCCGAATCGACGTGTCCTTGCTCGACTTGTCAATTCTATCGAACTCATGGCTTGTGGGCTTTGCTTCTTCTCCTCGAAGCAATTACCTTGAAAATTTTTCCTGTTTCCATGCTTTGAATGTCCACAGCACCGTAAGGATAAACCTTTGTGACTACGAAAGG
>JAOSBN010000008.1:32600550-32636804 GCA_027563595.1 Erythroxylum suave | reverse complement strand
GTATAGATTATAACATAAATAAAATTAATTTCAAAAATAAATATTAAAACATATAAAAAATTCAAATAATATTATATGAATCTTAAAATAAACGTGAAGATGTATTTGTAGATATTGTGAGAATTATGTGTAAAACATAAGGGTAAAAGGATTAAAAATAGGCTTACTAATTGATATAAAAAATCTACCTGAAAAAGTGCTTTTTAAAAAAGCTCCAAATTTGAGTTTTTGAAAAAGATGTATTTTAGCTTTTAAAAAAGCTATTTCTGCTCCAAAAGTGTTTTTGAAGTTTACAGCTAAACACTCATTTTTTCCTTAAAACAACTTTTGCGGTGAGAAAAAGTACTTTTCCACTGTCAAAAGCTGAACCAAACACACTCTTAAATGGTACCAATCTTGGGCTGTCGCAAGGCAATTTGCCTAGGGGCCCTACCCATTAAGGCCCAATTTCGGTGCCACCTTAATAGTCCCAATGGTATATCGAAATACACGATTCGTTGCCCACCTTCACTTACGTTTTAATTTCATTCTCACGTTCATCCTTTTAGTAGTTGAGACTATTAAATGCCATTTAATAACTGCAGAGGAGGGAAAGAGAATTTTGGTTTGATATAATTCTCATGTTACTGCATAATCTTTTACCTTTCAAATATTAACGTTAATTTTTAGCTTCTTGAACTGATAAATTCATTTGAAGTATTATATACTCTAATATTTTTAGTGTCCATTAATATACAAATCTAAAATACTCCTATTCAAAATTTGCAACAAAGAATTTTTATGTTATATCCTCTAAGTTTTGGAGGATAATTTAAAGGTAAAGTTTTAAAAAATTTTTAATGTATTTTTAACTTACTAAATATTTAAATATATTATAATTAATTTGTAATTTTTTATTCACGGGGACACTATATTAACATTTTAAATCAAAATATTAATATTAAATGATATTTGTGTTTCTTTTTATTTTTAGATTACTTATTGTTTATAAAATATAATTAAACATTAATAAATAATTTAATTTTTGTAATTATAAATTTCATTATACTCATAATTATTGTACTAATTGTTGGATTTGTGTTCTTATAGAGGTTCACATAAGTTTAGTAATAATATGACTAAAGTCAAATTTGAGGATTTGATAAGTTAATGAATGAATGATTAATAATATAGTAATTAAATATCTAAATAATATTCTTGATAATTAGAACAATGATGTAAAAGTTCTCCATAAAAATAGAAAATAATAAAAGTATTGGAAATGGTATTTAAGATATTTAAGATTGTGATTTAGGGAGTTCTTTTTTAATGTTAATTTCTTGTATTTTTAAAAATTAGTATTTCTCTATAATTATGTTTTCCTAATTTTAAATTTATAATTAAATTATTGTAAGTTTAGTATATTGAACATCGAGCTCTTTGATAACACAAACCAGCGAGTTTTATATTATAGGATCATATTAGGAATGTCAATAGGCCGGCCCGTAACCTGAGCTATGGACCACGTGGCCACAACCCTGCCTATCATTTGTTTTTTAAAATAAAAACTTTCAAATCGATGTTATTTTAGAAGTAAAAGGGGGGTCACAAGCCACGGGCTAGACTCGAACTTACCTACGTATCGATACCATAAGGAAAGGAATGGAATCAAGTTCTACATAGATCTATTTACACGATTAAAAAATCAAAGAAGAAAAATCAGATATGAGGGAGGGGGAGAGTTTGTGTCTATCAATCAATTAGATAGATGTGACCGAGAGGTCTTTTGTCTTGGGGAGCCTGAACTAAATAAATGGGGTGTCCGAAAGAAAACATTGAACCAGGCTGACATTGGTCGGCTCATGGCTCACCTTTAACCCGATCAACCCGAGCTAAAAGTGGGGCGGGCTGAACCAGACGAGCCTAGATCGTTTTGCCATCCCTATTCACGAGCATTTAGTCGTCACGCAGAATGACTAATATAACAATTTTTTAATGAGTAATAATTACAAAACCGTTTTCCTCGACAATTGGGACCTCTAAATTAGGCTCGGCAATTAGGATGATAAAGTGATGAGTTTAACTTTGAGTCATCAATTTTAAATATTTAAATACATTTTATTAAATTTATTAACATTTAAATAATGTAGTTCAATTTAAATGAAATTGTTATAATCAATTTTAAATATTTTATCTAATTCAAATTATAAATTTAACTAAACAAAAATTAAGTCATTTCTTAGAGATTTGATTTTTTTGGTCATATAAATAAAATATAAATTCTTAGCAAACACTATTTAATAAACAAAAATAAATATCAGCCAAAATAAAAAAAAATTAAATTATGAAACGACAAAATAGCATCAAATAATTTTTTTTTGAAATAAAAGACCAAACTTTGTATTAAGAATAATGAGGAAGGAGAACTTCAGGAATAGCTCTCCAAATATAAAGTGGTGAAAACCGAATGGATGCTCTACCAAGTGAATGAGCAGCTCCATTCATATTACGCGGAATCCACCTAACCTAGATATCCGGCCTACTCTCCAAATATTTTTGCAATCCATCACAATAATACCGAAATCCGAAAGAGCTTGAGAGTTTAAAGCAAAAACAAGTCTTGGAAATCAATAAAAACATAGCCACTAGAATGGAAATGATCAACACGAAAAATTAAAACAGCTCGCAATGCCATAGCCTCTGCCGTTGCCGATGTTTTACAACCCGCACTGTAAAAAGATACAGCCTGAATAAACCTTCCCTCGCCATTCTCAACTACACCAGCCCCACCTGAAGCATCCACCTTGTTGAAAGTAGCAGCATCATTGAAGGCCTGCCACGAAACCACATTCAAGTTCACACATGCAATATTACTTGATCCACCACCATGCAATCCATGTTGTTGTGTAGCAACACGTAAACTGGCTATAGAATTCCAATCCAATTGCTGATTTCTGGTTACAAGGGCAATCTGGGGGAGTATTTTTTGCCATCCAATAAAATTCATTACGTGCTCGCCATAGGTTCCACGCCATTAGGGACAATAATTCAGCTCTCTCTTGTCCATGCCCATCCTAACTCTGCATAAATGAGTCAATAAATGTAGCATTCATATATGGAACATCAAACTCAAGCAACCGCCAACAATTAATAGTTCTAGCACAATGACAAAGAACATGATCACCCGTTTCAGGGAATGGGCAAAATAAGCATGTGTCTAAAACATCAATTCCCCTCCTAGCAAGATTATATTTAGTAGGAAGGACATCCCTACAAGCTCGCCACATGAAATCACGAACCTTAGGGGGAACATTTAGCTTTCAAATCATCTTCCATAAAAGAGAATTAACACTACCTTGATTGCCATGATTACCCAGACTAATACGATACCCAGACTTCACTGTGTAAACACCCCTCTTCTCGAAATTCCACAACAGCGAGTCATCCACTGCATTAATAGATAAAGGAATGGATAAGATCGCACGCACATCACCAGCTGAGAAAGAATCCATTAACTTACCCACATCCCATCGTCTCTCGCCCTCCACCAAAAAGTCACAAACTCTAGTAAAAGGACTAATAAATCTATCACCATCCTTCGCATAAAAAGCACCATCCTTGGGTATCCAAGGATCCGAAGTAGCCATAATACTTCTGCCATCACCCACTCGCCACTGGACACCTTTACATAGCAACTCAATAGAAGTAAAGATACTTGACCAAACAAAACTTGCCTACCCTTTTGAGCTTTTAATAAATCCCCCTCGGGAAATATTTAGCTTAGAAAATGCTATAAAAAAGAGTATCCTTCTCCTTTAGTAACCGCCATCTTTGTTTGGACAACATAGCCAGATTAAAGTGCCTAAGATCTCGAAAACCCATTCCACCTTGCTGCTTCGAATAGGACATCCTCTCCCAGGAAAGCCAGTTCAACCCTTTGCCCTGTTGTTTCTTCCCATTCCACCAATAGCGGTTCATAATAACTTGAAGTTCATGACAAAGAGTAGAAGGAAGTAAAAAGACCGACATACAATACACCGGAATGGCTTGTGCCACTGATTTAATCAGAACTTCCCTGCCTGGTCTGGATAAGAACCTGTTGTTCCAATTATTCACCTTTTTCCAAAGTATATCCTTGATGATGATGAAGATTTGTTTCTTATCTCTCCTAATAAGAGAAGGGAGCCCAAGATAGAAACTATCTCCAATGGATTTGCTCACCCCTAAAATGTTAGAGATATCAATCATGTTTTGTTATGAAACATAAAGGCTAAATAAAATACCGAACTTCTGAAAATTAACGAATTGACCTGAACCCCTCTCATACTCTAACAAGATTGATTTCGCCGCCTCTGCTTCAACAAAATTAGCTTCAAAACAGAAAACAGAGTCATTCGCAAATAACAAGTGGGAGACTTTAGGACAGCCTCTACCCACTCTACACCCATTAATCAGTCTCCTCTCCTCCACATCCCAAAACATAGCAGAAAGGCCCTCAGCACATAGCAAAAATAAATATGGGAAAATGGGATCTCCTTGATGCAGCCCCCTCCCTGAACTAATCGGTCCCACAAACCCCATTCAAACACACATTATAGCTAATATCAGAATAGCACATAGACATCCAATGTATCCAATCTGCAAGGAAACCCAAAGCATGCATCATATTAGACAAATAATCCCAATGGACTCTATCATAGGCCTTACTAATGTCAATTTTCAAAGCAGAATACCCCAAATCACCATTCCTCCTATTCTTCAAATTATGCAGAGTTTCAAAAGCCACACATACATTGTCAGTGATTAAGCAGTTTGACACAAAAGCAGATTGATTGACAGAAATGATATGAGGTAACACCTTCTTTAGCCTATTTGCCAAGATTTTAGAAACAATTCTATAAATGACGTTGCACAGAGCTATAGGTCTAAAGTCTTTCACTATCTCTGGAACTTGAATTTTCGAGATAAGCACAATATTAGTAATAGTAAGATTAGAAGGAAAAGTACCTCTACTGAGCCAATCATAGCTTCAAATAATATTCAATAACTTTGTCTACTATTTAATAATATTTAATAGACAAAAATGATATTTGCTTAACACGTAATGTATCTGTCCTTTTCTGTAGAAAAAAGGGTTGTCTCCTAATCCAACTTTATGAAGATTAATTTAACGAGTTAAGTGTGAGTCAAGTTATTATGTGACCAAGTTAGTTAGTTCTCGTAGATACTGCTTACTGCTAATGCAAAATGACAATGAAGTGTCAAAAAGAAAAAATGAATGAAGTGACAAGACAAATGAACTTTTTGAATGAATGAATGGAGTAGTCTCAACCGAGTCAAAGCCTATACGCTTCAGTCTCCATCAGGTTAGCTTTTTTCTTATAATTGACAGATGAAGTAATTTCATCCCCCTCATGGCCTATACGCTTCATTCTCCATCAGGTTAGCTTTTTTCTTATAAATAACCTTTCTCAGCTCTTAGTTGTTATATTTCATTAGTGCAAAGGATGCATATATCCGAGCAGCAACCCCATCTTTGACATGCTACCTCTTTACAGACACAACTATTCATACAGTTTTTGCATCTCTCATTACTGTACTTGTAAGTCTGGTTGAAATTAAATATCAAGGGAAGACCCTTACACCTTTCAAAACCCACCCTGTAGCCATCATGGTTTCTCCCACAGAGTCTCAGAGATGTTAATTGATCATTATATGATTTACTGTCTCCAAGAACTTCATTTACACCATATATCCGTAAGAGCTGGTTAAGTATGAGTTGGGTTGTCTATAAGTTATGTTGAGTGTTTATGTGTAGTATGAGTAATGACTCCAATAAGTAGGTTACATTTTGGGATCCATTAAGAACCCATCAAGTGGGTTAGAGGGGCCAATATTCGTGGGAATCATTAGGATTATGAGTCCAAAGGAGCTTAGAATTATGAGTCCAGGATGTACCACAAGCTAATTTAGAATTTTAATTATGAGTTATGTTGTTTTTTATTTACAAGAGCTTTAGCTGAAGTATTGGTAGGTGGTGTTGGAAAATCGGGTCGAGATCTGATCCCAATTTTAACGAAATAATCATGAAACTTTTGCGTGACTTTTGATTTCCTGAAAATCAAGATCTATTTAATTCTATAAAATGATTAACACAAATCATAATAAAGCAAAAATTTAATTCGTATCTTATTTCGAAGCTTGATCTTCATCTTGTCGTATCCCTCGAACCGTTCCCAAAACCGATCTGTCTTAACCATTATAGCCACACAAATGTCCGGCCTCTAACAGTATCTACAGAACAAGTTGAGAAAACTCTGTAACTGACGGTATCCACAGAATGAGTTGAGAGAACTCTATAACTGTTACAGAGAGGGTTAAGCAGGAAGTGCTAGCTCCATAGAGCTTAAGCCTATTTATAATAAGTTTTGGACGTTTTAGTAATTTAATTGAAATTAACTAATTTCAATTAAACTTCAATTAGAATTACAAATAATTCTAATTAAATACCAATTATGCCCTCATATTTAATCATAAAGTTTCTCAAACTTTATAATCAAGTCCAACTTGAATAAATTTACTTTGCTCTCTTCAACCCATTCTATATATGTGACCCATTAGGTTCCCAAATATATTGGCAATGATTATAAATTCTAATTATAATTCATAATTAGAATTAGATTAATTCTCTAATTAAATAATTTATAATCATAAATCAAGATTGGCGTCTGGCAACGCATCATAACCACCTAAATATTTAAGAATATCAAAGTGGTTTTGACTAATCTTTCTGTGCCTGATTTTTCCGTATAATTCAATCCTTTCATTAATCAATGTTCCCATTAGACATAGAGCATAGAATTAATGTCTACTCTATTTTGAGTCTAATCATATTAGTTCTTCTCCATTAGCTATTGATTCAATTAATGATATTTGTAAACTATTTACAAAACATCATTCCACCTTGACCAAGGATTTCCCGAATCAATACTAATCGAGAACAACAAAACATTATCCCTAATTACTTTAGGGTGATGAATCCTATCTTGATCACTCAATTACCTCCATATAGTTCATGCTACATCCAATGACTACCAATTAAACGACCTATGATTAAATAGATCATAGATAGTATCAAAATTTGGGAATCGCTATACAAGATAACTTTGGTGATCTCAAGTCAAAGGATCATTTATACAATCATCATAATTAGAATTCCATAGACATACAAGTAATGTTCCAAATGGATTTCTCATATCGAGTCTGTTCAATGAACTTGTTCTCTAACAAACACCCACACGTTTGTTTAAGTATCTCCATACTTTAGCCTATGAGATCAACTACTTCCTTCATAAGGAAAAACACAATGTATGCTAGTCTTTTTACATTCTATTAATGTTCAATCTTAATAGAACAATGACTAGGAACATCTAAGAATAATACATAAATGCAACATGAATCTCATAATTATAATCTCATAATAATTTCATTTACAATGTACAATTATTCCAGGGACTTTATCGTATACATCTAAACATGTGTAAGATAAATAATGCCTTTAAATAAATTCTCACTAAACTACAACCAAAACGATTGGATGTAGAGCATAAACTAACAGGTGGTCATTGCACAAATGGGGCAATGAAAAATTGAAAACTTATAATGTCCAATTTTTTTGAAAATTAAAAATTATGTATATATAGGTTTTGCTATAAATGATTAAGACGTGTACGTAAATATTGTTAAAGTTAAAATTTGGAGGGAAAAATTAGAAATATATGGTTTAGGTCAGAATTTTGTAAGGAAAAAGAGGAAAAGATATAAAGGTTAATATTTAAAGCTAAAATATTTCAAGAATCGATTAACATTAGGAAAGATATAAGAAAGAAACCAAAAAATGTGACACCAGAAGTGTATGGTTTAGACTAAGAAAATTCCATTTGGCTAAAAGCCAATACCAAACAAAAATGAAAGGCAATATACAACAGTCAATCTACTTTTAAGCATTAGAACCAAACAACCTGCAAATAGGAGATTGATTCCATGAGCAAAAGTATGCAAAAGTATCATCATAAGCAAGGTGTCAAAGAGTAAAAGTTCTGCCAGTACCAATTTGACCATAAGCCATAACTATCTAGAACACTCTACAAATCAACATAATTTACAAGTTAGATATTTCACTACGTTACATTGAATCATTCTCTAGGTTAGTAAATTTTTATTAATATTTTATTGATGTAACTTACATTACAATTTGATACTTAGAAGGGTTATTTAACTCTTTTAATATAATTTACTTAACTGGGTTCAAAAATAAATCTAAGCTAGTGTTGGAGCAAGAACAATTATACTAGTTACAACGGTCAGTGAGCAAAGAATTGCTTCTCGAAAGAGGAATACTGAGTGTTTTTATCTAGAACTCTATTCGATAGAGTAGAAGCAAAGAGGAAGATGGGGAGCTCTTACAAGGATATATTCTTAATGTTGATAACTATTCAATCCTGTACATTCAGGATGAGTTTACATCTTCCGAAACTTAGATCAACCCCCTGATGAACTATTGAGAATTTTGGAAGCACAACCTGATGCTTGAGAAGTTTGGAAACTATTGTAGATATGGAGGCCCTTAAAGCCTCGAGTTTGGATGGGCTGAATCTTATGCTTTACTAGAAACGTTGACACTTGGTTGGAGGCAAACTGAATCTTGTAGCTGTCATAGAAGGAAGAAGGTAGGAGAGAGAAGAGATAGACCTTGTCTCTGTCATTGCAACTTCGGAAAAATGAAATTATTCAAGCTATTGTTCCCAACGAAATCCCGTTCTGAGACAGAGACAGAGACATAATATCTTTTGAACATTAATTATTTTCGTCATATAAATTATTTTCTAGATATATTTGTTAGGATATATTACATATATATCTTTTATTTTGTTTTGGCATTTTAGTTGGTTATACAAAATTAATTATTACAACAACTGGCTACGTGAGTATTTTGGAATGTTACTGTTGAGGTAAAAAATTGCTGAAGCTGTTGAAGTGATGGAGTTGAAGTGGAACTCTTATATTTGAATTGAAGTGGGACTCTTACTATGTGAGATTTCTGCTTATTCTTACTTGATGATAGAGTTCTTTTTTAAATGGGAGTTTACGGTATCCAAGATATGGTGTGTGGGTTAACAATTTGGGTGAGCTAATACTCATGTGTCTTTGGTGAGTAGTACCTACGGTGAATCTTGGGGGAGCTGTTTTTATACTTGATCAACTACGGAAGTCTATTAAGAATAAACAGGGGGCTTCATCATTTTTTTTTGTGTGTGTGTGAGTCACGAACTGGTTAGAAAAAAGAGAGTGGGTTGCACACACTTCTGAATTTTTCGTTTTTCTGTGGCTGTTGGTTGAGCATACGTTGGTAGTCTTTTTGGGTGTGGTCTACGTATTTTGGTGTGTTGTTTTTCTAGTTTGGAGGCTGCACACATTATCATCGTTTTTGAGTGGGTGTTGTCTGCGATACACGTGTGTCGTGTTTTCTGGTTTGGAAGCTCAGCACACTGGGTGATATACATTTTCCTTGGGAACACAGTGATCAATCTCTGTGAAGAAAGTTCATTGCCGAGTTATTTGGAGGAGATAAATCCATAGGGAAATCTTTGTCAATCTCAAGTATTTTGTTATTTAATTTTCTATTGATCAAACACTTGAGATATTTTTATTTATTATTATTTTAAGTGAAAGTAATTAGAAAAATCCACTGACGAGGTTAACACGAGTCGATCGTGTTATCGAGTGTGAAAGTCTTTCACGGGTAGTTAGGTTGCGAGATAGTGGCAGAGATTGAGAGGTGCTGTGTCAGGTCAATTCTGTGTAATTCTATTGGACTATTGTGAAAGTGATTAAGCTGGGTAAGGGCCTCGTAGACGTAGGCCGAGTGTGCCAAACCACGTTACCAAATTTTGGTGTTTCTTTATTATTTTGGTTTTGCTTGTTTTATTTTATTGACAGCAAAGAAGTTTGCAGAAAATTGCAAAATAATTAACCCCCAGGGTTTTTCAATTGGTATCAAAGCAAGGTCACCGATTCAGAACTTGGTAGCAAGTTGGTAGAGATCTTAGATTCGCAGACATGGCTACGAGAGAGGGTGCATCAATTACTAGATCGCCACTACTGGATGGATCTAATTACCCAGCATGGAAATCCCGGATGAAAGTCTTCATTCAAGCTTAAAGGATGAGAGCCTGGCATTTGGTAGAATACGGTTGGATACATCCGATGATCATTAATGATAAAGGAGATGCAGTTCAGAAAGATCCATCTGAATGGACAAGGGTGGAAGAAGAAAGTGCACTGGGAAATTCACAAGCAATGCATGCAATATTCAGTGCTGTTGATGAAGGACGCTTCTCAATGATTTCAGTATGTGAAACGGCAAAAAGAAGTGTAGGATGCCTTGCAAACCATTCATGAAGGATCAAAATCTGAGATAGTGTCGAAACTACAAATGCTTGCAGTGCGATTTGAAGAGCTGAAGATGGATGAGCATGAGACTATTTGTGACTTTTACGAAAAATTGAGAGATATTGCAAATTAAGCTCATCAACTGGGAAAGAGATACTCCAACATGAAATTGGTCAAGAAAACACTAAGACCACTACCACCAAGATTTATCCCAAAAATTGCAGTAATAAAGGAGGCTCACGATACTGATACTCTATCATTAGAAAAAGTTATCAGAATTCTTTCAAATTTCGAGATGAATCTCTTAATATGCAATCAAGAAAGAAGCAAAGGATTGGCACTACAGGTGGAAACTGGGAAAAATGTGAACAACGCGGAAGATGAATCAGATGAAAATGAAGACATGATTCTACTCAGATGAAATTTTAGTAAGTGGCTGAAAAGAATGAAGAAGGACAAACCCGAATTTAGACAAAATGGTGGAAGTTCATCAAGTACCAACCTAAGGCAACAAATCAAGTTGTAAAAGGGAGAATAAAAGGTAAGAAGAATTCAATGTCATGAATGTCAGGGGTTCGGACATATTCAATCAGAATATGCCAATACGTTGAAGAAACAAAAAGGAAAGTCCTTCACCACCACCTAGAATGAAAATGATTCTGAGAGTGATTTTAGTAGTGAAGAAGAAATAGCAAACAATGCTGGGTTGGTTGCATTATATAGCAAAAGTCCAGTTACTTGCCTAACAGTAACTGAAGGCAGAAAAGGGAGCAAACATGAAAATTTCGAAAATGCAGGTTTTACTGTCAGACTAGGACAGTGACAGAAGTAGCACTGATGATAAAAATGGGAATATTCACGAGGATTACAAGACTATATATAAAAAAAGGGTGAAAACGTATAAAAAGAATGAAAGATTAAAGGAAGAGAATCTTTGCTTGAAGAACACCATACAAGAATTAGAAAAGAAGCTAATGTTGACGTCAGATGAGCTTGGTAAAGCTAGAGTGAAATTGATAAGTACTGAAAAGGGATTGAGAATGTTGAATGGAGGCGCAGAAAAATTGGAGAAGTTGTTAGGAATTGGTAAGGCTAAAGGGAATTTTGAACGTATAGGTTATAAAGGTGAGTGTTCGAAAGTTAATGAAGAAAACTCTGGTGTGTTCAGACCAGCTCAAGAGCTAGAAGCATCGATCAAGAGACAAAGATTTATACCCACTTGTCACTTTTGTGGAGTTGTTGGGCATATAAGGCCAAAGTGTTATTAGTTGCTACAGATGTTGTTTGAAAGAAGGCAAGGCCGAAAAAGTATGTACGTCTCACAAAAATTTCAACATCAACCTTCAGTTTCTAAGTCTTCTTGGGTAAAAAGAAGTGAATTGCAAGCTCTCATAGTTCTTACATCAATGGAGGAAACTCTACAACATGGATGGTATTTCGATAGTGGATGTTCATGTCATATGACAGGGGAAAAGGCCTTCTTAACTAATTATCAGAATTGTATGGATGGTCATATCACTTTAGGAGATAGAAAGAAAGCTTCTGTGATTGGTAAAGGAACATTGTGTGTGGATGGTCTGCCTCCTTTCAAGAACGTGGTTCATGTTGATGGGTTGAAAGTAGGGGTGAGCACGGTTCGGTTCGGTTCGGTCGATTTTTTACTGTTGAATCGAATCGAACTGAATAATCGGTTTTATCCGAATCGAACCGAATGTTAGATAAAACTGAAAATTCGGTTTGCCTTGCGGTTCGGTTCGGTTCGGTTATTTTAATCGATTTGGGCCCTAATTTTGGGCCTTAAATTTTGGGTCAATTATAGTACATGTCCAACATTTTTATTTCATTTTAGGACCTATTGGGTGATTGTTATACTTGCAAAGTTGCAAATTTACCTTATATACCTAGAGTTAGAAGTATAAAAAATACAAACTTTTTTTGTTTTTAGTTGATCGGTTCGGTTCGGTTCGGGTTGGAAAAAGTTTTGCCTATACCGCACTCGAACCGATACAGTCGATTTTTTCATTATCCAAAATCGAACCGACCATCCTTCACTTCGGTGTAGTTCAGTTTGGCTCGGTTTCTTCAGTTTTACGGGTCGGTTCGATTTTTCAGTTTTTTTGCCCATCCCTAGTTGAAAGCAAATTTGGTAAGTATAAGTTAACTATATGATGATGGTTTGCTAGTTAAATTTACAAGTGATGAATGCATGGTACTTACTGAACAAGGCGAATGTATCATGAGCGGCAAGCGATCAGCCAACAACTGGTACATGTTACAAGTCATAACCACATGCAGTTCGACCACTCATGAAAATAGCATTGATTTATGGCATCAAAGGCTTGGGCATGTGAATTTTGACCTCATAAGCAAGTTAACAAAATTGGAGGTTGTGAAGGGTTTAGCCAAAATGAACAAAGAAGGGAAATCAATTTGCAGTGGGTATTAGATGGGAAAACAACTGAAAGTTCCGTACAAATGGGTCAGGTATGTTACCCCATCTCGTATTCTTGAATTGGTTCACTTGGATTTAGTTGGTCCAACACAACATGAAAGCATTGGTAGAATGACATATTTTCTAACTTGTGTTAATGATTATTCGAGATATACTTAGGTAACATTTTTGAAAGAAAAAGTTAGATGCGTTTAAGGCTTTTAGAAGCCTATGTGTGCAGGTGATGAATCTGAAAATTTTGACTATATTGAGAATTCAATCAGATCATGGAAGAGAATTTGAGAATGCAAGTTTTAATGAATTCTGTGATGAGTATGGCATCTCACAAGAATATTCTACGCCCAAAACTCCACAACAAAATGAAGTTACAGAGAGGAAGAATAGAACACTTCAAGAAATGGCCAGATCGATGCTGAATAGAAGTAAAATGTCTATGCGATTTTGGGCTGAAACGGTTAACACAGCTTGCTACATATGCAATAGAGTATATCTTCGAAACTTCTTGAACAAGACGTCATATGAACTTTGGAGAGGAAAGAAACCAGATGTGAGCTATTTTCATATTTTTGGAAGCAAGTGCTATATTCTTCGAGATCGTGAGCAACTTGGAAAATTTGAAAGCAAAAGTGATGAAGGAGTCTTCATTGGGTACTCAACTTATAGTAAAGCCTATAGAGTGTACAATCAAAGAACAAGGAAAGTACAAGAATCTATCAATGTTGTGACAGATGATGCATCTTTGTTGAATAGGCAAGTCGCTGAAGAGAAGAATAGCAACCAACCATCTGAATCAACTCAAACAAGTAATGAGACAAAAGTGAAGAATTGCCCAGATGTGGAGTTAGTTGCTATAGATGAAGTAACTGCAAAACCTGATTTACAGTTAGTTACTGTTGAGGAAATAACTGTAGAAACTGAAGAACATTCAGTTACTTCGGATGATGAACCAACCAAAACAACGAAAGCTGATTTGAATGAGGTTCTTCATCTCGAATCCGAAGAAATCATCCAGCAAAAAATGTTATTGGAGATGTGAGCGGAAGAAGAAAAATAAGAGAGAGAAAAATGGTTGATTATAGAGAACTTGCAGGATAGCTGTGCTATACTTCCTTACTTGAACCAAAGAATGTTAAAGAAGCACTACAAGATGAATTCTGGACAGCAGCTATGTAAGAAGAGTTAATTCAGTTTGCATGGAATGATGTATGGGAATTAGTGGCAAGACCACAAAATACTAATGTAATCGGTACAAAGTGGGTGTTTTGAAATAAAATAGATGAAAAAGGGAATGTTACCAGGAATAAAGCGAGGCTAGTAGCTCAGGCATATTCTCAGGTGGAAGGAATCAATTTCGACAAAACATTGCACCGGTGGCACGACTTGAGTTGACCAAATTATTGTTAGGCATTGCATGTATAAACGGTTTTAAACTTTATCAGATGGATGTAAAGAGTGCCTTTTTAATACGTTTATACAGGACGAAGTCTTTGTGGAGCAACTAAAAGGATTCATCGATTCAGCCCATGCAGACTATTTCTACAAATTAAAGAAAGCACTTTATGGACTTAAACAAGCACCAAGGACCTGGTGTGAAAACTCACCCAATATCTTATCAAGCAAGGATATAAACGAGGTAATGTTGACAAAAACTTGTTTATTAAAAGCTGAAATCTGATTTTGTGATTGCTCAGATTTATGTTGATGATATTGTATTTGGTGCTACACATTTAAAGATGGTCGAATAATTTGTTAACCTGATGACATCTGAATTTGAAATGAATATGGTAGGCAAGTTGAATTTATTTTTAGGTTTGCAAGTTAAACAAAATAAGGATGGAATTTTCATATCTCAAACCAAGTATGCCAAGAGCTTAATCAAGAAGTTCGGTCTTGAGAATGCTAGACATGCAAGAACACCTATAAGTGTTTCAACAAAATTAAACATAAATGAGAATGGAAAAAGTGTTGATGAGAGTTTATATCGAAGTATGATTGGAGGCCTATTATACTTGACTGCAAGCAGACCAGATATTTGTTTTAGTGTTGGGGTATGTGCTCGCTATCAAGCCAACCCAAAAAAAACACATTTGATAGTGGTAAAGAGGATCATTAGGTATGTTAGCGGAACATTTGATTTTGGGATATGGTACTCATCTGACTCAACACCTTATCTAGCTGGATATAGTGATGCGGATTGGGTTAGAAACTTGGATGATCGGAAAAAGTAGTTCGGGAGGCTGTTTCTTTCTAGGAAACAATTTGATCTCTTGGTACAACAAAAAGCAGAATTCAATCTCACTATCAACCACTGAGGCAGAATACATCGCTACAAGTAGTTGCTGTTCACAACTTCTTTGGATGAAACAGATGTTAGAAGACTATGGGAATGATCAAAATGAGTTGACTATCTTATGCGACAACAAAAGTGCCATTGATATTTCGAAGAATCCGGTTCAGCATTCAAGGACGAAGCATGTTGATCTCTAGTATCACTTCATCCGAGAGCTTGTGGAAAGCAAATTGGTCACTCTGTCACATGTATCCATGGAAAAGTAGTTGGTAGATATCTTCACGAAACCTCTTGATGCAGTAAGATTTGAACTTCTCAGAGGAGCTTTGGGCATTTGTGCCCTACATTATTGTTGTATTTATTTTTATATTTTATTTAAAAAAAGAAAAAGAAAAAGAAAGAAAAAAGATTAAAAAAGGGAAACACAACTTTTTGAGTGAGGGCTTTAAATTCCTAACTTAGCTTATTTTCTTCCTTTTATTGCTATCGCTCATTATCGTTTCTTCACACCATCTCTAAGCACTAGCCAAGCAATCCCCAAGTACGCTCTCCTCTACTCTCCACGCTCCTCTCTACACTCCACGCAAGTCACTCATGTCTTCTCTTCTTTAGCATTCTTCTTGGATATAAGCAGTATTTCGGTGTTGGTGTTCGTCATCACGTTTCTCTCTCTAGCCATTGCAATTCCGTGGTAGACTCCTTACGTGCTTGATCTCACTTCTTGCACGATACTGTTGGAATTTTAGAGGTGTGATAAAAGTTTTTCTTTTGTATGGATTTTGGGTCTTTGTCGTAGGCATATTTGTGATAATTGACGGCACTACTAAAATTTTAGAGAAGAATTGTGGTTAATGATCTTGAGTTGTGATTGGGTCTGTGGATTTTGGTGAATTATTTGACTAATTGCATGGGAATCGAATGCTTTGGTCTGTAATATGTTGATTATGAGTTAATCTGACGTTGAAGCCTTTTAATTTACTGTTTGAATCTTGGCGAATTGTGAATTGGTTGGAGTGTTAATATCTGTTGGTTTATTTTTGTTGTGTGGGTTCTTGGTCATCTGTGCTTGGTGTTCATTGTATTGGTGTCTATTGTCTGTCTGACATTGGATTATTGGAAGACCTAAGGAAAAGGATTTATTTTCTGGTTTTGAGAAAAAGGCAGCAGCCCTTACGCGACGTTCAAGTCGCCTGCAATTTAATCCAGCATCTGGCAGAACCTTTACTGGGGTAGGGTCATCTTTGACAGCACCTATTAACATCCCAGATGTTCAGGAACAGCATGAGCCTATTGACAATGTTGATCGTGTGATTGAATCCATAGTGGAAGAGTTAGCATCAGATTCTGAAGCACCTCCTCCGACTCAGTCTATTCTACCACCGGTATCTCCTTTGACTCCAAGGACGCGTACAAAGATGAAGTGCCACAAGTCTATCCGCCCACCTCGTTTTCATCCCTCAACCAGATTGCCAGTCGACAAAGCTTTTTCCTTCAAGTTTTATACTCCAGTTGCCGAGCAAAAATGGGGTACACTCTCAGATACTGGTTTGTTCTTGATCGACCAATCAACCTGGTTGAATTTCAAAATAAGGGCTTACACACTCTACTTTCAGCGCAGAATCTGTTACAAGCTTCACTCCTTCCTCAACATTATGACGCTAAACTAGTAAAAGAATTTTACTCCAATTTGACTTGTGCAATTTTAAAAGTGGATGCTGCCTCTTTTGGAGTGATTTATGTATGAGGTCGGGTAATTAGTTTTAATGCTACTCGGTTGAATATGCTTTTGGGATTTGACAATGTGATTGGTGATCTTTTCTATGATGATGAGTGGGCTATCTCGACGGATCTAATTGCCACAATTTTAACTGGTAGCAAACTCGCTGCATGGCCATCTAGTTCTGTTCTTCGGTCATCCATGCTGACCCATAAGTATTTTTTGCTTTTTAAGTTAATTATGACTAATTGGATGCCGAGCACCCTTGTTGTGACCGTCTATTTGGCCCAAGCCAAGCTGCACTATGCGATCAGTACGGGCATCAATTTCAATCTTTGGTGTCTTATTATCGACGTGATGCTAGCCATTGAGAGTAAGCCTCACTCTCTCTTATACTTTCTGTGCTTAATCTCACAATTTTTGTATTCCAATGAGGTTCCTAGGATTGAATCAAGCATCTTGAAGTCCGCACCATTGTTGACTATCTCTCCATGGATTTTCCAACAACCACGAGTGGTGGACTTGTCGTATGTTGCTTCGGATCCCTCGGATGCTGCAGGGACTTCCAATGATAATCCCCATGTAGCCTTATTTTCTGAGATTGAACGAATTGAAGGTGTTCTTTAAGTCGTTACTAAAGCCCTTCGTACCTTGAAGCAACGTGTTCTCCGTTTCCTTAGCAGCTCTTGAAAATGACTTTTTGGCATGTATTATCCCAAAGGGGAAGAACAGTTCAAATAAGTTTGTAATTTTTTATGTGCTTTATTGACTACAGTTGACTCATGGTTATGTAATATTGTTTGGATACTACATTGACGGGGAGCATTGCACACTTTATATGTCCAATTATTAATTTTCATGTGGAGTTCAAGAGTTGTGACAAAAATACCAAAAAGGGGGAGATTGTTAGTATATATTACATTTATATCTTTTATTTTGTTTTGGCATTTTAATTGGACATACAAAATTAATTATTACAACAGCTAGATACGTGAGTGTTTTGGAATGTTACTGTCGAGGCAAAAAATTGTTGAAGCTGTTGAAGTGATGGAGTTGAAGTGGAACTCTTATATTTGAATTGAAGTGGGACTCTTATTATGTGAGATTTCTGCCTATCCTTACTTGATGATAGAGTTCTTTTTTAAATGGGAGTTTGCGGCATCCAAGATATGGTGTGTGGATTAACAATTTGGGTGAGCTAATACACATGTGTCTTTGGTGAATAGTACCTACGGTGAATCTTGGGGGAGCTGTTTTTATCCTCGATCAACTGTAGAAGTCTATTAAGAATAAACAGGGGCTTCCTCGTTTTTTTTTGTGCGTGTGTGTGTCACGAACTGGTTAGAAAAAAGAGAGTGGGTTACACACACTTCTGAATTTTTCGTTTTTCTGTGGCTATTGGTTGAGCATACATTGGTAGTCTTTTTGTGTGTGGTCTGCATATTTTGATGTGGTGTTGTTCTGGTTTGGAGACTGCACACATTATCATCATTTTTGAGTGGATGTTGTCTGCAATACACATGTGTTGTGTTTTTTGGTTTGGAAGCTCAGCACACTGGGTGATATACATTTTCCTTAGGAACACGGTGATCAACCTCTGTGAAGAAAGTTCAATGCCGAGTTATTTGGAGGAGACAAATCCATAGGGAAGTCTTCACCAATCTCAAGTATTTTGTTATTTAATTTTATGTTGATCAAACACTTGAGATATTTTTAGTTATTATTATTTTGAGTGAAAGTAGTTAGAAAAATCCTCTAACGAGGTTAATACGAGTCAGTCGTGTTATCGGGTGTGAAAGTCTTTCACGGGTAGTTAGGTTGCAAGATAGTGGCAGAGATTGAGAGGTATCGTGTCAGGTCAATTCTGTGTAATTCTATTGGACTACTGTGAAAGTGATTAAGTTGGGTGAGGGGCCCGTAGACGTAGGCCAAGTGTGCCTAACTGTGTTACCAATTTTTAGTGTTTCTTTATTATTTTGGTTTTCCTTGCTTTATTTTATTGATGGCAAAGAAGTTTCCGAAAAATTGTGAAATAATTAACCCCGTCATTTTTCAATATTAATTATTTTCATCATATAAATAAAATACTAGGAACAGTGAGATCTTCAAAACGATAATGCCCAGCTGAATATTGTAGTACATTGAATACATGTGGAAGTATATTTAAGTAAAGAGGTAGCAGCGTTAACTAATCGTTAACAAAAGTTATATGTTAAGGTTGTCTTAAATATAGTGAAAATTATAAACAAAATCATAGGAAACCATGCATTCATAACAAGTCGTAGAAAATTTCATAATACAAACCAGACCGTTGTCCATTTCAAATAGCATAGCTAAGAGAGTTAAGCAAATTTAGGCTGCTAATTGCTTTCTTATGGGAAATATAGGAACAATATCCACTGAATTCTTGTTGGCTTTCTAGAGCAAGTTACCAAGAATTGGATCCACCAACATGCATGCTTATTTTAGCTAAGACATTTCTTAAAAGTTACTTAAAATTATTGATAAAGTTACTTTAAAAAAAAGTTAGAAAAATTTTTTTCTCTGGTATTTTTTTACATAAAGGTGTAGCATTTTTTAGAAATTATGATTTTTTGATTATGAAACTTGTCAAGTACTTATTTTTATCGACTTAACACACATACTCATCAAGAAATTTCAACAAGGAGGGCTCGTCTACCTAGTTGTAAGAGTCAAAACTTTTTCCTTTCTTTTTTGAAAAAGATAGTTAAAACCTTAACAATAATACAACACACAATTCCTTTGAGCATTGATATGATAAGTGACGTGACTATTTTGAAAATTTTGTCAAGAAAATGTCCACCAAAATTGGACAAGTTATTTATTAAATAGGACATCCACTTGGTTGCATATAGATTCAACATATATCCAAACGAACTAGAATAGATAGCAGCAAAGCAAACTAATTATGATGAAACCATTATAAGGTAAACACCAGCAGAAATAATAGGGCATTTTAACATTCCGAAAACTAACCTTCAATGTCATCTCCAAAATCAAATTTTAAGATGTTCCTTATAGAGCTGAAAAATGAAGTAAGCGCACCACTAGGGACATCATCAAGAGAACTTATAGTTATACATCTTAGATGTAAGTAAAAGTAAAATGTAAAATCCATAGGACATCTTGTATATTCCATTAGTAACTTACTTTCCAGATATTACCGAGGTACAGAGGATGATGGTGGAATAATAATATGAAACTACTCAGATATGGAGGTTACCTTGTAGCCTTTGAGTAGAAATTTTAGGAGCTCCCCTTTTGCTATTGCAATCCTAGGACCCTTAACAATTCTTATTTTGTTTGCGACACACCAATTAATTGGTTACAATGACAAGATCATTCTAAAGAAAAAAAAAACAAGTCATAGTTTATATAGAAGTAGAACATCAAGAAGAGTGCCTTATGAAGTGGCAGCGTTAATTAATCTTTAAAAAAAATTACATGTTGTGTTAGATACTACGAAAAAAGTTCATGATAATCTAGGCCTTTTCTTACGATCATCAATAGGAACATTTGAGGTTGATGTCGGTTCTGGTATGGTTTCTTCGAATATTTTATCTGGAAATTATTTAACTCAAAGAAGAAACAAGAATATTTTTTAAAAATATAAAAAAAATTAAAGTATATTAGTGATATAGTATAAAAGTGAAGATCACCTTGTTTATAAGAATGTTGAACGAATAAATAATAACAGTGAAGATATTAGTAAACTTAAAATTGTTGGAAAATGGTAAATAATAAATAATAGTAGACGTGGCAATCTATTGACAGTAAATAAGCGAATAGTTCTTCACAGGCCAACTAATGAAATATGCAGTTTAGAAAGGATAGATATTCATGGGAAAAAATATAATACATACAATAATTGATAGACAGTAATACAAGTCATACGTAGGAATTCATAAAACATAAAGGTGATCACAAAGATGAATTGGTGTATGTTAAATTACAGTTATATAAACACTAGTAAAAGTTGAATAGACATATATGGATTAAAGTTTAAATTATAAAATGTAAACATTATGAAGTAGTTTGAAGAGTAGATGTAAAATGTTAGTAACAATGAATTTTAAATGAAAGGTATATAATTGCTATTTTGAAGTATGATTAGAATTCATGATTGTAGTTTTTCGTGCAATTATCACCAAGAAAATTGAAAGTTATCAATAGTTCTGGTTTATTATATAGTTTCATGAATAAAAACAAAAAAATGTTTTAATAAATAATGATAGGAACCTGAAATAGTTGAAAGTGTCATTTCAGCATTGCTATTATCTCTTTTTTCGTTTGAAGTTGAACTTCACTCTAATTCAGCATCATCAGTTTGGCAATAATCAATAACAGTGAAGCGTTGCCTTCCGTCCAATGGTTGGATCTGAATAGGTTTGATATAAACTAGAAATGTTTGTGTCTTTAATTCATCATAGACCATATAAGAGAAAGTTCAATACTCTTTTTACCAAAGAGAAGTGTAGATCATTAGTCATATAATAAAGATGTCATAGAAATAAATAAATGTATTTTTATTTGTAATAAGTATAAAAATATGACATGGTCGTAATATTATATAGCTTTAACTGCGCTGAAGTTCAACAGATTTTCAACAAGTTCATCAAAAATGGATGTTGTCACAGTTCCTGTGCTGTTAGTCAAATCAATATCATACCAGCATCAACATTTAAAAAGGAAAGTAAATGAGAAAATGTATAATTGAATAAATAAAGAATATTAGAAAGTTGTATTTAGAATTGATATGAATGATCTTAAATTTAAGTTAACATACAAGTATCCTGGCATGTGTCAAAATCATATTAAGATACGTTTTGAAGAGGACATAAAAAGAACTTGATTGTTCATGACATAAGGGGCTTGTTTATTCCTTATTTTTAAAAAAGGAAAACAATTGAAAAGGAAAAAAGGGAAGCAATGCTTGGGTTCAGTTGGTTGTTTTTCCTTGTAAGGATTACATGTAAATGTAACTCCATATGTAGCTGCGGTCGAACAAAAACATTTTTGTAGCTCATATACCAATATTTTTGCAAAATATGTTGAAAGGAAATACGAGCTTTAATCCATGCTGTCTGGAAAGATAAAAACAAATGTTCATCAGGAATATTCAAATTAGATAGATAATATTTAAGAAAAAACTTCATAATAGAATATAAAATGTATGTACCTAAATGATCTTTTAAATTTTTTTATTTGATCCAAAAGATACATCAGGATCATATGTGAGGTAAGTCTATTGGGTAACAAGGTTTTTTAGCTATTTGTTATTATGTTAGTATAAAAATATCTAAAAATGCTTACACAAGTTTTTTTGTTGTAAAAGTAAAAATGGGAAATGTGGAAGCACCACATTTTAAAATCTAAAGCTTCTTGTATTGGCAGATCAATGAGAATTGCAAAATCAAACCATGTGGATAATGTAACACCTAAAAATTTAAAATTGTATGCCTAAAATGAATATCCAAGAATAAATATAAGAAATATAATCGTATGATGAAAACGAAAATAGAATTACCATTATAAAAGTGAACTTTTAGCCTACGACATACAACTACTAGATAAGTATGTAAGGTCTGTCCAATTTGTTGACCTTCATTTGCAACAAAAGCATCCCACATTGATATTATAATGGTTTGTTGTCTAATATAAAAACAAAAAATGTCAAAAGAATCAAATGTTATCGGAGTTCATTAGTTGCAGAGAATAGTAAGGAATATAACATACTATTTGTTAGCAAGAACAAATTTTTTGATACTCGAAACTTTACTATCTTTGTTGATGCCCCTCACATTCAAAACTTGAATAACGACGGCCAAAATATTCATCATATGTTAAGGATAAGTACAACAGGATGTAATGGAAGAAAAAAAATTGTTGAGAGAAACAGATAAAAGATCTAACCAACTGATTTTTTTCCTTTTTATTGATATAGTTAATGAGATCTATAAAGGATGTATAGGTGAATTTGCTTGGTTGGATGTTGTGGTCGTTAGTTATAGGCTCAACAATAATGCGACTTGTAATGATCCATTGAATATTCAAGTCTTCAAGTTGGAATTGAGGTGGAATTGGGTTGACAATGATATTAGAAATGATATAACTTTTATAAGGATGCAAAATGGGGCTCATCCTTTGGATATAATTATTAAATATGATAGCTTAGAAAAAACAAAATCCAAAAAAAGAGCTAAATTATTCTTATGATAGAGAAAAGTAACAAATTCAAATTTTTTATACATTGAATTACTTAAAATTTAAACTAAAATTGGTAATGAGATTTTATAGAAAAAAGGGCATAGAAACACAAAAAAAGTTCAAATATTTCATAAATTTAGTAGTAATGTAAAGAGACTAATAGAAATTCTAATTTCATACTTAGGTCAACTATTATTTTCTAAAGTTAGCACAAAAAGGAACATATTGAATGAAGAAACTATAATTGTTATACCTATGAATAAAAAAAGATAAACTTTTGTCTCCTCTACAGCTTGATAGGTGATGTAGCAATATGTTGTTTTCTTGGATGGTTACTTTGCATGACCACCCCTTGGTACCAGGTAAAATATCATTGATTAATAAACGTTTCTCCATCGTACAAAAAGAAAATGGTTAAGAAAATATTGACATACTAAATTTTCTTTGTAGATAAAATGAAACTAAATACACTAAATATACCTTTTGCTATTTTATATGTTATAATTTAGACAATTGGAAAATTTCACAGAATACAATATTCTTATTTTGTGTTCAATTTTTAAAGACTCAAAAGTGCCTGAACTAATTAGAACTTTAACCGATTTAGGAGTTCTAGCTCTTGATAAAGCAACATACAATTGTCCATGTGAAAATACAAGCTGACGAAGATAAATTCCTACATAATCAAGGGTCTGACCTTGCGATTTATTTATGGTCATCGCAAAACATAAACAAATAGGGAATTGTGTCCTTACAAAAGGAATCCCATTCTTTTCATTTTTAGAAGACTGTAGAGGAATCTTAAGTATAAAAAATATTTTTCCTTTATGAGATCCAAAAACTATCTCTGCAGAAATTATGTGTTCAGAAACTATCTCTGCAGAAATTATGGTTTCTTTTAGTTGTCTACATATCAATCTTGTGTCGTTGTTGCATTCAAATTTCTTATAAGCATGATTGGACAACCTTCTTTCACTAATAATTTATGAGGAGGTAAACCTTTAGGATTCAGAGAATTGAGAAAATCCTTATAAGTTGCTTGATGTCTTCGGTCAACTGTTTTGTCAAAACTTACAGATGAATGTAGATTTCCAAACAATTTATTGATAATGATGTCATTAGTTTCATCAATACAGTTGTTTGTTGGACAGAGTATGCATCTATTTATCATATGATATGGATTAGATTAATATATGGTTAAATTAGAGAAGACATTTTCAAATAACCTGGTGAAATCAACAATGCATTTAAAAGACGTTAAAAAAATTTCTAAATAAACAATAAAATGGACACTAAATGATAAGATATAAAAAGTATAAACTGTTGAGAGATTCATCCTTGTTATGATAAGGAATAACCAGTTATTCAAGTAAGGATATCTGATCTTGCTTGTTAGCAGGTTTTATACCTTCTCTTACCCTTAATAAGAAATCCTAAAAAGTTAGATTTGATATAGCTCTCATATTTGTTGTTAAAGATAATTTACGTATTTATAGCCAGAGATGTGAATCAATACTTGAATCAATTAACTAATCTTTTATGGCTTGGTCTATAACAGGTAAGGTTTGACCAAAATTACTGCCAAAAACAACAATTTTTCTACCAAAAGGCTAATTGGACTCCATGATATCTTCCAGTAAATGATCAAATGCTTCAATGGCTTCTCGTAAGATAATCTTTAAATAAATATATGCATTATAAGAGGAAGCATTATGGTAATCAGAACAAAGATAATCTTTAAATGTTTCCCAAAGCTGCTTGGGATTTGTTGGTGAACAATAGAACAAGAGTGTAGCAAATAAAAGTCTAAGTGAAGCTGGCATATGAAATAAAGCAGCCTCCATAAGAGTTTGTTCTATATAAGAATTAGATGCTAGCAAGCCTAATTTTAGTGCAGCCTCCCCAAAACAACTTGCTTTTTCACCATCAATAGTCGATAATAGATCAAATGATGTTGGTCCTCTAACATGCATTAGTAATAACCTTACATTATACCTCTGTCCTTCTTTAGGGTCAATAGTAACCAACTTTCGTATAACTTTCTTTCGGCTCATTTTTAACCATGCTCTTGTCTTCGGGGTCTAAACAAATTTTTTTGGAAAATATTTATACAATCATTTCAGCTCCTTAGCATTTTTATTTGTAAAATTCATTTTTAAGAATTCAGTTAACATTGTTTTTCTCAACAAATACGACAAATATGACTTTTTTGTCAAAGGAGATAGATTGTTGATCGGGAAAATGAACCTGAAGAACATAAACTAATGGACTAATCTCTACTAGATGAAACTCATATATATACCAAAAAGCCAAAGGCGAAATCCAACAACCTTCCTGGAAATAAATGATTTCATCAATATCAACAGGGGTCTCTTGATCAACAATACTAAAATTAACAAGATCATGGCCCTTGAAGACATACTTATACAAGTATTTAATAAGCTTAACAGTAGAACATATTTCAACATTTATGTGGCAATCAATAAGATGCAAAAGTTATAGATTATAAGGAACCACCCATTTGTTATCCACCTCGTGCCTAGAAATCTTTACTTTTCGGCCATCATCTCTTCTTCTACAACATGCATAACTATCCTCACCATGGGTAGAAAAAGGAGCAAAAGTTTTAGGATGATGGTTCTTGCACAAACCATTTCTCATACAAGGGTAGTCTTTATTCATATGACCATAAGGACTGTCGATCATATGTTTAATGATAAGAGAATATAACCGCAAATTTTAAACAGGGTTTGGTATTTTAGTAGATATGGTTTGGTCATAAGATTTTGGATTAAGTAATTTAAAATGCAATTTAAGTATCAATAACAAATCAACATGAGAGAAATCACACTTTTGGAACTCTATAACATAAATATACGCGGCAACCTCTCCAAAGATTTGTTTCTTTATCAGTTCATTTTTAAAGACCTCAAATTTGGCTCTAAAAACTCTCACCAATAAATCAAGCCTATCTTGTGGCTTTTCATGAAACTCAAGGTTATCTTAAATCTCCTTCCACGTTGGGTTGTAAGTTATGGTGAGGAAAATTTCAAGTTTACCAAACTTTTGCACTAGAGTCATTACATTAAAATAACGACGTTTCATATCCTTTGGACCACTAACAAACGAAGTCAGGAGCACAACTTGACTTCCAATTCGATAATCAGTTTGACCAATGGCAATATTGTCCAAAAAACCCTACAATAACTCTATCCTTATCTCATTTTGTCTCGTTCTATGAAAATCAAGTCTAGTTGTTTCAATCTTTATATAAGTACCCATAACAAATTGCTAAAGTAGCCTTAAGCTATAGAGCAACAATGACTCATCATGTTCTTTTATTTGGAGCCTATAATAATAATACTTCCTAGCAGAAACAACCCCTTCTTCACATTAATCTTGACCAGTAACTAAAAATTATACAAACAAATCGAATAATTAAAAGCATAAGGTTAAATAACACTACAAAAATGAAGTAGGATAAGAAAAACTAGCTTGTATTCTCTGTAAAAAAGAACTGAAATTAATGTTACATCCCTGATTTAGAGTATTGTTTCTCATTCTCTTTGAAAACAACCTCTTAATTCTGCAACGCCATCTAGGTTCACCACGAGGAAATAAAAGAGGATAGTGAAAGGGATCATAATAGGCATAGTAATATTTGATTCTATAACTTCTGCCTTAATGAATATAGACTTAGATGTGTGGAGAATGATCAAACCTTTCATCATGCATCTCAATCCATATAGCAACTACTTGTGAAGCAGTAAAAAGATTGTAAACACATTGATCAAGGCCAGGATAACACCTCAAGACTATTGTATGATTGTCAAGTGTTGGAATTCAATTTTAATGTATCCTCACAAAGTTTATCACAGCTCTTTATCCTTCTTGTAAGTTCGTCAGTATCAAAAAACTAGAGTTGGATACTAGATACTTTATTAGTTGTCGAAACTAAATTGTCAAAGAAATGATAAACTTGACCTTGAACATGAAATATATAAACACCTTTCTTATTTTTTGTTAATTCTCGATCATAACCAGCCTCATATGAAGTAAAAGCCACATTATTATTATATGTACGAACATTCTTCCTAAAATGTTCAAACTTTTCATCAACATCAATAAATAATCGTTTTATAGCATATGGCATTTGAGAAGCCAATATGGAAATCTCTCCTGGTGAACAACAAAATGATGGGGGGCTCTAAATATAATCTTTTGGCACCATAATGATCACGGTTGAGAATGAAAGGAAGCTGCAGAGGTTCAGCAGGACAATTCTTCAGGCACCTTAATTTTGAATGAGAATGATGATGATTTATCCCTAAAAAGATTTATAAAAGGATTGATTATTTTGAGGAGAAATAATAATATAAAACTACAAAGAATATAGCTAAGAAGATTTATACCTCGATTCTCAACAGGTGCCATTGAGGTTGATAGAACATAAGAGGAAGATATACTTGGACAATCCAAATTATAATGCATATTATTAAGCACTTTAACTGTTGATTCTATACCAAAAACTTCCCATAGTCGAAAGGAAGAATGATTTACACTGAAATGATCCACGCAAAAATTGGTAGATAGATTTTGTACCAGTTGACTATTGGAAGGACAAAGAAATTGTTGATCATCTATAGTAATGTTATCAATGGTAGAACAAATAGGCTGATCACGAATTAGTTAACGTCAACTTTCTCTTATAGACAACTCAGTTTAATAAAAATTATCTGTCATTCTACGACCAAAAAAGGATAGCATAAGCTTCTCGGCACCGCTGTAGAAGGTCATGTTTTTCATTTTCTGGCATTTCAACATACTTTTTATGCCTTTTGGGATTTCTATCCATCTATGAAACTAGATAAACCTAAAATGAAGGGAGAAACAACTAACAACTAGACACGCTAAAAAGATCTTGTAAAAAATGAAGAAAAATAAAGAGATAAATTAATATAATAAGATAAGATTATTAACATGTAATTATTGTTCATCAATGTATAATTATATAACAAATTTTTTATATATGCGTAAAATTTAATTATATATTAAATAATAATATTTTGCAAATAAATTGAAGTAGTTAATGATAATTCAGATTTAAATAATTTTATACTATGTTGGTAAATTTTCATATATAATGTCAGTTTACACAAATTAGTTATTGGAATGAATATAAATTTTTAGCTCAAAAGAAATTAATGATTTTGAAACAAAAATATCATATATACAATGCTTTTGGTAAGTTTATAATACTTTATATGACATTTTAATTGTCATAACAATAATTTTAAAATTTAAATATTTTAAATAAAATAAAACTTTTCATTTCTAATAAGTGGATATTAATTTCTTGACTTTTATATGACATTTTAATTGTTATAGAAAAGCTTCATTTGACCTCTAAACTTAGTTTTTTGTATATTTAAAAGACATTAAATGTTAATTTAATTTTTAAAAATAGTTTAGCTTTTAATGAAATAATAGATAGTTTGATAATGTATCATGCATTAGTCTAAATTTTAAAAAATTTAACATGAAAACTTTTTAAGATTCTTAAAAAGAAATACATGTATATATAATATTGTCTATATATATTTTAGGTGCAAAAAAATATATTATGATCATAGAACAAAAACAAATATATTTATTTTAAATTGAATATAGATTAGTATTTAAAAAATATTTTTATATATTTTCTTTTTGGTCATTGTATGCGGTGTTATTGTGATTGAAGTTGTATGTTTAGGGCTAAAATATGGTTCTCTGATGACTAGTGCTCTATGACTATGCAAAACTAATGAAAAAATTTGGGTTTTCAAATTTTAATAACTTGAAATTGATGCTGCATGACTATAGGCAAGGTTCCACATTTATTGAAAATTCTAAAATATAATAAATTATTACAATATTAATATTATGTAGAAATAAGTATAAAACAATATTTTTAACCTCAATAAGATGGTAGACACCTCCCAAGGAAATCCGGAATTGGATCCCAAATTGACAAGTTAGTGTGAACTTATCCATGTGGTTATGCACTTTTCGAATAGGAATCCATTTCTTGAAAGATCCTGGCTTTCGTGCTTGTGTGGGTCTCCAACATCTTTTCGATGACCTATGTTGTGTTGAAGGGATATATATCTGATCCGATCAATTGCCTAAAGCATGCGGCAGCTACGGAACCAGGGAAAATATTCAGAAGACAAATAGAAACATCGAAAAAGTCATTTTAAAAACTAGACAAGTAAACTGATTTTGGTAACAGTACAATATGTAACCTCATAGATGGAAAGCAAGACATTATATCATATTTTCTAGTGTGAATTGACAAAATAATAATAGTAGTAACATAAGCTAGAAATGTTAATATATTTGAATGTAGTTGTAGATAGCACCCAAATAGAAGGGCAAAAAATAGCTTATTTAGTGAAACAATAAAAAAAAAATTCATATGCATGGGTTGAAAGTGCTCAAAGACATTTAGAAGAATTGAAGAAAAAACTAACATACCAAAACTTCATCCCAAAATATCGAAAGCACCAAACAAGTAAAGTAAAACTCAATATAATATTTTATTAGAAAAAAGTAAAACATACCCCAATAGCATAAAGCAAATGCAAGGTCGGACAACAATACCTATAAAAAAAACAATTTGAAAAAAGACATAACCAAGTCAAAGCCAGAAACCATAAATATATTCGTGTTTTCTCCATTATTCATTTGGTTATATCCCATATTCTAATGGATTTAATTCCCTAATTCTAAATTTTAGGATTTGTTAAGGATAGGATTGTTCTAATATTCGTTAGAAGGTAAGTTGAAGCTATACTTAAAAGTTTTGATAAAGCAAATTACATTTATCGCTGCAAAGTGACATGCTAAGGAAAAAAATGCAACACAAGTTGTTCATATCTTTTATACAACAAAATGAAAATGAATGAATGATTAAAAGATGTTGGATATAATATCACATATGTTATTCCTTTTTTGAATCTCACTAAATACATTTAATTACTAAATCGATAAAATATGGAATCAATTTGTCGATATATTTGATAAGGGAAAAAAATGCAAAACAGGTTGTTCATATCTTTTAGACAATATAATGAGAATGAATGAAGGAAAAGGGAAGAAGTTACAAATGCTGGACAAATGCAGCTCAAAACTCTTGTTTACAGAAACTCAAGGATATGACGAATTCAATTACGGGTTATTATAGTTTGGAGCTCCACCAATATCTTTAAATATATTCATCAATCAGCATTTGAGTAGAGAACAAAAAACTGGGTAGATCGACTTCTTAATTAGTTGATAAATAATTAAAAAAAACTAATGATGTCCTATCATTTAAATTAAAACTTATCTAATCCTGTCAGTTATTAACTCGTTTATATATGGTGGTTTAAAAATAGGTGACAAGTCACATTTTTTGTGTGTATCATTACGAAAGACCTTCCATTAATCATTTTCTTTTTACTGTTTTGTTCAATAAAGGATATCTGGTCTCTTTTTCTAATGTAGAGTATTTTTCTTTATCTCCATCAAGTTCCACATTTAATAAATACCCATTAGTAAAATTTTTCTTGTTGCTTCTTTTTTAATGCATTTATTGCATTTATTGACTTAGTAAGTGGAGTTCATTATTGGTCAAACAATAAAGTATAATAAAAGATGGCAGTCATTTCATTTCATTAATTCCCTTAAATGAATAATTATGGAGGCATTTGCGAGGTGCTGTTATTTTTGTTGGTGTTTACCTTATAATGGTTTCATCATAATCAGTTTGCTTTACTGCCATCTATTCTAGTTTGTTTGGATGTATATTCAATATGTATACAACTAAGTGGATGTCCTATTTAATAAATAACTTGTCTAGACTATCATGACTCAAGGTGAGGTCTCAAGTTTCATCCTACATTAGTTTAGCCCAATTACATGTTTCACTTTCTTCACCTTTGTGTAAAAGAATACTAGAGACAAAAATTCTAATTTTTTTATTTAACTTTATTAGCAATTTCAAGTAACTTTTAAGAAATGTCTTAGTTAAAATAAACATGCATGTTGGTGGATTCAATTGTTGGTAAGTTGCTTAAGAAAACCAACAAGAATTCAGTGGATATTGTTCCTATATTTCCCATAACAAAGGAATTAGCAGCCTATATTTTCTTAACTCTCTTAACTATGCTATTTGAAATGGACAATGATCTAGTTTCTATTTTGAAATTTTCTACGACTTGTTATGAACACGTGGTTCGCTATGATTTTGTCTATAAATTTCACCATATCTAAGACAACCTAAACATATAACTTTTGTTAATGATTAATAAACGTTGTTACCTCATAATGTTAACTTTGCTTTTTTCTCCTACTTTTTTTTTTACTATTTAGGTTACCTCTTTACTTAAATATACTTCCATGTGTATCCGATACACTACAAATATATAACAAACAACTTATAGATATTATACATTCTGTATGTCTGTTTCTTTCTACTTAAAGCAACTTCATAGTTAGATGTAATTGGCCAATACAACCATGAAATAACGGAAATCTAGATTATTTGTTTGTTCTTTAAATATGTAATACAAAACATTACAAATTTAGTGAGAAAGAAATTACATGGATGGAGAAATTGGAACCACTAAATAGGTAGCCTTATAAACCTTCAAATATATTTACTTAAAATTAACATAAACAAGAAAAAAACTCTCCTAAATTGATTATATAACGCATAATTTCTATGTACTAAAATTTATATTGTCTATAGCGTACAAATCATGCAACCCCAAGAAATCAAATTGTTACGTTAAGATCAAATCAAGGCTTCTTGATGAGCAATGATGGGAAAGCAATGGTAGCATTACAATGAGGGCATTTAGGATTGTTCTTCAAAGCCATAACGTGCATACAACAACCAGGATACCTAGCAACAAACATGGTCCATCTACCATCCATTTCACTTCCTTGTTTCTCTGCCCTTTTCAAAGCTGATTTGACCTTATTGAAAGTACATAGGCTCTGGAAATAGGTTGGACTATAAATTGAAGGTCCTTGGAGTTTCAATTCGAGGGAGATTTCTTCCAGTAACGTATGTGCTTAGAAGTTGTTCAAATAAGACAAGTCCATGTTTTGTAGCTGAGATGTTCTCATCATGACATGGTGATCGTAGGTTTTATGCTTCTTGGCATCAACCATAGACATTGGTAATGATAAGGAATGCATCGGTGGATTAGAGTTCTGTTATAAGGTGCAAAGCTTACTTTAATGTAGGGAGAAAAGCTTCAAGTTTTAAAAGAAATTTAAAAAGGAAAAACAAAAAATGATAGATATATGAACTAAAGCACTAAATTTAGGGAACATTTGATCTTTGATCTAAGATTGTCATTTACTTTAGGTTGATAATATAATTTTGAAACCAAAAAGAAAAGGTAAAATGATTCATGAGCAAAACCAGATAATCGTAGCAAACACAAACTAGTCAACAACAAAAGGAAGGAGAAAAAAGAAAAGAAGTTGAAACAAAAGTTGCAAATTTATAGCCAACAAGAAAAAAGAAAGATTGGAAGTTGAACAGATACCACCTTCAACTTCAAGTGAGGAAGTGCGATAGCCTGTAAATCGTTATGAACAGTAATTTTTGATAACTCTCTGAGCAAGTCTTTAGTCACTAATATTTCTAAATTGCCATTGTTAACCATTGAGCTCACATCAGCTACCATTTTCTTGAGATATTATTTTGGATTCCCAACTTATTTTTTGAGAATATCATTTAATTCCTTGGAACAAGAGAAGGGGACGATGTGATGTACACAAGTTTGTTGGATGCGTTAAGAGTTGTCTGTATGCGAGTGCAAATTTTGGATTGATAGACGACCAAAATTTAAATTTAGTCGGATATGTCAAGTAATCATTTTCTTTACTATTTTCCTTCAATATGCAATATCTGGTAGGGATGTCAATGGTCAGCATGCAACCTAGCCAGTGGCCTAGGCTATGGCCTTATGGGCCACGAGCAGGCCTGCCCAGCTTGACCTATCATTTGCTTTTTTAATAAAAACTCCTAAAACAATGTCATTTTGGAAGTAAGGTTGACCCGTGGCCTGCCCGACTTTGGCTCGTGGCTTGGCCCGGCCAATCCATCTTGGCTCGTGGCCCACCAATAGCCCGATCAACCTAGATCAAAAGAGAACTGGGTCGGGAGGGTCGAGCTGGTTTTGACATTCCTAATATCTGATTTGTTTTCCCAATGTTGGCTATCCTTTTTTATGTCCAGCAAGCTCTCATGTTTAATAAATAACGAGCAGTGACTTTCTGTTGATTGCTTAAAGCCATTATCGTAAAACAACAATGATACAATAAGTAAACCATCGATCTTCTTTCACCTAAAGCTTTAAATTCGCCAAAGTGGGAAAAGCTATGAAAACCATCGATCTTCTTCACCTGAATCTTTAAGTTCACCGTATCATCGACACTATCAGTTGACTTATCAATATTTTGATAAAAAGAGAGATAAAGAAGACTTATAAGGTGGATAAACTTTGAAAAGGAAAATGTAATAGTTACTAATGAGATTCGAGAGAGATTAACCAAGAATGCATTTATTGTCTTAGCAAGTGGGGTTCATTATTGGTCTATAGAAGGAGAAAATGCAAATACTATCCAACCCTTATTCCTATTAGTAGTTTTATTAAGAGGGAGAAAGATGACATCGAAAAGTTTTGAGGTCTTGAAAATTGGAGCTATGTGTTTGTGTCTTCTAACTACTGCCAAAGTCAAAACATCATCATTATTTCATTTTATTTGTGAAGTGGCAATTATTTCATTTCATTACCTCCCTTAAATGAATTAAGGCATCGAGGTGTGCATGATCATTATTTCATTTCATCTGGGCAGGCGGCAATTATTTCATTTCATTAACTCCCTTAAATGAGTGAAGGCATCGAGGTGTTTGGTGTAGTAGTCCAAATAAAAGAAAGATTACATTTATACGCCACTTAAAAGCAATATCTTGTCTCTTTTCCCATTGTCACCTATCTTTCTTTATGTCCATCAAGATCTTACATTTAATAAAGAGTTATCAGTAAAATTCCAATAATTGGTTCTTTTCTAATGCCATTAATTGTCTTAGTAAGTGGGGTTCATTTTTTGCCAAACTAGTGCAGCTTTGTCAGTTGATCTGGGAAGGTGGCAGTTATTTCATTTCATTAATTCCTATAAAAGAGTATGTGAGATGTGTATTACAAGATATGGCAATTCTTTTATATGAGATGTGTATTACAAGATATGGCAATTGCAACTGAAAAATGGAACTTAGAAAGTTGAACAAATATATTATTATACAGTTCGAAACTATCCTTTTCCTCTTTAGCTATAACAAATATCGGTATCACTGAGACGAAAACATAAGAATTTGAGATTAGTTTGGGCCTTTAAGATCTTTCATGACCATTCATCTGAGGATTCAGAACAAATTACAAGAGGATAATCATAAGAGAGCAATATATTAGATTCTCACTATGTTAATGTGGATTCTAAGGTGTTTTTTGAACTGAAACAAAAAGACAGATAAATGGACAAGAACTACTCGTGTCTTTCACAGTGGTGCTGGCCATCATTTCATTCTTTTAACACACTTTAGTCGAGTGTTTCCAAAAGTCATTTGGCAAGTGAAGATGAACGCAAACCTGATTTGAAAGCACGTGGGTGTGATGACACCACTCTCATCACTGAATACTTCATGCAAGGAAGACAGATACAAACATAAGAAGGAGATCACATGAAAGGGGAAAATAAATGCAGTTTTAATAGAAGTCTAAGTGTAAGATCACTTATAACAACCTTTTTAATTGACATATTTCCTGTTCTGCCTAAGGACATGAAGATGAGGCATCTCAAAGTTGGAAAAAGTAACAAAGCAAAAGATAAAGAGTAACAGTTTTTTCAACATTTACTATCATACTCTTCAGCATCATCCCAATCGTCATAAAGGCGATTCTGTACAATTAGCAAACCATCTCCTTTGCCCTGAAAAACAAAAAGATAAAACTCCTAGCATTTTGTTTTACCAATATCATACACAACAGCTACAAGAACTAGATCACAGAGCAAATTACATGTTTTTGTACTCTAGTAGGCGTCTTTCCAAATATATCATCATAGTATTTCTCATCAGATCTCTCGCCCTGCTCAAATTCAAATAAAATGTGTTATTAGCTAAACACCTTAATAGACAAAACCATTCAAGAGTCAATCTATTTTGATTACAAAATGAATATACCTTTGGAGTACCCTTACCAAGTCCTGCCCCTCCTAAAGCTTTTACAGAAGGTTGCATTCTGTTTTGATGAGGTGATTTCCTTACTGAAACTAATGGCTCAGAATCAAAAATATCCCCATGGTCATTCCTACCTTCAAATGCAGCAACATTGATAGTTTGCACTTGTTTAGTTGGATGTTCACCAAAAGATGGTGGTGATTTCAAAGGTCCTGCTATAAATTCCTTATCTGATGGGAACGACAATATCATTAAAACATACTGAACCTAATCAAATAGCAATAAGCATAAATAAAGAGGAATAATCGCCCACGTTTAACCAAGTTTTCACAATAAAGTTTTTATCTTTTTTCATTTAGAACCAAAATTGTACCTATGGACCTTCTTTCTTCTACAAAAGTTATCGAGGCATGGTAATACCTACACAAATTAAAAAGGAAGGAACAACAATCACAATTTATGAAATGTCATATTATTAACTGCTATATCACAATGCAGATCTTTCATTCTCTCCGCAATCCTCTCCTTCGTAACTGTTGATGAAACCAAGAAAGTGAAATGAATGAGAAGAGGGAAGGGATTGTCTGTTTGGTTTCCCAAAAAATTTCATCTGTGCCTGGATAAATGGACGTGTTGTTATTTTCAGTGTTCTATTATTTGTATGGGAATATAGGAAGATAAATGGAATAAATTCATGCATGAGGATGGTGGAAATGCTGTTGAGATTGGTTTGATCCTTAGGTAGTGAATGAAGGTATCCACATCCGAACCCATTGTACTGTTGGAAGTTTTGATGGGCTCCAAATAAAAGAACTTTCACAAAATATGTATTTGTATTGATAACAACACACACAAG
>JAOSBN010000008.1:32567030-32589650 GCA_027563595.1 Erythroxylum suave | reverse complement strand
TGCAATTCTTGGTATAAATTGATTTTGACCGGTTTCCAAGAATCAATCTTAGGATTGAATGATAAGCCGCGATCACAGTGCTTTATCAAGATTTTTCCTTAACATCTAATTTAAGTTCTATGAAAAGAACCATCCTTCCATCTTTAGATCAATCATTCATATGTCATGCATACAATCCCTTAGGTTTCTGTTGAAGGATCTTTGACTAGCATATCCTTCTATTTCGTTTATATGAAGAAAAATATTGAATGCAAATTTCTCAGCTTTTCTAATAAATTATCTTCTTTGAAAATTAAAGTTTAAGGCATATATTAAGGTCGCATGCATTTTACATTTCTTTTAGATCAAAGTAACTTTAAGATGCATCATTTGTGAAGTAGAGTCTATCAGATTGACCTTTGTTTCATTGGGGTTGTAAGTCACTATAATTCTCCCAAGATGATGATGTTGGTGATCTGATAGGAGTGTCCAAAAATTGCCTAGGGTTTTCAGCTTCATGATGTTTTCTTGCTTTAATTTATTTTCCAATAAACCAACAAAACATGTTTTGTATTATTAACAAAAACTTTAAAAGTTAGTTTATTGGGGTAGTTGATAACCCCAGTAAACTATACTATGACAAACATTATTTTGAGGGGAATTATTAGGGTCCTCACCCTTGTTTATTTTGCCTAATTTCCTCTTTTCAAATTCTCCATGTCCTACTCAGTTGTTATAGTTATTGCATTCCCTTTTACAGATGTCTCTTTAACTAATTCTTTCTATGTTTTCTCAATATTTGTGGTACTGGGATGTTATTGAGAATTGTTGGACCCCCTCGTGTACTATTTTGTTTCTCTTATATAGGTTTTATTATGTTACCATCTTTACCTACAACAATTTTTTGCATATCTTCATTATTTAGATCGGGTTGTCTCCTTTCAATATTCATTAGCTCTTCATAGTCTACTCTTTTAAAGAGCCTCCCTTTCACCTTCCATTTATTTCCTTGCTATTTTAGGGTTGGTTTCCAATTGAATGAGAAGTTCATTGTATCTTCAAATAGTTTATCATGTTCATTAAGTCTCATTATAGGAAGTATTTCTAGGAGCTCTTATTCTATCTTAACATTGACAAAGATACGATCAAATTCTATATGTTTTCTTTTGATTTTTGTTTCGTGCATGCAGAGGGTTGACTGCAAGGATACGTATGTTAAGTTTTAATATTTGTTAACCTTGATAAATCTGCAAGCGTATGGGTAGTTCGCGTAGTACTTAAGATATCGATCCCATGAGTAGGGCTAATCTAGTCCTAAATTTTAAGGTTGCACTAAACTAAAATAATTATAAATAAATAAACTAATGCAGAAAGAAATAAATCAAACAATTAATTTCAAGAATTAAAGTGCAGAAATGTAAACAAAATAGCAATTCACACAACTTAGTTTGAAATTAACCTAGAAACTATTGAGCAAAAGAAAGGAAGTTTTAATCCGAAACTAATAAAAATCTAATCAATTATGTAATTATCAAATTATTGTGTCTAGACAGTCCTAGGGTGAATTACTCTCTCTCGAGTTATAATTCTTAACCTACTTTATAATCCCTAATTTAAATTATGGAATTGCAATCTCTTAATTAGCAACTGACCCAAAACCTAAATTAATTCTAAAATTGTGTAATTGTTAGTAATGTGCCCTAGGCCAATGGTCATAAGTGATTTTTTGTACTGACATTCTAACTTATTATTTATATATTATGAGGTATTCTTTTATATATGCATGTATATTATTTATGTAATGTGAATTACATTCCACGAATAGTATTAGGCTTATGTCATCAAATATGTGACTTGATAGTAAAATCATAAGCATTATAATATTATTCTAAACTGTCCCTGGTAAATCGTTATTGGTGGAACAATAGTGAATTAAGCTAGTATGTGTTTTGATTGATGGTGGATATGAGTTATCAAATTAGATACATAGATATATGTTAGAGAACATATATTGGACTGACCCGTAAAGAGAACATTACATGGTTTCATGTCATTAGTGATTCTCAATATGGTTTGACTTTAGTCCTCTAATTTGAAGTCATCATGGTTCCCTACATGAGGAATTCAATGTTTTGACATTACACTTAGTTATCTTTAATCAGATAAAAAGTAGTCTTATGTTGGACACTAAATGAATCATGTAGAGGGAAGTGAATGACATAGATGAGATTTGTACCTCTCCTAAATGAGAGAGATATCATTTTGGGCCTCTTGACAAGTTTGACTGAAGAAATGCATGGCTGTGCTCAAATGAATTGATGAGGAGTCATCAATGTCATTTGTTATAGTTAGGCAACTTGGGAATCAAGAAACTATGATTAATCAAAGGTTGACATATACCATGCCTTATGATTAATCTTGATATCGTCTTACAAAGGGACTGAGTTTGTAACCATAGTTACAGGTTAAATCGAATTATTTATCCTCATTTGATTTAGGTAGTCATAATGTCTTGCTAGATGCCACTTATGACTTATGGGCCTTGAAGTGTGATTAAGTCCATTGCCAACATCAAATGAGCCTACAAAGTCGCACACAAAGAGTGATATGATTTGGGCTTATTCTCTTAGGCCTAATTTATTTGGCATTGAATAAATATATGTGGATATATTTATTAGGTTAAATTCATTTAGTGGTCGGGCTTTTATTATATGAGATATAATATGGGCCGAAACTTATTGGGCTTCCACAATCCTAATGAGTTTAGGATTAGGGTTTCTCTATAAATAAAGGGATTAAGTCTTATTAAAAGACATACGAAAGCCCTAGCCACTCGTCATCTTTCTCGAGAGAAAAAGAGTGCGACATTCTAAAGTGTTTTAGAACGTGCTAGCACACATAAGCCGTTGTCGAGATCGTTCATCCTTGTGTGGATACCGGTAGAGGACGTTCGCGAGCTGTAGTGTCAAGATATTTGGAAAGAAACATAATTTGTGTGCTACAAGAGGTAATTCTGCATACTTCTTGTTATGAGATTTGATTTACCAAGGCACAAGACCAGAATTTTATGATCCATTCCACTGCGTAATATGATTTATGGACCATAGGCGATCTAACATTAATAACCTACTGGGAACATATGCTCAATCTTTCATTACACGACTCTATTGGTTTGATTCAATTCTTTACCTATCAAATTACCTAACTCTCGTTAGCCCAATTTGATTATTTTCACTTGGCTGACTCTCTCAGTTTATTGCCAAGTTATTAAGAACATAAACCGAATAAGAATAAATTAATAAAAAAACACAATCAATCAAACTTTGTTAATCTCGAGAACAAAAATCCCGAAGGTGAGTTTAGATATAAATCGACATTCAACGACTCAACAAATATTACAATTTCATACATCAATAAAATTGAAACAAAATGGAAAATACTGTTGGAATGGACTTGTGGAGGCAGCGACTGTGGGAAACCACCTATTCTGGGAAGTACGCTGCGTCAAGCTTCGTCTTGGTGTCTCTCTTCCTTCGTCTCCTTCCTTAATCTCTCAATAACTCTCTAAGTTTTTCTTAGAATGTGGCTGATGTGAGGCTCTCTTGCATGACTCTCTAGGCTACTGCTTCTGTCATGTAATGCTCTTTTAGTACTTTGGAAGCCCTAGGTTTAATTTGGGGTCGAAACGGTCCAAAAAGTCTTGCAAAATTTGAGTTTTCGTATCAGCTTGACGCAGGCCACGATCATGGCCAATGCCTAAACCTCTATGTCACGATTGTGACCCAAGGTACACGATCGTGGCTTGAATGGAAGCTCTCTATCATAACCATGCCCAAAGTGCAAGATTGTGGCCTGGTTGCTGCTTGCTTTTCCCTTTCTGTCATGATTGTAGCCTGTTGTGGCTCGATCGTGGGCTATGTCTTTGGCCCGAAACTCCTTGAATCTTCTTCGTTCTTTGCCATTTACCCTGAAACACTAACAAACCTATCAAGGTACCTAAAAAATATAACATTTAGGCTCAAAGATTCACACTAACCTGTAAAAACACTTAAACATCTAAACTAAAACAATTAATACATAAATGCACACTCAACACTCAAATTAACATTAAATACCTAACAAATTTAACCCTAAAACACAATGCAAATCAAAACTATCAACATCCCCATACTTAAACATTTACTTGTCCTCAAGCAAACAAAACAACAAACATACAACGAAACGAAGCATACAATGCTATAATGACACAATGACTTTAACGTCATGAAATAAATTTAATCTTGAGCACAATCTAACAAGTTATATCTAATCATTAATGGGAAAAATCTATGGCTATGGGCTTGAGCTAAATATACAATTTAATCAAGATCTAAGTGTTAATTCCTTAACCCTTTTTAATTGTAAACACACATTAATAAGTCCTTGGTCCTTCAGACTTTGTAACTATTCCTAAGCATATTGTCATGAAAAGTCAAGCTATTTACAAGTCCAGTAGGTTTTATTAAGAAAATCATATTATTTTATTTTATTTTATATTTTCTTTGATTTTAATGAACATAGACTTAGTCTTTTTACGTGAAGGCAAACATTAGAAATGAATATCGATCCGGTTACTTAACTAAATCATGTTTTTATTAATCTAGTTGGTTGAAACGTCATTATAGCCTTTTTACAGAAGGTACACATCTGTGATGCGTGTCGATTTAGTTACTCAATGACATCACATTTTCAACTGACTACTAGCTCTATTCATAACCTGAAGGTTAGTGGAATAGTGATTTATTAACAAAACATACACAAATTTTTTATTGTAATTTATTGCCTACCTTGTTGTTGTAGCTATTCGTTTTCATGAAAAAATACTAGTAAAGCTATTTAAATTGAAAGGCCTGAATTTATGAATGAGTGTGACAATCTAGAGGGTGTAAATTTACACTAAGTCCTAATTAAGTTGTATATTTATCTAAAGAACCCTATTTCACTAATTTTGCGAGCCAATGATCATTCACAAGCTAATAAACTATGTTCAAAATTAAATGAATTTCACTCAATTTAAGCCATTGACACATTCATACAATTCACACAATGCAACCTAATAACTATCATATATTATGTAAAATCACTTAAAAGAACAAAACACAGAATCCCTCCCCATACTTGAACAACACATTGTCCTCAATGTGAGAAAGAAACACACACACACACACACACACACACAACATGAAAGGAAAAAGACTGAATTTAAAGTAAACAGAAAATAATAAACATAAAAGTAAAATAGAACTGAAGGATAATTTGGGAAAGAAAAATTAAAACAATTGGACCACCCTGAGACTCAAAACACCAATGGATTCATCGAATATCCCAGATCTGGCGTCGTTGTGACCCCGCCATTTTCGTAAATGTCCTGTTGATTTTGAAGATTGCATCCAAAACCTTCTTCCAGCCTGGTTCTTCCTCTTCCTCTTCCTTTGATTCTTCACTAGTGGATTCTTCCTATTAAGGCGGCGCTGAACTTGAGCTCGCTGGACTCACCCTATTTCCAACATGTGTCTTCTAACTGATGTCCCTAAGTTCCATGTCATAATGAAGGATTTTAGCCCTCCGTAAGTGGTGGTGGTTTAGGAATTCAAGTAGGTGGACAGTTAGTCCACTACGATCCACCTTAAAATGTTCCGCAATGGCAGACACTATGTACCCCATTCCTAGATTGTTACTCTGCTTGCGTGGAGCTGCAACAATAGCTTGTAACAATGCGCAGATGTACATACTGGAATACTGTGGTCCATGCACCACAATATAAAAAGTTCCTTAGTGGAACACTTATTCATTTCTGTTTTATCAAAAACAACTGACACATAAATTTGTGCAGCAGCAAGTGTTCATAAGACCTGATAATGTTATTGTGAGCATTCTTAGCGCGAAAACGATCAATTCTAGTAAGCTCATTCCAATATTGAGAGGGATGAAAATCATCATGTTGATCGACGATGGCGGATTCAGGGAATCCACACATCTCACACATGAGTTCTATAGTTAATTCGTAAGCCCTTCCTCTCAACCTAAACCACAATTCTTTGGGGTTCTTAGGGTCATAACTTAGTGAAGTAAAGAATTCCAGTGTTAGCTCTTAATAAACAGGGAATTGGAAATGTATGAACTGGCGCCATTGGATTCTCTTAGCTAGGTTTTTTACCCCTGACATAACTTTAGCCTATCTAGTGTGTTAACATCAAAGTATTTAGGAACAGAAATTAGTTTAGCATTAAGGGACCAGAAACGAGTACCTTCCTCCTCAGTGTAGATTGGGAAGGGTGCTCTGAAGTTCGCTGCTCAGTTTCTTTTTCCATGTCCCTCAACTTGCTATCATCTATATAGCTCTTGTCGGGCTGATTGCTTAATGCACAGCATGATAGAGTAGAATTTGGAAAAACTTCAGAAGGTTAAAATTTGTAGTGAGAGGTGAGAGTGTTGGATGCTTGAATTCTAGAGAGATAAAGTGAAAATGAAAGTGAAAGTAAAAGTGAAGTTAGAACTGAATATATACGTAGTAAAAAAGGTAAAATGGTAAAGGTTTCTTTAAAAATTTGCATCCTCCCCTTTCACTGCATAGTCATACGGCACGATTGTGGCCTTACTATCACTCCTAATATCCTTCTTTTGTTCTTTTTTCCAGTCTTTTCACTTCCACTACTTGATTCTTTTGTTTCCCTTTTTCACCTCTCTTTTTATACTTGTACATTCATCGACATAATTCCAAAAACCTATTCTTTTCTTTATTTTATTCAAAATAGAACAAAAGTAAACCTAACTACGAAATTTCAAATGTTCTAACAAAAATAAACAAAGACATAAAGGAACTAATTTTCCATGGGTTGCCTCTCGTGCAGTGCTTCTTTTAATGTCAGTAGCTCGACGTTCTTCTTGGAAACTCAGTTGAGGTCAACTATGAGCGGCTTGCTTCCACCCTTTTCATTCAATATCAATGTTGTAGCTTATAAGTAAGCAAAAAATTACAAAATAATTAAATGGACAATCTGGATAATATTATGAAAACCAATTAAGTTCAATAATGTCCTTTTCTTGAATTAACTGCCAATATAACAGGGAATAACAAAACTCCTTGAATCTTCCATTAAATCTAACAAAGGTGAGTTGCTCTCGTTCTTCCTTAATCACCTTTGTCTCCTTAGCTTCTTTTGCTTCCCGAATAGAGTCTTCCATACTTTCTTCAAACTCGATGTTTGTTATCTTCTATTCTTCATCCTCTTGCTCTTCATACGATTCGAACACATCAATTATCCTGCATGAGCTACTAACCTTCGGATTCTTAAATGCATCATTAATGTTGAATGTCTCTTCATCATCATCAATAGAAAGGATAAGGTTCTTTGTATGGACATCTACCCAATATTTTTCAATTTTTACATGTGGTATATCTATAACTAGTGAATAGAAGGGAGTGACAATATTTCCCTCGTACACTTTCCTTGTCTCTTGGTCGCCAATGAGTGGGGGTTCAGCGTGGTCTTCCTCTAGTTCTTCTAGCTCTGCCCCATTCCTAAGTGTGATAGCCTCGTCTGGATATGTTGAATTTACTTTCATGCTACACAGACAATTTTTCGCACTTTACTTACAAAATTCCCTGGAATGCTGGCCGATTCGAACCTCGAGATTGTGAATAGAAGAGGTGTGATCTTCAGTTACTTGTTCAAACTTCTTTTCCAATCTCTTCTATTTCTCTTCCATGTCTGTGAGCTTATCCATGATTTTGTATAGATTGGACTCCCATGAATTGGATTCATCATATTGAAATTTAACTAGGTCTTGATGTCCTAAATGAGTCCCTACATTGTTGGACCAATGGAATTTAGGGTAGTTTTGCCATTCCGAAGTGCATAGGTTTACATAAGGATGATGATTTTCCCAACCAAATTGAGGCTCATTGAAATCCGCAAGCATCCCTTGTTCCCTATAATACACATCCTCCATGATTGTTCTTTTTATCTCTTCTTAGCTTTTAACTCTTCGGATGTCTCATTCTCACTCTAAAATGTCACAATGTGTTTCTACTTTATGCTTCAAACTCTTTTTCTAATTTGTTAATTTAAAAAAATGATAACGAAAAGCCTTACATTAAAGAACTAAACTAATCGTCTCTCCGACAATGGTGCCAAAAACTTGATTGCAAGGTTATGTATGCTAAGTTTTATCATTTGTTAATCTTGGTAAATCCGCAAGCACACGGGTCGTTCACTTAGTACCTAAGGTATCGATCCCACGAGGAGGGCTAGTCTAGTCCTACATTCTAAGGTTACACTAAAATACAATAATTCAAAATAAATAAACTAATGCAGAAATAAATCAATCAAATAATTAATTTCAAGAATTAAAGCTTAGAAATGTAAACAAAATAGCAATTCACACAACCCAATCCGAAATCAACCTAGACGCTACCAAGCAAGAAAGAGGGAGTTTTAATATGAAACTAATGAAAATCTATTCAATTATGTAATTATCGAATTATTAGGTCTAGACACTCCTAGGGTGAATTACTCTCTCTCAAGTTATGATTCTTAACCCTACTTTATAATCCCTAGTTTAAATTATGGAGTTGCAATCTCTCAATTCACAACTGAACCAAAACCTAAATTAGTTTTAAAATTGTCCAATAACCTACCGGGAACCTATGCTTGATCTCTCATTACACGATTCTATCGATTTGATTTAATTCTTTACTTATTAACTTACCTAACTTTCGTCAACCCAATTTGACTATTTTCACTCAACTCACCTTCTCAATTTATTGTCAAGTTATTAAGAACATAAATTGAATCACAATAAATAAATAAAAAAATCAATCAAACTTTATTAATCTTAAGTACGAAAATCTCGAAGGTGAGTTTAGACATAAATCGACATTCAACGACAACTATTCTCAACGAATCTTTCAATTTCATACATCAATAAAATAAAAAATGGAAAATACTATCGGAGCAAACTCATGTAGGCAGCGACTGTGGGAAACCACCTATTCCAAGAAGTATGTTGTGTCAAGCTTCGTCTTTGTGTCTCTCCTCCGTCATCTCCTTCCTCAATCTCTTAATAACTCTCTAGATTTTTCTTAGAATGTGGCCAATGTGAGGCTTTCTTACACGACTCTCTGGGCTGCTGATTTTGTTATGTAATGTTTTATTTATACTTTGGAAGCCCTAGGTTTAATTCGGGGTTGAAACAGTCCAAAAAGTCTTGTGAAATTTGAGTTTTTGTATCAGCCTAACACAAGCTACGATTGTGGCTATCCTAAATCTCTTTGTCACGGTCGTGACCTAATGTGCACGATCGTGGCTTAAATGGAAGCTCTCTATCATGACCATGCCCAAAGTGCATGATCGTGGCTTAGTTGCTGCTAGCTCTTCCCTTTTTGTCACAATCATGCCCTGTTGTGCCACAGTCATGGGCTATGTCTTTAGTCTAAAACTCCTCGAATCTTCTCCGTTTTTAACCGTTTACTCTAAAGCACTAACAAAACCATTAAGGTACCTCAAAAATATAACATTTAGGCTCAAAGATTCACATTAACCTATAAAAACACTTAAACACCTAAACTAACACAATTAACACATAAATGCACACTCAATACTCAAATTAACACTAAATTCCTAACAAATTTAACCCTAAAACACAATGGAAATCACAATTATCAAGGGCTTATTAATGTAACTTGTAAGTGAGTTAAGTCCGTTAATAGTCTAGTATTATAAGTGAATACTATGGATGTTTACCCAAAGTGGAATGCTTTTATGTTTGATTCTATCTAAGCTAATTCCAACTCTTCATATTTGAAGGAAAATAGGCAAATTAAATATATGCCAAGTCCAATATTCCATTATACTTTTAGCTTCAGTTACACTTAGTTTTCTTCAAACGTTTAAACTTTCTACAATCCTCTTCTTCTAGGTGCTTTGTGCCCATTTATTGATTGCTTGATATATTGGTCTTCAATCTAGGGAGAACCTAATGATGGTGGTGTTCTAGGCTTTAGCTCTTTCTCAAAGGACTTCAATATCTAGCACCATCATTTTCCCTATTCTAGTGATATTTAGGGGCATTAATGCAATGAGATTTTCGACTCCTTTTGTAAAACTTTCCTCCGGTTCATAAAAGTTGGGGTAAGCATGGCAAATAGGCCCAAACTTGACCTGAAGTCTTTAATCCCAACTTGGTTTGACTGCCAAGCCTAAGCCTAACCTAACCTAGCCTAAAAACTGACTTTTTATCATTATGTAAGACAATGTCATATTATATTGTGAAGCAACTGCTTTTATAGTGTAAAATGATGTTGTTTTATATATATATTGCTTTTATTAAGCTATAAAAGGACATTGTTTAATGTCATTTTACAATAGGTTATACACTAGATTTAGGTGGTTCTCTTACCCTTTCCTTCTTTGCTATGTATGCATTCTTCTTTAACTCTTGTTTAAAGCATTCAGCTACATTCTTCATTCTTCATTTACTCTGGTTCCTCCTTCCTTCTATTGGTTGCATGTTCTACTGTTGCATAATTTGTCCTCAATTCATTGAAGATTGGAAAGGTAAGATATATATATATATATATATATATATATAAACCTGAATTAAAAAAACAATACAATCAATTGCTTTTAATGGTTTGGTAATTGACATTAGAGCTTGACAACTTGTTTAATTTAGGAAATTAAAAAGTTGAGCAACCTCTCTTTACTTGAATAGTAGAAGAGTGGTGGGTTGTGATAAGCTAATTTTAGGCATGTGATTTTGATGAGATATTTAATTGGTGGAATGCAAAATTTGATATGTTCATACACTACTTCTAGTTTAAGTGGATTGGATGGAGAATAATTTAACTATTATTTTGTTGCACATATTTTTGGCTAGTGATTATATTATATGATTTAGACATCACTAATTTAAACTTATGTTGAAGATGATTTCTATCTATCTTTAGTTATTTACTTGTTGGATCTTTTGTCTAGACTGGTCAAATTATAGAAGAAAATTCAATAGGTGAAGTTCCTGCATTTGGATTATCAGATGATGCTTAAGTTATTATCCTTATTAATTGAGTTACATATTGGGTTGTTTTTCTTCTCATATCAGCCTATTGTATACTAGAAATTGGATTTCATATATTAACTTACTTCATTATCATTTAATGGGTTACTTTGTATTTTTAAACTCACTAGGTATACATATGTTTCTTTATCCATACATGCAAGCATGAAAATTGATTGATGCAAACGTAGTTTCTTAAGTACTAAATCATGTGTAAAATGGAGTTTATGGCTTAATAGTAAGACTTATTGAATTCAACTAACGATCCATCCTTAATTTTTTTGAAAATTAAATAATTTCCATTAAAATGAATAAGTTAAAGTTTACACATGATTAACTCATTGGATAGTCCAAAATGATATGTACATTTTAACTCCATAATTGTCTGGTTAATTACTCAAGAATACTCCACATCAATTGAAGCACCAGAGAAGACTCTTCTTTATTATATTCCTTCCCATCTTGATAAATCCAACAGATAACCATTCTCTTAGATGCGATCACTCATGTTGGTTATAGTCATTCTCTTAGAAGTGATCACTCAGGCTAGTTCTATTATCGACCAAGCTTTGCCAGAGGTTCCTTAAGTTTTGACACCATATAGGTGAGTTTGTTCCCTTCTAATGAATTTTAGTTATTTACAAATATTTTGCATGTTGTTATGATTTGGTGTTATCTAAGAGCGAATTAGATTTAAGGGTAACATACTCCCTATCATCTTCATCTAGTCATAGATTCCATCTGATCTGTTGAGGATGAGTTATCTTCGAGTCCATACCCTGTGCTTGATTGATCTTCCTCACTTGGTTCATCAACTTATTAGCTTGTTGATGTTTTAAGTTATCCACTTCTATTACATTTAAGTCATTGTGTATTCTGTGATTGCATTCTCTTTAGATTGTCCAGATGGTGTAAATAAAAATTATTTTGCATATGATTCTATCTTGTTTTAATTGACCCATGAAGGTCACAACCCATTCAAATAAGTCTTCAATGTTATTGAGATTTCCAAATGTGTTTATTAAATGTTTAAGTCTAATCCACACCACTTTATAATATTGGCAGTTACAAAATAGGTGATCTATAGTCTTTAGTAATGATTGACATAGAGGATATAGAGAATCAGAAATCCCATAGAACTTATCTTTTGTTTTTAGATTTCTAATAGGTAGGAGCCAACATGTGAATAAAGCTTTTGGCATTGTTGATTTCTCCCACACCAATTTATTGCATCTAATAGTAGAGGCATGAATTTTTAGGCAGTAGAGGGATGAGAGATTGGAAAATCTTCTAGTTTTGTCTCTAGTCTACTTAATTTTATCATTCCCTTGGTTCCTAGGATTATAAGTAGGGAGCATTGAAGCTAGGAGGGAGGAAACTTTAAAATTGCAATTCCATTTGTTTTTAAGGATAGTGGAGCTTACTTTGGCCAGAATAGGAAGTCTAATTTGGAGGTTCAAAAGCTTAGCTAAGTTGTGAAGGGGACTTAGGGTGGAGCAATTATCAAGCCATATCTAGGTCCCCTTACTATTACTAATATTGATCTAAATCAGCGGGTATATTAGGTTCCTTAGTCTTAGGATTTGTATCTTACTCCAGGGGCAATATTTACTAATGATTAGTTGCCAAAAGTTAATGTTTTAAAATAATACTTATTGATCTACTTATACCAGAGTAAATTTTTATCAGTTAGAATTTTCCATATTCTTTTGACTAAAAGAACGTTCTGTATCACCTGTAGAGAGGGTAATCCAAGACCTTCCTCCTTAATAAGACATAGAATATCCCATTTAATCTTGTCTTTTTAAAATTTTTTAATTATACCAGACCTGAGGAAGCTCTTAATAAACCTCTCTATTACCCTAGTCAATTTCTTACGCATGTACAAGTGGGTTGACTAATGCAAATTTAGATTCCTAAAAATTAAGGAGACAAGTTAGAGTTTCATAACTACAAATTGGAACTTATTTTTCCATCCATTAATTTTTCTCTAAATATGTCTATAAAAGCAGGAACATTTTACAAGTTTTTATGGTAGTTGAGATTCCCAAATACCTAAATGGAGGGGAATTTACAGCCACTCCAATAATATTGTATAATAAATTGATATTAAGAACATCCTTTGAAATGTATGAACAACTTTTAATGTTATTGATCCTCAACCTAGCCATGTTGGAGAAACTTCTCAGTGCTTTCATTAACATGCTATGTAAAGGTCTACTAAAAAAAAGTATGACATCATTTGTGAAAGCTAGATGAGTGATTCTTAAGGCCTCAATTTTATGATGGAATTTGAATCTTTCATCACAGGCTATGAAGTGATTGTTCATCATTGAGAGCACTTATATCACTACAGTGAATAAATAGGAAGAAAGAGGATTCCTTTGTCTAATTCCTTTAGAGCTTCTGAACATTTTGGTAGGAACTCCATCTAATAGGATACTATATAAGGGGGTAGTTATGCAAACAGAAATCCATTCAATGAAAACAATAAGGTAATCAAAGCTTTTAGGCAGTCAAGAATGAAATCCCAATTGACTTTAGCAAAAGCTTTAAAGAAGTCAACTTTAAGAGCATAAATTTTGATAGGTTTCCCATTGGTGTTATTCTTCACAATCTCCTAAACAAAAGGGATGTTATCACTTATTATTCTCCCATGTATAAATGCCCCCAGATAAGGTCTTATAAGCTTCTCCAAAATCACATTGAGTCTATTAGCTAATAGTTTAGCAATCACTTTGTAGCTAGTAATACAACATGAAATGAGTCTAAAATCACTTTAAGGATCCCAGATTCTTTATTTTGGGAATGAGATAAATGTAGGTTTTATTCATCTCCTTAAGCATCTTGGCGTTAGAGAAGAATTTTAAGGCATTTTCTACTAGGAGTTGAGTTGTGATGTTTCATATATGCTGACAAAAAAGCCCTAAAACCATCTAGTTCTAGGGAATTATAAGGATTTAGGCTGAATAATGTCTTTATGATCTCTTACAAAGAGATTGGCTTGATTGTACCTTATCCTTATGAGAGATAAAGTGATTGATAAATTCTCTTAGTTAAGATCTAGTAGGATTCACAGTCTTATCAATATTCATGATAGACTTAATGTGATTCACTACAAGCTCCTTAATCCTATCTAAATATGTAATAAGATTCCCCTTATCATCCATCAACATTGGTATTCTATTCTTATTTCTTCTACCTAAAATTGCATAGTAAAAAAGTTGTTTTCTCCCTCCTTAAACCATAAAACTCTACCTTTTTATCTTAATAAAGAGTTGTAAGAATTCAAAACCAAATTTTATTCCTTAAGGTCGTCACTTTCCTTTTTAAGTAGAACTGGCTATTTAGGATTAGCATACGTATCCTTTTGAGCATTATGTAGACTTTCCCTAGCTTCCTTGAGGTGATTATTTGTATTATAAGTAATGAAGCTTTTTGAGTGATTCATTATAAGTAATGAAGCTTTTTAAGTTATTCTTTTAACAAGCTTAACTTCTTAGCCAACTAAAAAGATTTATACCCTTTGATCTCCTGATTATTTGATCGTTCCACCACATCTAAGAAATTACTTCTCCTATTGAAAATTTGATGAATCTGAAGGGAGTGCTCATTCTTAGTTTAGGTGACAGATTGAATATTTGAATCGTACTAGCATATTGTTGGTCAAAAGTGATTGAAGGGGATTGGGAAACTGTCCAACCATTTTTGACTAACTAGAAATTTGTTTAGTTTTTTTTTCTTGATGAACAATTCCCTAATTTGTCTATTTTCCCAGGTGAAAAGTTTAGTTGAGTATCTAGGATCAATGACTTCTAGTTAAAGCATAGCATCCTTTAGTTCTCTTCCATTGCCATTTGTTTTGATTTTGACCCCTTTAACTTCAGACATCCATCTTTAATTTTATTATTACAAGTCATGCATTTATTAAAACATTCAAAAACATAATTTACTTATATATCATTAAATGGCACCATTTAAAGACTTTTTAAATAAATGAAAGTCAAAACAATGATATAATCATAAGTTCATTAAAGGTGAACAAATGATGTATCTCTACATTTATTAAAGGTAAACTTTGAAAATTTTAATTTAGTAACTACTATACTCCCAAACTAAACCACATTTAGAACTAAAAAAGAAAAACTTTTGGTTTTGTTCTTGTTTAAAAATGAATAGACATATACTAACATTTTTTCTTCTTATATAAAATATGTATTAAAACATAAAAAACAAAGAAGAATTGCCGGATTGATAGTAAAAACCAACCAACAAATTATAATATCCAAAGGGAAGAAACCTATTTGTCAACTACTACTACCTTCTTTACTCGGTCATGGCTGACAATCTTACCAATGATGGCCACCCACCAGTGCCTCTAGATTGCCCTTCCTTTCTTTAAGTCCTCACATCCTCTCCAAGTGTAGCGTCCACAATGACTACTTCTACTTCACCTCAGCCTATAATGATTGTTCATCATGGTAAACCTTCAATAATATTTCCAAAAGTAGTTATTGATAACATGTCTCTCCCATTTTGTTTTACACTTGTTGGCAAAATTTCCCTAGGAAGACCTGCATTGAATCTAATTCAAAAATTCTTTGTATCTCAACATATCAAAATCACAATTGGTTTACTTGACTCTCTCTGTATTATTTTGAAGATGGATATTGCATATGCTTTTCATAGAGTATATTCACATGGAATTTGGCACATTGATGGCAAACCTATGTAAGTTTTTAAATGGACTCATACTTTTCATTTTGATCATAAATCTTTGGTGGTTCCAATTTGGGTTACTTTGCCTAAATTTTTAATTTAATTTATAAACAAAGAAGCTTTGTTTTAAGTTGCAAAAGAATTTTGCCAGCCTCTTTAATTAGATTTTGTGATGGAAAATTTTAAAAGACGCAATGTTGCAAGATTATAAGTAGAGATAGATTTGATGAAGCCACTCCTTGCGTGTATATGGATACAAATGGAAAACTTGATAGGTTTTTGGCAAAATTGTTCTAGATAAAGAGATACCATCCTACTGTCTGCATTGTTGGCAGGTTGGCCACTCTGAAGATGTATGTCATGTCAAGCATCTAGAATTAAAAGTTATCTAAAAAATAGTACAATCAATGGCTTCCACAAAGGTTTATTAGCGAAAACCAGTCCAGAAACAACTTGATAAAGAGCTTTGGTTAAAAAAAAAAGGTCTTTTACATGAGAAACTCTCTTTTGTTACCAATCAGTAGCCTCAGGTCTTAATAATAGGAGATGATCTACTTGACAAACAAAATCAGCAACTGTATTGATTAATATCCTTTGCTTGATAGCTAGAACATTCCCAAAATTGAAACCGAGTTTGTTATATGTCTAGCAAGGAATAGATAGGTATCAAAGACTAAATTTGATACATGAATATCCTCTTTTATCTTGTGATCAGTAGCATAAGTCTAAAGTGTTACAAAACTGTTCTTCTGATATTGGTCAACATGAACTTCCGCAACTTCCAAAAGATGGGTTGATTCACAGTTTCAAACACTTTAGTAGTGCATATGATGACAAAATATCAATATGTGATGCACAAGCAAGAACAACCAAAGAATCTAGAAAGAGACGAACTCGTAAAAATTATTTTAACATGCCCAGGACTATTTTAACCAAATCATTAGCTCCCACTCAATTAACTCATTTCCATGATAGTGACAAAAATGTTGTTCAGGAACATTAGAGGAGCAGGATCACCAAAATCAATACGTCATCTGAAAAAATTACACCCTCCTTGATTGCTCTTATGGAACCAATGATTTCCCCTGATAAGTTGAATTATCTACAAATTTTGTTAGGCTATCATGAAGCTATCTCCAACGTTAATGATAAAATTTGGGTTATGTGGAAGTCTTCTTATGTTGCTACAATTATCCAGAATCATGAGCAATTTCTTGATATGCAGTTGATAGATCAGACATCATTAGAGCCTTTATACATAACAACCATATATGCCAAATGTAGTAGAAATGATAGAATCATTCTTTGGTATAAATTGGAACGTATTGATGACAACATGACTAATTCATATCTATATTGATGAATATAGAGGGAATGCTACTTCATAACAAGGAACTATGGATGATTTCAGAAATTGTTTTCCATATTGTCGCAGCATATGATCTTCCATTTGATCATTATATACATGGATGGGAACTAGACCTTAAGGGTGTGTATGGAAGTGAACTCTGCAATATTCAGACTAAAAAGTAAAAATACTTAATAGGGCCACTTCAGACCATAGTCCTCTAATATGTGACTTTAATAAAACAACATCGCAATCTAAAACGGGTAACTTCAAATTCTAAAAAATGTGGATATATAGACCTAATTTTTTGAGCTTAGTTGAAGAAAATTGGAAATAAAAAGTGGGCAAACTATGGAATGTTTGATTTAATGAAAAAACTTATGAGATTAAATCATTGTTTAAGGTAATGGAATTGAGATCACTTTGGGGATGTGAGGCTTAATATGGAAGTAGTTGAACAATGTTGTAAAGAAATGGAGAAATCCTTATCCATCACCAAAATCTCAAGTTCAAATGAAAAAGGCAAATGCTCAATATTTGAAGGCCATATTTGAAGAAGAGTTCTTTTGGAAACAAAAATTTGGCAATAAGATGGCTTAAAGAAGTAGACAACAATACAAAAATTTTTTATGCCTATACAACAACTAAACATGTAAGATTGCACATTACTAAATTCAAAAGCGATGAAGGCATATGGCTAGAAACGGAAGAGTATTTAAGTAGTGATGCTACCATTTTTTTAAGCAACTATTAAGCAGGTTTCACATTTTTTGCAATGGACACCAACACTAATTTCAAGTAAGGATAATGATTTATTATTAAAACCCATCAGTTTGGAGGAAGTAAAGGCAGTCGTATTCAATCTAGATCCTGATAATGTATCAGATTTTGATGGATTTTCTGCATGTTTTTTTTGTCATTGCTGGGAAATTATAGCTTCATATGTATAAACAATTGTTTAGGAATTTTTCTTGGGTACACCTATCCCGCGTGGAATGGAATCAACAATCATAACGTTGATTCCAAAGAAGGATAACCCTTTCACATTTTCTTTTTGCCTTATTAGCCTTTGTACTTTTGCCAATAAAATACTATCCAAGGTTTTGGCTAAGAGGATAAATCCTTTATTACCTAAATTAATTTCTACTGAACAAACAAAAATTTTATCTGGCAAAGAAATCTCAGATAATCTATTACTGGTGTAAGAACTCATGCAATCTATTGATAGAAAAACTAGAGGTCAAACATGGTTTTTAAAATGGATATGATGAAGGCTTTTGATAGAGTTTCATGGTTCTTTTGGAACAACTACAGAGGAAGTTGGGATTCGATGATAATTTAGATGATTTGATTCTTAACAATTTAAAAAGAGCTTGGTTTTCAGTTTTGATCAATAAATAAGCTAGTGACCAATTCAAAGCAACTCAAGGCATTAAACAAGGTGATCCCATATTGTCTTATTTATTTATACTTACCTTTGAAGCACTTTCTAGAGGTTTGAATGCCATGGAAACAAAAGGAAGGATAGAGTACTATGCATTACCAAGAGGTAGTATTCTAGTGACACATTTGAGTTTTGTAGATGATATAATTATATTTCATCAAAGGGCATCGACGATATCTTCATAATTTAGTGAATTTTGTAGATACTTATGAGTAAGTAAGTACACAAAAAATCAACTTGGCCAAAAGTTTTTATGTTGCATCGAAGCATATGAGCCAATCTCACTCACACTTAATCACATCTATCACTAATATTTAAAGAGACCAGCTACCTTTCAAATATTTAGGCTACATGTTATTTAAAGGGTGACCACGATTGTCTTATTTTCAACACATAATAGATAAAATCGATTTGATATTGAATGGTTAGCATCAAAAACTCCTTTCTCTAGCTGGTTGAATGATTCTCATTAAGCATATCTTGTCTGTAATTCCATTGTATGATCTTTCTACTTTCTAGTTGCCTAGAGCAATCACTCTCTAGTTAGAACAACAATTTGCAAGATTTTTTTGGGGACATACGAAAGAAAGGAATAAAATACATTGGCGAAATTGGAAGACCCTTAATCTTGCAAAAGATGAAAATGGTCTGGGATTTTCTTCACTTACTAATTTAGATCACGTAGCTGCAGGTAAGTTATGGCGGAGGTTACATCAATGGAATTCTCTTTAAGAAAAAATGTTAAAGACTAGACAGCGAGGAATACAGAAAAGCTAGCATTGGAAACGCCTTAAGAGTACTTCTACATTCTTTGTGACTGACACTAAAATTATAATAGGGGATGGATCGAGTTCTTTTTGGTAGGATAATTGGTCAGGCAAAGGTATGTTGCACTCTTATTATAAAGGATCAGATATGTTACCATATGATCTTATTTTATCATAATTCTTCAACAATATTCACAACAATTTATATCGTTAAACATCTATTATCTTCAGAGGTTGTTGAATTTTCAATATCATTGGAAACAATTTCTGGAGGAGAATATGATCAGATTATATAGATTCCAACATCTTCTGGACGTTTCGTTTTCAAATTAGCTCATGAGTTGATTAAATCAAGATCTGATAGAAAACATCAATTACAATATAAATGGAATGCCAGAATACCACCAAAGATATGTATTTTTGTCTGTGCAATATCTTCTAAAACCAAGTTGTGTACCATCTGGTTTGCAACCCCTACTACATCTGTCTTTATGATGTTGACTATATTTCTTACGTTTCAGATAACTCTTAAACAGATGGGATTTGCAATGGTCTCTAAATGTTTTATTGTGAAAATCTAGAACATATCGACCATGTCTTTTTTTTTTACAACATGGCTCTCCAGTTCTGGTCTTACTTTAAAGAGAACTTACAAATTAGAAAAATTGATCTGGCTATTAGGTTATATGAACCTTTGGTTATTGGGTGGCAAATTGAAGTTCTTGCTTTTGCAACACCTGAAATACATAGACTTCTCCCTATTTTCATCTGTTAGAATCTATGGTCTATTTGAAATGAAGATTTTTATGAAGATTAACAATCTACAGTAAGCTCAGTGATACAACTTGTTCATAAACAATTGTATCATGCTACTATCATTAAACCTTTCAAGATGAGTACTAAAAATGATTAGTTTATTGTCTCAATAGGTTTAATTCATAATTTAATACCCAAAAAACCACTATGAGGAAAAGTTCTGATATGGAAGGCTCCTTCTCAACTATGGATGAAATTAAATATCAACAGATCTGGATTTAGTCTTGGTAATCCAGGTGTTTATGGAATTGGCTATGTTGTTAGAGATTCAAATGGTATTTTTATTTTCACTAGATCCAGATATTTTCAACATTAATAAGTTTATATTATGAACTAATTCTCAAAGTTTCACTTCAATATTGTCATTAAAAAGGGATTCAAAGGATAGTTATTGAATCAGATTCTTTACTTTTGGTACAACTGGTAAAAGGAAAAATGAACTATCCTTGGAGATATAAGGATATTATGCAAGAAATATCTACAACTTTACAGTTTTTTGAGTTTAGCTTTATAAATATCTATAGAGAAATCAACTTTGTTGCTTAGACATATTAACGACATATTAGAGGACTTCTTTCTTTAGATAAACAACATTTTCCTTACATTAGATGGTTTTGCTAATTCCTTTAAACTCCATTAGGTTTATTATCTATAATTTGTCACTGTCTGTGCCACTTTATATTTTCTTAATGAGGTAAGGTCAATGCCCCCCCTCATAAAATTTTGTTGTTAGATAAACAAAGGTAACTATCCCCTCTAGGGTACCAACCCTAGTTTTTGAAAAAAATATAAAAATATAAAAAACATTAGAATGAAAACCAACAGGTGTCATTAACTCTACATAATTGACATGTACAGTATGGTCAATGGAATATTCACAAAGCCTAATTGTTTTTAGGCCTACGTGCGTACAATGCACAGATGATGACAAAATACAAACCATTATTTTTATTGTAGTGATGATACTGTTTTTTTACTATTCTATTTACATTTACTTTTGGAATGGAGATTCTTTATTAGTTTTATTAGTTTATATGTATCAATAAGTAGTAGTCTATTTCAATATAAATATTATGGTTGGTATTATTATTAAGTTTATACACTAATTTTGTTTTCTCAAGTAGTTATATGTCTTAAATTGGGAAATTCTTCACCTAATAAGTCCCATTATTCATATTGGTCTTGTCCTTCTAATGCAATTAGTTTGAAAGTATAAATGTTATATGGATGTCCTTTGAAACATTTAAAATTTTACTGTTAAATCTTTATGAAAGTGTACATATATATGTAAATATCCACAAATAACTTATATGGTCATACATATTGATTCTTTCAAATAGTTGAGCATATTTCTTCAGTGAAGATTTTTAATCCAATACTAGAAATTTTATTGCTGGAGACATCTAATTTGATACCAAGTGAAGATATAAGTGCATTAGGTCCATTGAGAGGTGATGTCTAGAATCGCTTTAAAAAGATAGATCAATGGAAGGAGTAAGTATGGAATGAATGTTGCAGCTTATAACAACAACATATCAAGGTTTTTGATAGCTTATATGGTAATTGGTTATGAACATCTACCCTTTATAGTTGGCAGCAAAAGATTTAGGATGTTGCTTACCTCACTCCAACTAGCCTTTAAGATCCTAACTCAGAATACCTTGAAGAAAGACATTTTGAAGACATACAAGGATTAAAAGAAAGAAATATAAAAAACATGGTCAAGTATTGAAGGATGGGTTATCATCACATCATATATATGGAAAGTTGATGTGAAAAAAAGGTTATATGGTGTTAATGACATACTATATTAAAAACGATCGATTATATAATTTAATATTGTTATATAATTTTTTATTATTATGTTATGATTGATATCTGTTCATATTTATAAATGGTAGGTTCATTTATATGGTAGCATCATAGACAACCAAAAGGTTAAAAACCATATTGGTCAAGTGTTTAATGGATTGGAGTATCGATGCCAAGTTATCTACTTTAACACTCGAAAATTGTAGCACGAATGATGCGATGATTAAAAAGGTCAAAAATAAGTTACAAGTTAAGAGCTTGTTAGTTGGTTGAAAGTTGATCTATATGCAATGTTTTGTGTTAAGTCAGAATTTTGACTTAACGTATAAAGAGATTTTGATGACAAACAAAATAAGACAGAATGAAAAGCAGACGGAAGCAGTAAAAGAATTAAAAAGCAGAAGGAAGCAAAAAGCAGACGGAAGCAAAAAGCAGACGGAAGCAAAAAGCAGACGGAAGCAAAAAGCAGACGGAAGCAAAAGCAGACGGAAGCAAAAGCAGACGAAAGATATGTGTAAAAAACAGACGATGTAGAAGTCTAAGTAAAAAGCAGACGAAGCGGAGTCGATACCAAAATCAGACAGTAGGAGTCGAAGGTATCCGACAACGGAAGTTACAAAGTTCAACTGCTTCAGACA
>JAOSBN010000008.1:32542977-32566930 GCA_027563595.1 Erythroxylum suave | reverse complement strand
TGTTTATTGTGAGTTCTTAATTATGCATTTGATGTATGAGTTATGTTTATGGTTGTGCTTTGAAGATGATTTACTGTCTATCTTTGCTATTTCTTTATGTCTATCTTCCCACTGACGTTTAATGTTTAATCTTATTAAGGAATGTCGACATAGAGACTAGTTTCCGATGGTCATAATTAATTTCATTGGAAGGAATGTGACAAAATTTTCCCTTCTAAGAAAACCAACAATGAAAAAAAAATCTCCACCAACAATGAAAAAGAAATCTCCACTTTATATACTAATCAACGTTTGCCTTCAATGGTCGATCTTTTACTTTAAGGTGTTTAGTATCATCCGAACAATGTCACTTTCCTTATTAAGTACATCTCATTTCCTTTTATGAAGCTATTATATATATTCAAATTTGATGGTTTATACTATATGTTGTTTTAAGCATCCTTTAGTCAAGAATATGACATGTATGGCCATGGAGGCGGGAGCAATGTCACAACAGTTCGTAAAGGGTTAGGGAAATCGATTGATTTGGAAAATTCGTCAATTTCGAATACTTCGTCTATAGCACCCCCTTACCGTAGGGTACACACCGGGACGCCTGGAGGTCATTCCGATACATATCCTACAATAAGGGTGAACTACGTTCGATCACTACATAAACTTCACATGGCATCATATCATTATTCATTATAGAGCATCACATTGAAATCACAATATTTTAAAACCCAACATTTTTCCTCATTTCATTTCACAAAATCGATAGTCTACATTGTATCTTTCAACACTTACTATATGTACATCATTAAACCTAGTACAAAAGTACTACATGAAAGAGGGAAATGCACATAGTCTATCTGATCTACCCAAAAATCCCAGCTGACCGACCTTTGAGCCATGACTCCTCTTTCCAAAATCACGTAGAGCCACTCACTCGATAGAGCCGTCTCTCGGTCCTAAAAAGTCAACGTTGCAATTTTGATGAGTTTTGCAAACTCAATGAGGTAACCATCATCGATGGTTCACTCAATTCATGCATCACATTATTTCAGATAATATATAATCACATTGGATCACATACACTTAATCAATCATGTCACATTGTACATTTAACACTTTATAATCATTCATATCATACATCAGCAATGCACATGAGACTCACTTTCTTTCTTATTGCTGTGATCGAGTACCTAACACAGACTTATTCAAATATTGGCCCATAGGGTTCAATCAGACAGAATCATGGAGTGTAGCTCTACGTGCCAAATTAGAAAAATCACGGAGCAAAGCTCCACGTGGAAGTGCTTCATAATGGCAACTCAAGTCACAACACCTTTATCTGAGCATACATTTTATGAAATGCAACAATTTTCTAAATATCTCATATATCACAATCTTATGTGAATGTTCAGACGAAATTTCAGAGTCATCAAATCTAAGTCCAGCATTCAACTTCCGTTGAGAATCAAACGACAATTTCATATCAAATGCACATTTATTGCATCTCATTCACATACAAGTAACACTTCAATATCTCGATCCAATATCACAGTCATCGAACCTCCATGTCCGGAACCGACAATCAAACACATACATTTATCATTCATAGCATAACTTAAGCAAACAAATAATTGAGAGAAACCATCTAGGTTACTCACAAGTTACTCCCGAAGGTAATGCCTAGAAGTGCCGGCAACGTCTGGAAGTTGACGTTCCAACTGTTCCTCTATAACAAAATAACACACACATATATCACAATCTGAACAATTATGCGTGTTCATTAATTCACATAAATAAAATAAATTATAGACAATGCATGTTCATGACAATCCTAGGTATCCTTCCATCAAGGTTATCACAAAAATAATCAACTATCAAAACTCCCTTAACCATTATTGTTCGTGGGGTTTATACCTCAACAACCCATGAGAATCCAATTTCATAACTTAATGAGTCATTTCAAATTTTTCTCCAAACTCTAACTTTCGAGTCTACTATTCACATTAAATTAAAGAGTGCAATTGATATAGTTTGGTATTATAAGCAGAAAGTAGACGAATATTCAAAACACAACGATGGCTAAAGGCAAACGATAGATAAATGCAGATGAAGCGAAACATAGACGATAGGTAGTCAACACAGACGAAGAAAAGTCAACCACAGACGATGCATCTATATAGACGATAGACGAATACAAAAGAACAAAAACGATAAGTGGTCAACACAGATGATAGAAAAGTCAGCTACAGACGATAAGAAATACAGACGCTAAGTGGTCAACACAAATGATAAAATAATCAACCACAGACGATAAAACATAGACGCTAGGTGGTCAACACAGACGATAAAATAGTTAACCACAGATGATAAAACGCAGATGCTACATGGTCAACACAAACGATAAAATAGTCAACCATAGACGATAAAACACAGACGAAACGTCTATGCTTCTGGACATCTCTAAGTCTTCATCAACTCTCATATAAACACCTAAGTATTCATACATGCTCAGTGAAGAAACAGAGCATATCACCTTTCCATATGTAACTCTCTACATCAATCTTATTCATCATTTTATTTCTATTTCAACTCCAAGAATCATTACCAACACCTAATCACTAATAATCCATCAAAACCCAAATAACACTATATCCCCCAATTTTCATCCCCTTAACACAGTGTTCAAGAATATAATTATATGAAAATGCCATGTTCATGCAGATGACAGTAACTCATCAAATTTATTTCAAAATCTTCAATTCTAAAGAATTTATTCACTACCTTTTTATTGAAAAACTCCAAGATCTTCAACTATCCCCAAAGCCTTAATTGCATGCAAAATCACATACTCCTCTGTGAACACTAACCAACTTCTAGTTTTTCTTAAGGCAGAAGAAACACTTCAGGAGTAAAAGAAGTGGTGAGGGATATAAAGAATCAGAGTTAACTCTCAGAAGGAGTTTGATGGAAAACTCTGGGTGTGGGAAGAAATTTGGAGACGATGATAACAAGGAAAGAACTTAGGAAAAATACCAACCCCTTTTTAACTCTTCGAATTACTTAAACTTTTGACCCATAATAAAAGTAACTTTACACTTATCATCTAACTTTACACTTGTCATCTTCCTAAGGTCTAAGTTTTGACTTAGTGTCTTTTGAACTAACTCCTTCTAACTCTCATCTTTACAATTCAACTATCTCAAATCCTTCATTTGATTTCTTCTCTTCTTTTTTCTATTCTCCATAAGTTCACCAAAATTCATAAATCTCACAATTCTACTAACCAATAATATTTTTAATATAAAAACATTGATAATTGTCAAAAATTCACAATTTTCCAAGAATCAGAATTTAATCTAATTATACTCGGAATTATTCATGAAGGCAAGTACACTTAATTTCATGTGAAGAAAAATATCCCTATTCACGTGTATTTGCATACCATTTTTTGCATGAGCATGAAAATGCCTTTCTAAGGTCTCATTAATTGCTCATGTTTACTATTTTAACCTCCCAATGGTGATGGGATGTTACATCGTCTGCTCATGCACGTATGCATGTCACTCCAATTTCAGTTCATTTAACGGTTTACTAATATGACAATATCTAACTTCTATACTAATTGTGTTTTAGGTACTAAGTCTAGCGACTTATTCACTACATCCTCTAAAAATTTAGCTATAGCAGAAAAGCTGTTGCAAGAGAGTGTGAAAAACCCTACGCTTGAGGAAACAACTGCTATTGTTTTAATTGATGCGTTCGAACGTGCAATGACCCTTCTGGGGATTCTAGACTTTGGGGACTTATTTACCTTTACCGACTCTCATGTTACTTGGAATCCAAATAAATAATTATATTATTGTCAGTTAATGAGTCAATCAACTGAACTTAGCTTTAAAGTTTATTTATTGTTATATCTGTAATAATTTGTAAAACAACATATCTACCACTTGAGGGTCGACTTGCGTATTATTGAATATTGTATGTTATTGATTTGGTCTTATAATGGTGTGATTTGTGTAACTTCTAATTCAAAGTCCGTACTATAACATATATCATATTATTATATTGATAAAATTAATTAACATTTTTAATACTAATTTTTCCAATTTAGTAAATACTAATGATTAATTAATACTACTGTTTAACACTTAAAATCATGTTGTTAGTTGTTTTTAATAATACATTGTAAACATTCAAAACAAAACTCCAATAAAACATATCTTAGCTATAATAGATTATAAAAATGTTAGTTTAATAATTTATGAAAATGTCAATCATTTGGCGACGATTTCTACGAATCATCACCAAATGTTCGTATTCAATGACATTTTCTAGAATTCGTCACTGCATGTGCACCATTAGGTATCGATTACTAAAAATCGTCGCTGAATACTTGACATTTAGTGACAATGTCAAACAATTATCGCTGAATGTTTAAGCTTTTGCGACTAAATGAAATTTTTGTCACCAAATATTGACCTTTTGGTGACGCTTAAGAATATCATTGCTAAATATACAACCTATTTGGTGACGATTTTTTTGATTCGTCACTAAATGTTTGATAAGTTATGGTGACGTTTTCAAAAATCGTCACCATTTTGTTGTTATCGACAAATAACTTAAATCGTTACCCATTGTTCGACATTCTGTGACGATGCGTTTTAATTGTTACTAAATATTCAGCATTTGGTGACGATTTTCACTATTCGTAGCTAAAGGTTTTTGCTTGTGCGACACTTTTTGTGTTCAATGGTAAACGACAAGTTTTAGTGACGACTGCTTTTTAACATCGCAATATGTTGTCTTTTAGCAACGAATTTTATTTCATCGGCAAAGGGTCTATTTGTTTTAGTGAGTGGTCATCAAACTTTAAACTTGTTGCATTAGTTTTTTACCTGTATCATAATGTGAATTGTTGTGTTGTTTATTTATTTTATCTTTTTCTTTTGACCTCTAGTTAATTAAAATCACATTTTCATATCAATGCATAAGTTAGGGGGAAAAATCCATTTAAGCTTCAGTTTGAACAGGTTCTAGCTCTTATCATAATTTGAAAATAAATTATACTATAAAAGGCGGAAATTTTCCCAACTCAAAAGATTAAGCATTAAGTTAATAATTAAAAATGAGCCTTTCTTATTTGTTTTTATCTCGATATGTGATTGTGCTATTCAATAAAAATGGGTTTGTAGAGAAAGAGGCAACAAGTTAATTAAGATGGACTATAAAAAGGCACTGATAATCAATAAATGTTGAAAGCCAGATCCAATTTTTCAAAACAAGAAAGAAATAAAAAACTAGAATCCATTTCTACAAAAGCTCAATCTAAATATTAGTAAAACCAATAAAAAACATATGGGCTCATTTCGACTTATTAATCTCTTTATTTTGAAAAAGTCTTTAACTTTTCGGGCCATTAGACTTAATAATTTTCTTTTCCTCCCATCCTCTCTTTTAGGTCTTAAAGCTCAATTCAAGACCAATGTGCTTGTGAGTTTCTTTAGTTTCTCAATTCAGTTTGAGTTTTCGCAAATCAAGTGTCTTTCCATTTTATAGCCCATTAAGACCTTTCTATTATTTTAATCTGTTCTATTTTAAAATTTTTATTATTAAATCTTTCACTTTAGATCATTATAGTCTTTAGAAAAACAAATTTTATTAATCACATTTTATTTTTTCTGAATTACTTATTTTATTTCATATCCCCTTCCAAATCATTTTTTGAAATCCCTTTTATATACATTCTCATCACATTGACTTGAATTAATTAAAATTCATAAATTGATCAAATCTACATCCTTTTTTATAATTAAAGGTTTAAAAAACTAAAGAAAATGCTTTGTAGAAAATTTAAATGCATAGTCAACAAACAAACCTGCTTATGGTTTGATAACTAGAGTAATACAGGTCCTTGTATCTGATTCTTGACATTTTTAATCTTAGATATATGATGAAACTCAGTGCTAAAGTACAGGAAATGATGAGTGGCACATCAGGTATAGAGGTTTTGAATGCCTGCAAGAACCTATTCCTAATTACAATCTAAGAGACGATGTGAAGGAGAAAGCAATATGCACCAAACATTCCTCAGGTACTTTCACCAACAAATTAGCTTTTGAGTTATTCAAACAAACCACTCCTAAGGTTGCATGGTCTGATTTAGTTTAAGGGAAATAATCCAAGAAAAGCTTCTATCAAGTAGCTAACTATTAGAAGTAGGCTAATCACAATAGATAAGGTGAAAACTAGATCAACTATTAGTCCTCATTATAACCTATGTAGTCTTGAACTGGAAACAAAGGACCATATATTCTTTCAATGTGCATATACTAAAGAACTCTAGACTAGAATACAGGTGGCTTCTAACTTCCTTATAGAGAATAAGTTTATAAAATATCACATCTATGGTCTCCAATGCTTCACTTCCACGGAACCATCACATTCTTTTAAAACTAGCTTTATGTATAGGAGTTTATAAGGTCTACAAAGAACGGAACCATAGAAATTAAGGTTTAAGCAAATAAATTTGCATACTTTCAACTTTAATGTTTTGTCCATGAAAAGAGAAGACTTCCTAATCGAGTTCAAAGAATCCAAAATCTTAAGGACCATGGCCATTAGATGGGGATTCAACCGATTTAGAGACATGACTACTTACTTGTGGTAATGCTGAATTGTAGAATTTTTTTTTTTCTTTTATTACACCTTATGATTTCTTCCTTCCTATTGTATGTAGCCATGGTATTGTAACTGTTTTGAATTTATTAGCTACCAATGAGGTCATTTTCTTATATGTCCTTTTAGTTGTTTACTTATAGGGCTTGCTTTCTCACTCCATCTTAAACAATTATATTTAAACCAAAGGAATCTCATTAAAAAGCAGCTACATATCCTCTGGGGTACCTCAAAGGGTATTCTTTTAAAGGCCTCTTCTTTCTATCCACCAATATAGACTCTCTTTTGCATATTTCTTAGCCAGGGCATTAATGCTATAAAAAACCAAGAAGCAAAAGATTATTTATGATTTTTCTATTGAGGTTAAATGTAGAAATAAGGTCACCACTGATTGAGAGTTACTTTTAGATCTCATATTTATTTAAAGGTTTTAGGTACTTTTTTACAACTTCCATTTTCTTTGCATTGTGACAATTAGTTTGTTATACATATGTTTGGCAATATGAATATATGTTCAATTGTTAATATTAATATAGTTAAAATTTTATTACTAGAAATAATTAAATATTAAATAAAATTTAGTGGTAGATTATTTCATGAATTAATTAAGTAAATAATTCTATTTTAATATCTTATTGTATATTAATTAATAAATTTATTATATTATATTTTAATGAATAATTATATAATAAAAATATGTAAATTTTATTTATAAACTAATATTCATTTATTAATATACTTTTATTATTAAAAACTAAATTTATGCTTATAGATATTTAAAAATATTTCATAAATAAATATTTTAATATTTTAAAATTTATCAAGTTTAAGGATATTTTAAAGTTAAAATACATTTCTAAACAATTGTAAATTTTTAAAATAATTTTATTTAATGATTTATTACCATTATTATTACTATTATTATTATCATTATTATTAGTATTATCATCATCATCATCATCATCATCATTAATAGTAGTAGTAGTAATAGTACTTCTTGTTGTTGTTGTCAATATAACTCATTATACTTCATTAGCAAATTAGTTTTTTGTCAATCCATATAATAGCTTAAAAATGCATATATATTGAAAGTTCTGTACCTTTGCCTTCATTAACAAAAATTTTTCAATTTAGAAAATAAGTGCAGCTTTCCCATTGGATTTCCCTACTTTATTTTTGATCCGTTAAAACTGCACCACATAAGCCCTTAAGACGTAATCCTAATAGGTATCGTCTATCTAAGAAATCAAGGGTTAGAACTCTGCTTATTTGGCCAGTTTTAACTCTCTTCCGTGAACTTTCATCTATCAATATAATTTTTTTCTATCCCATTTATTTTTTACCCATAACATTAGCTGGAATTGGTTAAAGAGATCCTCTGGAAGCGGAGGATCTGACCAGAAATCAAAGGGTTATCGTCATCGTCTAGATCACCTAGTAGGACTTATATGTATAAATATAGCCGTTGACTTTGGATATGGATAAAGATTGTGTCTCGCGTTTTCGTTTGGCTTATATCCCTATACTTGAACGTATAGAGATACTTGCAGTTCATATAAGTCTTTCAATTCTTTTTTTTTTTTAGTTACCCTAAGCATGTAAATAGAAATTACTTACCTATTAACTCTTTTTTCCCTTTTAGTTTGATTTATTATTGTTGTTGTTGTTGTTGTTGTTGTTGTTGTTAAACTTTCTTATTATTTTTACATTATTATTGTTATCATAGTTAGCTTTAATTTTATTATTATCATTATTATTATTGTTTTACTGTATTTTATTTTCTGTTTAATTTATTTTATTATTTTATTTTATTTTTCCTCTTCGTGTGAGTCATTTAGAAACAGTCTTTCTACTAGCTGGGGATAAGACTACATATAACTGGACCTTGCTAGATCCTACTTATCAGCAGAATTTAAGCTGAATGTTGTTGTTGTTGGTTGGTTTTAAATTTTCGGTTTCGGTTTCCATTTTCTATTCTTTAAATAAAAATAAAATTATGTTTAGTTCTTAATGTCTTATATTTTTATCATAGATGATAATTACATAATAAATAAATCTTGAAGATAAATTTGTTTTAATTTCTTATATAAAATTTATTAACAAATTATTAACAAAATTCTTTTTAAAAATTATTTTTATATCAAATATATTTTAATTATTAAATTAAATTAAATTTAAATATTTTCAAGAATCTTTTAAATTCAATTATATTTATTCAATTTAATTAAAAATAAATTAAATTGTTTAGTAAAATTAAATTATTTATAATTCTTATTAAAAATGAATATATAAAAATTAAATAATATATATTTAATCGATAATAAATTATAAATAAAGAAACAAAATAAAAATAAAATTCTGGTTTTCATAATTTTTAAAAACCAAAAGAAAGTAAAACTAAAAACTTATACAAACAAAATTTTTACTAATTTTAAAAATAAAAAAATAAAAACAAACAGGCCTAAATTTTCTTTTATCACCAAGTATTTACTTAGTGCTTATGTCTCACTTTGGGTTATATATTTTATTTGCCTATCTATCTAGATTTCACTTGTTGTTTTCCTCCCAATTAAAACTCGCAATCCAACCAATTTATGAAAAAAAATTGAAATCACATATAGGTCACTTCCATGCCTATATAGAGTCCAGCTGATTTTTTTTTTATTGTTCTCCAAACTAAAACTTTCAATTCAACCAATTTAGATCCTAATATTATATATGATTAGTATGAACTACCTAAACAAAACTTATTGAATAGACAATAACTAGAAATATTGATAACTGTAAATTGCATTTTATTTTAGGGCATAGTTTAATATGTGTTTATCTATTAATTCAATTATTTAGTATGTGTTTAGATTAGAATTATGTTAGTTTGTTAATCATTTGTGTTTTAAGTGTTTTATGGGTTCGAGCAATCCTTTAAGCTTAAATATAATGTTTTTGAGGTATTTCGATGTGTTTGTTAGTGTTTTAGGATAAAGATCGAAGAACGGAGGAGTTTCGTAGCAAATTGGGGCCAATTGCATAGCCCACGATCGTGGTCGAAAGGTCTGACATAGGCCACAATTGTGGACTGCGTTAAGCAGATGTGCAACCACTTCCAAACTTTGCATTTCGAGAGATTTTTTAGATCTTTAGGACCCCAAAAATACGTTAGCTCAGCCTTAAACACAAAAGAACATAAATAGAACAACAAAAACAGAAGGAGAGAGCTTTTACATTAGCCACTTTTGGAGAGAAACCCTAGAGAGAATTGCTGAGAGATTGAGAAAGAGAAGAAGGAAGAGAGAAGTGGAGAAGAAGTCGACATCAACGTACTTCCCAGATTAGAAGTTTCTGAAGTTGTTGCCTCCTGTCTTCATTTAGAATTGTATTTCCTATTATTTTTCATTTTTTATTATTGTATAGAATCGGAAATAGTTGTTTAATGATAAGATTGTGAATGTTGAGAATATTCACCTTTGGAATTTTTTATCTTTGATTTAACAAAATCTGATTGTTTTATGTTTATTGGAATTATTGTGATTGATTTATGTGATTGCATAATTTGGTAATAGACTGAGAGGGTAAATTAAGTAAAAAATAATTAAATTGGGCTAACGAGAGTTAGGTGATTTATAAGAACAAAATTAATCAAATCGGTAATTGTGTAAAGAGAGATCTCGCATAGGTTCCTAATAGTTATTGGATAACTTCAAATCTAATTAGGGTTTTGGATAGATTGTTAATTGAGAATTTGCAATTTTCAATAATCTGATTAGGGTTTATAATTTAGGGTTAATGATTATAACTCCAAATAGAGTAATTTTTCAAAAGAAAACTTAGGATCATCTGGGACCAATAATCTGATAATTCATAATCTATTAGTTTAACGTTAAAGATTGGTAAAAATTTTGCTTTCTCTCAATTGATAGTTCATTTAGGTTGATTCTTGAGTGTGTATTGCAACTACTACTTTGTTAATATTTTTGTAATTGATTCTGAAAATTGAGTTGCAAGATTGAATTAAATTATTGCCTTAGTTTTGTTACATTATGAACTATTGCGAATTATTTGGCCTAGATTTTGGGATTAGATTATCCCTCCTTGTGGAATCAACACCCTAAATAATATGCGAATGATCATACGCTTGCAGATTATCGAAGTTATTAATTAGAACTTACACAAATCAAAAAATCACAATCAAATATCATGCACTAAATAAAGAATTTTTTATTAATAAAAGATTTAAATCTATTGAGAAATAAATATTAATAGTCTAGTACACCTAGCACATCCCATTGAAATCGCTTGCTATAAGATGAGTCCATCAAGCGTAAATGCCCCTGATTTTGACAGATTTGCTTCAAATGCTGGACAGTTTTGGTTTGTTCCAAAGTCCAAGATGGTGGATTCTTTTTCAAAAGTTTAGATAAGCATGAAGTGTAAGCCACCACTTGTGGAATGAAATCTCTGAAATAATTAACAATCCCAAGGAATTGTTGTATCTACTTCACAGTGAGATTTTCATTTGCAAATTGCAATAGTTCTTTTGCAGTATGTGGACTAGGCTGATAGAATCTATTTTTGAATTGCATACCCAGAAATTCAATATCTATAGTGTCAATAATGCTTTTAGAAGCTGAAAGCATAATACTATACTGTTGAGTAAGATCCAAGAATTTAGACAACAGGGCCTGATGTTCCTTATGGGTCTTTGAGAACAATAAGATTTAATCAATGTAAATGAATGCACTGTAGAGGATAGGCTGATAAATCTTGGTAATGGGTCGTTGAAACAGTGATAGAGCGACTTTAAGTCCAAAAGGCATAACAATCCATTGATATTGTGCATTGGGAATGCATAATGTAGTTTTGTAATGTTCTTCAGGGTGAATACCCAATTGCCAAAAACTTGCCTTAAGATCAAACTTGGAAAAGATAACAGCTTCCTTCATATATAAAACTTGTGTATTGATGTTGGGAAGAAGAAACTTATCATCTTGCAGGAAACCATTCAGAGGCTTATAGTCAATGACTAGTCTTTTCTTGCCTCATTTCTGCTGTGAATGTTTATTGACATAGAATGCTTGACACGCCCAATTTAACTTTGTAGGCTCAATTAATCCTTGCTTCAGAAGAATAGCACACTCATCTTGTACGAGCTTCAAATCTTCAAGGTTTATCCCAGGATGAGTTGCGTTTGTGGGGCTGATATCCTCATTCTCCTTAAATGGAAGACTTATAAAAAAGTCATCATTTTTCACAGAGGATATGGATGAGTAAACTATGCATGAGATTCAGGACAATATTCTAACAGTTTATCTCGTATGGCAATGTATTGTGTAGGAACTGAGCTAAGTTCAAACACGCTAGTAAGAGCAGTGTATGGACTGAATAGGTTTCGATACCTGAGGCCCGTGGGTAGGATCTTTAAAGGTTGGGCTTTACTGTATACATCCATACCAATCAAGATGTCTGGGCCTAATAGATTGCTTCCAAGGACTTTAGACCATACGATACACTGAGGAAAGAATCTTAGATCGATTCTTTTCTTGGATATAAGCCTTATCTTAAAAGAGTTGCCATCTTCTGCTGTGAAATATTCATTATGGGAAGACCATCAGTCAGGTGGCAAAATGTTAGGTTTTATGATCATATGACTAGATCCAGCATCCATAAACTCAATAGCTCTGATGGGTTGATCATATTTATCCTGTTGAAACAAATGGATCTGAACATAAGGCTTCAGAAATGGTGTATGATCTAACTTCTTGCATGTCTGCTATATCATATAGATAGAATCTTCTGTCTGTGAGTTAGAAGAATCAGATTCTGTTGAAATAGAAACAACAAACTTTGTGTCCTCGTCTTCCTGAGATTGTTCCTCAATAAGATCTTCAAAGTTGTTGGACAAATGTACAGGCAGAAGTGATTTCATATGTTCTAACAACTTGATATCCTTCTTATATGTGTGAGGACATTCTCGGGCAAAATGTCATTATTGACTACAGAGAAAGCATCTAGTGGCTTTCTGTCTATGTGAGGACTTCTTGAAGAATCTCATAAACTTTCAAGATTTGGAATTCTTTCCACAATATGTCTTGTGGCGAGGTTTATGATTATCTTGAGATCTGCGAGACTTTCTCCTAAAGTAGACTTGGCGAAGATGAACTTTCTTCTTGCTATGACAATCACAAGTCTTTTTATCCTTGCATTTGATCTGGAGATAAGGCTTCTTGCAAGCCTGTTTCAAAGCTGGACCGCTTTTCATGATATTCTTGAATAAGGCATGTTGATCACATAACTTATCAAGACACGATAATGCAAGTTGATAGATTTCTCCGAGAGATATATTCGACATATCACGTTGTAGAGAAATTATGGTCTTTTATAACTCTGGTTGTAATTCATCTGGAAAGGACGAAATAAAATTGTAACTAAGGTTAACATCATTCCATCCATTCAAGAGATAATACCTGCCCGTCATTCATTTATAATGTCTCTGGATATCTTGCTTATCAAGAGAACAACATTTCATTGAGAAACATTCTTGACGAATTTGCTTATCAATCAGTTGAAAGTCATATATGAATTCCTTGTGAATGATAACAATGAGAGCTCCAGCTGTTGTGACTTGTATGTACTGAAGACGTTGATAATCATTAATACTTTGCCACCATTCTCACAAAGTACCAGTAAAACGAGAATTGAACTCAGATAAAATCTCCTGTAAAGGATGATCATGTCGGGGCATTTGCAAATCAATCCATGCACCAAACTCATGTAACCGATCTCTCCTTTTTTTAGATGGAAGATCATCGAATGTAAACCACATACCAGAAGAAGGATTAGTTGTCTGTGTATCCTGTACAGATGGATCAGCTTGTAGTGCTATTGTAGATCTAGGTTTGAAGTTATCAGTACCTATAGATTCTGCTTCACTTGTTTCAGGTTGTTCTTTAGTTCAGGCATCGTCATAAGAACTTGAGAAAGTTCAGAAAGGTCAGCAAGCTGTGCTGAGTTGTTCGTGGAAGGTTTAGAAATGTCTAACGATGGTGTTGATACTTCATATGCTCCAGAGTAAGCGTCTGAATGTATATCTGATTGATCAGAGGTAGAACTTGATTCTACTGCAGTCTAAGTCTCAAGAGTTGCAATGAACTTTGGCATTGACGCTTTATCCTTCCCAGTAGACGTAGAAGGCTGAGACTATCATTGTGGAGAGCTTGGGTCATTTGGAGAATCAAAACAAACTCCTCCAGGTTTTCTCCATTGATATTCCAATTCAAGTTTGGTGAACGACTGTGAAGGCTCAGGAACCTTATTAGGCTTAAGTCTTGATTTCGATTTTCTTGTCGACTTTGCTTCAGTTTCCTGAGGATGTACATACTGTCTAAACAAAGGATAATTGAACTTGAATACCTTTGAATAGTCAGCTTCTTTAAGATACTTCTAATAATGAGAAGATAAATACACTGGATGAGTATTTGGGAAGATCGTAGAAGTCGAACCACATACTATCCTTGTTTGAGTAGAGTGTATATTAGCTTCAATCTGCTTGACAATTCCTTGTATCCTTTATATATCTTTCACTTTAAAGTCGAAGTCAGGCCCCATGTAATAGGCAGAGATGTATTGACAAAGTTCAGCATCAAGATTTTGGATCTGTTGTTTATAAGCTTGATACATCTATTGAATATGTGTAGTAACTGAATCGACTTTATGTTGTGTAGCAATATTTTGTTGTCTAATTCCATCCAGCTTAGAATCAATCCTCTTCAGAACTTTGTTCTATGCTACAGTATTACATGTCTACCAATTTAATGCTTCTTTAATAGGAATTGAGACGAGAGTACCTTCTGAAGTGATTCCTGTGGCTTAGATGTATGGGTTAACGATAACCTTTTATGATTCATCAGTACTCCTAGATAATTGAGGAAAGTCATCCTCGTATGACCTTACCATCATGCAGAGTATAGGAGTAGGAGTCAAAACAGGAATAGTTGACTTTGGCTAACATGAAGAATTCAGCATCTCATGTAAGGATCTAGGTCGAGATTTGGAGATCTATTTAAGACGACCTTTAACTGTTGAAGAACTATGAGATCTGATTTATTCAACTTCTGGATCTGGAAGATTCTCACCCTTCAGTATATGAGATTGAATTGAGGATAATTTCTCCCCCTTCAGTAGAGGAGAGTGAGTAGAGTTAGGCTAAGAGCTAGCCTTAGCATCACCCTTCAGTAGGTGACCTGTCCTCACGTATATTCTAGAGGATGGATCTGGATCATCCGTTTGAGGATGATACAGCTGAGGAGGTTTACACCGAGATTTAGGCTTTTTCTTCTTCCTTCTCCTTCGATAGTAATCATCATCATCGTCACTGTCTGTAGTTGGGTTGAGACAAACTTCACAGTTGGGCTCACACATAGATGTGTCAGTATCCTATACAAAATGTCCATGATGATGGCTGATATAGACTGGGTCTCCGTTAGATTTAAAATAATGAACAGGAGGGCTATCTTTACCTTTTGTATGTGAAGATATATGCTGGATTGGTTGAATCATCATGATTGCCCCAGATGTAGTAGATCAGACTCCAAATGTAGAAGATTGGGCTAGATCTTCTTGGTTGGGCCAAGCATAGATGGATCTAACGCTTCCATCTCTCAGAGTCTGCAAAATCGATGGAGTACTTATGTGAAAAGAGTGTCGGTGAGGCGTGTGGAACACCTTTTGGTAGTTGGTGATCCATTCTATAGGCTTCAACTTTTCAAGCTCCACTGCTAGTAACTGCTTCGGGATCTGGATGATAGTAGTCTAATCATTAGAACGATCAGCAACCATGAGAGTGCATCTGAAGTAGAATTGGGAAAGTTGAGATCCATCGCATGATTTTGTAGGCAGTAGATCATTTGGTGATGTAAGGTAGCCATGATGGTTGCCAGACCTTGATCTGCTCCAGTGATCTGGATCTGAACTTGAAGACGTTCAGATAACATGGGATCGTCCAACCTGATGTTGAAATCAGGTGCTATGGTCAAGATGACACTTCCATTGTTGAGAGTTGTCAACAGGGTACCAATCAAGGTATTTTGGTACGTAGTGTAGGCAGTGTCGAGAAGAGATATCCTAGCTATTGCATGTATTCCATTTCTTCCATAAAGAGTAAGAACCAGGTGTATTGCTCGACATATAAGTGCATATGGTTCTACTCTCTTTATAAAGAGTTCAGTTCCTTAGGGATCTCGAGCTTTACGTAGTGTTCTGCTGTTGTAGATCTGAGACCATACTATTCCAGTTTGGAACTCTGGATGATGTCTTTCACTTTAGGCCTTGAGGTAGACCAGATGATACGAATACTTCTTGTCCATGTATGGTATGACTGTAAATACTGTACGGACTCAACAAAGATAAAGAAGACTCATAAATACGATTTTCTACAGGTACATGGGTAATTTCTACTAGATTTTCTATCACACTTGATAAAACACGCTTTACAAATGACAGTAAACCAGAAAAAGATAAACCAGATGATAAATGAACAGGATCTGAAGCTTCCATACTCATGGGTGTCTCTCTCCCTACTCACTCAGTCTTTACTATAATGTTACGCCTCTCTTGATATGAAGAATGGCTCTGATACTACAGGGACGTACTTCTCCACAAGAGCTATACCAACTCTTATAACAAAGGCAAAGACACAGGGAATCAGGCAATACGTACTTCCAAAGTGCGACTATATGTCGTAGATATATGACACTATCCCTCAAACAACATCCTTTCTAGAGACTATACGCTACTCCAAACGCAAACTGCAGGCTACTGGTATTGTAAGTTCCAGGTATGATAGACAAGACAACACACCCTAACACACCCCCTTGGCTTCAACAGGTTCAACTCTCATCCTTCCTCTTAGGAACCTTACTCCCTTAGTAACTACTTTCTTTCCTCGTTAACTCTAATCTCATACAGTGGAATTGTTTGGCAGAGAATAGTCCTAGGATGATATGAGAAGATCATGCAACTGACCAAAATATCATTAACTAAACGATAGTAAATCTGACAAACTGCTTTATACGGGCTTAGAAGGGACCTAAATTATTTTAATTTTAAAGAAGATAATAAATTAAAGATAGAAATTTACTAAATTTATAATTATATTAAAATTAAATTTTGTTTAATTTTAAATTATTAATTTATTAAAATTAAATAATTTATTAGTAATTTTAAATATATATTTAAAAATTATGATTATTATATATTTATCTAATATAGAAGAAATAACTTACAAAAAAGAAAGTAAAATAGTGTTTATGATTTGGAATAGTTTAATAGGCGAAAAAAACCCCTTTTAAATTATAAGGTGTCTCAATTTAAAATTAATCAGCAACATATTTTTTATACTTTAATAGGTCCTACCAATGTCATTGTAGAACCCTAGTAATACTAAGAAGATACATAGTCAAAACTGAAAAAAAGAATCCGAATTTTCTTCTATCACCATCAGCCATTGATAAAGCTTTAGTGTGTAAACAAAAAATTATAGAGGTTGCGTTTGGCTCTACGGTGTGGTGGGGATAACTGGAGGTTAGAGACAAGTGCGGTGCTACCGCAGAAATCAATAAGTAGAAAGAAGGTTGTAGTAGGAAAGTGCTTCTGAGATAGAAAATTTACTTTCTAGTAATAACTTTTTGATAATATTTTTTCCATTATACCCTTAATTAATGGTATTTAAGTAAGGTGAAATATTTTATTTATTTAAGTTATATTTTTCTTATTTTAATTTAATATTTTTATATTTATAATTTGAATTTATATGACTAATAATATATTTTTATGAAATATTTTATTTACTAAATTTATTTTATTTATATTTTCTTTTTTAATTTAATATTTTATTATTTATAATTTTAAATTTATATGACCAATAATATATTTTTTAATTATTGATACAACAATTAATAGTTTATTAAATCAATGGACTTTTTAGTCATTTTATCTCTTTTCAGCAACTGCCACCACACTTACCAAACACCTATTTTCATGGGTTCCTGCAACACCCTCGCAAGCTGAGTTCTATTGAGAATCAAATATTCCCGGCTTCTGCATGACATCCTTATGGTGAGGAGTGGGAAATGCCTTAGTTAAGATGTCTACTAGTTGCTTTCTGGTAGGTAAATAAAGCAAGTGAATAAGGCCTTCAAGAACCTTTTCCCTAGTAAAATGACAATCCAACTTAATGTGCTTGGTTCTTTCGTGGAAAACTGGATTTTTGGCAATGTAAAGAGCGGATTGATAGTCACAATGCAAACTAACGAGTGTTAAATTGAGGACCCCCAATTCAGTTAACAGCCACACAAACTAAGTAATTTTTCAAGTTGTATGAGCCATTGCTCTGCATTCTGTTTCAACAAATGACTGAGAAATAATGCGCTATTTCTTTGATAAAACTAATGGGAGAATTACCAAGTAAGATCAAGTATTTCATGACTAACTTTCTAGTGGTGGGATAAGAAGCCCAGTCTAAGTCAGTAAAGGCTTGGAGATGTAGGTGATTTGTTGTTTAGAGAAGGATACCTTGGTGAATAATGCCGTTAAGATAGCGTAGAACATGTTCTACAGCAAGAAGATAAGGTTATCTAGGTGCTTGCATGAATTGATGAGTGTTTGCATAGTAAAAGAGATGCCAGGCCTAGTTTGAGAGAGAAAGTTGAGTTTTCCAATTATTGTTCTTAATGAGTAGTGTCTACAGGAAGAGGTTCTCTACAATCTGCTGAAAGTTTGAGATTCAAAGGAAAAAGCATAGAGAGAGCAGAATTGTCTAGAAAACTAGTATCTTTGAGAAGTTCTCGAGCAAATGTTTGTTGAGATAAAGCAATTCCAGTAGGCAAAGAGATAGCTTCAAGGCCTAGAAAATAATGGAGCTCCCCTAAATCTTTAATGCAAAAAGTAGAATCCAACTAAGATTTGAGTTGATGACCTCAATAATGTCAAAGCCAATGGCTAAAATATCATCAACATAAATAGCAACAATAGTGAGGTGATCAGTAGTGTGCTTCAAAAATAGGGAACAATCATTTTTGGACTATGCATAACCTAGCAACTTGAGAAAGATCATCAATTTGGCAGAACACTACAGTGAGGCTTGTTTAAGGCCACAACTGGTTTTTTTTAAGCTTGCAAAATTTGTTGAGGGGGTTAGGAATAACGTTGGGCATTTGCATATATATGTCTTCATCCAAATCGCCATGTAAAAAATCCTTATTCACATCTAGTTGAAATTTTTTCAATGCTCTAGATGCTGCCACAGCAATAACTACTTGAATGGTAGATAGTTTAATAACAACCCCCTCCTTTTGAGTATCACCTTAAACTACTAACTAGGCGTTATATCATTCAAATGTAACATCAGATTAGAGCTTCACTTGGTACACCCATTTGATAGAAATAACCTTCTTTCTAGGGGGAATATCAGTAACTTGCCACGTATTGTTAGCATGTAAAGCATCTATTTCTTTGTTCATAGCTAAAACCTAGTTCGAATCTTGAGAAGCTTCTTTATAAGATGTGGGTTTTGTATATGTAGCGAGAAAAGAAGAAAAAGTAGTAGACAAATAATCAAGTTGAACTAAATTGCACCAATGAATAGTAGGAGTGGCCAAGGACGAAGGGGAAGGAGCAGCTAAGTTTGAAGCTCCTGAAGGAAAATTACAGATGTAGTCGTAAAGAAAAGTAGGTGGTTTGGTGTTGTGAGCAGATCATCAAGTAGGCAAAGGAGAGGGGCTATGAGAAGGAGAAGTAGAATGGATGGAAGTAGAGGGCTTAGTATTGGTGGAAGTCAGAAGTTGTATAAAAGATGGAGTTTCAGGATCAAGAAAGATGGAGTTATGTAACGGTGAAGTAGGCAACATCGAAGATGAAGAAGTGAAATTTTTGTATGGAAAGAATTGCTTGAGAAAAATAACATTTGTGCTTATAAAGAGTTTTTTAATTTTAAATTGTAAAGTTTGTAACCTTTTTTATTGAGTGGATAACCAATGAAAATGCATGGGTCAGCCTTGGGGTCAAATTTAGTTCAGTGAGGTTTGAAAGTGGAACACAAACACCCAAAGGATTTAAGGTGAGAATAGGTCGGTTTGGATTTGTTGAGTCATTCATAAGGTCTCTAAAAATGTAAAACGAAGAGAGGCATTCTATTTATAAGATAGGTGGTTGTGAGAATGCAATCCACCCAAAATTATATCGGGAGATTAGATTGAAAATAAAGGGTTTGGGCTATTTCCAAAGATGTTTATGTTTCCACTCAACTATGCCATTTTGTTGAAGTTTTCCAATACAATAAGTTTGATGAACAATACCTTTCTAAGCAAAATAGGTAGGAGCATCTCGTTTTGTGAGTTCTAAAGCATTATTAGATCTAATCACGTTGACATGAGCTTAAAAAAGATTGTTAATATAAGAAAGAAACATTTGCAAAGAAAGGAAAGCATCACTTTTCTGAGAAAGAAGAAAAGTCCAAGTACATCCAGAGTTATCATCCACAACAGTCAAGAAATACTTATACCCATTATAAGTGGGATTATAATAGGGACCCCAAATATCAATATGTAACATGTCAAAAATGTGAGAAGCACGTGATGAACTAAAGGGGAAAATAAATTCTACACTGTCATGCTTAAGGACATATTTGACATTTTTTATTGGACTTAGAAACAAGGGGCATACAGTCTATATGTCACATAATAGGATAGGGCTTATGATCCTTTCTACAATACCACAAATCAACAGTATCATGGATAGTACTAACAAAATTACAAAGGCTATTATTGGTTCTATCAATAGATGTACTAGAACAATAAACATTTACGGCATGAGAACAATTAAAATTAGTGCAAGACACATCTTAAATTCCTCTTGACTCTTTATCACGGTCCGATAAGATGTTCATCAACAATTCCTGAATATAGTAAGAAGTTGAAGTGAAGATAAGTTTAGATGCAACTTGTTTACTAAGTTTGCTGGCAGAAAGTAAGTTGAAATGAAGATTTGGCGCTTGAAACATATTTGTAAGAAGTAAATCATCTGTCAACTTGACATCTCCAATATGTTCAACTCATGCCTTAGTTCCATTTAGAATAGTGATGTAACAAGGATAAGGAACAGGGGAATATGTAGTAAAGAAATTCAAATGAGGAGTAAGATTATCACTATCTCCACTATCAATGATCCAAACTGTATTAAGCTTTGAAGTTAAGAAACATAAACTCTTACCTACTAACATGGCAGTATAAGCATCACATAGCTACTCGCATGTTTTTGCTCTATAACTTGTTACATTTGTCAATGGTATGGCCTAGTTTCTTACAATAGTTGCAAGACACATTTCCTTTTCTCTCAGAAGTTTGGAACCTAGAAGGACCTCCTTATTGAAAAATCTATTTGTACTAACCTTGAGTTTTTTTTTTTTTATAGTTGAGTTCTTAAGGTTAAGAGATCAAAACTCTTTTGTTGGGTAGATTCATAAGCTCTTTACTAGCTCATAAAATTTAAGGACTCAAAGGTTAAGGTCTGAGAGATCGATTGAATATTGTTCTACCTTTCTTCCTACAAGATCATATTATATGCCTCATTTATGTGCGGCAAACGCTTCATCATCAAAATGGTGCCTCTTGCATTCTTATAATCCTTTTTTAATCCCAATAAGAATTTCACAAGTTGTTAGTTTAGGAAGAGTTTTGCAATTAATGTTGCAGTCTTGCATTTGCAGGCAGGAATGTTGATAAGCATAGTATATTCATCCTATAACTTCTAGAGTTTAGAGTAGTACTCAGAAATAGAAAGATTGTCTTGATTCCATGCTATTATACTTTGTTGTAGCTCAAAAATTCTCATTCCTTCACTATTCTCATATCTTTGTGCCAATTCATCCCAAACTTGCTTTACAGTTGAACAATATAGAAGATTATTGAAAATGTCATCACTGACAGACATCAATAACCATGATATCACCATACCATTGCAACAAATCCAATAAGGCAATAAAGGAAAATTGGAATCAGGTTTTGTACAGGTCCCACGCACAAAACCTAACTTATTTCTTGCTAGAAGAGAAATCTCACATAACTTCTTCCAATTCCCATAATTTTCTCTATTGAGAATCTTGGTTAGGAGCTTATAATCAAGATGATCAACATTCAACAAGTATCAAAGCATGAGAAGGATTAAGAGTACCCAAAGTCATAGGTATACTAGAATTTGTTCCAGTAGACATCATTTTAGTTGAAGGAACAAAATGTAAAATCTATGAGTAGTTTTAGCATACACTTTATATGCAGAAAAAAAAATTGTAGCAAAATTTTGATTGAAAATGTAATGTGCACTGGATGATTGATGAAGCAAAACAATGCATCAAAAAGAAAGAAGAGCTAAATTGAAATCATATTCTTCAAAGAAAAGAAGCGAATTAATTTGATCAAAAGGAAGTACTCACAAAAAATGTTAGCTCTAATACGATGTCACTGTTTAGTATTTTCAAATATCATATCTGTTTTAGCCAAGAACAATAGGCAGTACAGAGGGATATGCAGAGAGAATTTCATGAAGTTCATATTATTATTCTTTGTTCTCATTGATTTGTATAGAGGATATATATATATATACATAGTGTTCTTATGTATAAAAAGAATAACAAACTTTTAACAAACGTGAAACTAATTCTGAAATCACGAAAACAACTTAAACAAGCTAATGTTGAGTTGTTATTTACAAGGGTTCCTGCAACAAAAAGGGCTAGCTTCTCAGTATGCAGCAAGATATATCTTGATGATCTCCTACGGGCCATAGCCAAAGAGAGCATTGATTTCAAGAAGGGCAATAGCTTCCACTGCTCTAGTTGCTTCCTTCATCTTTTGGACTGCATGCAACCTTAGTTCAACATTTCTTACATTTTCCTTGGTTCTTATCATTATTAGTAGACATTATTTGGTAATTTTCCTTTTTCTCCTCAAGTGACCTACCTTTTACTCAAACCACTTACTATCTTAATAATTGGTTTCACTCTAGCTTGCTTTAGCTCGTCCTTCTAAAACAACACCCCTACAAATTCCGATGTTAGTCCCTCCTGGATTTTTGCTAGAAATGATTTCTCTTTCTTCATGTTTCTTATTCAAAGTCATCCATCTTTTGGGCTGCATGCAACCTTAGTTCAACATTTCTTATATTTGCCTTCGTTCTTGTCATTATTAGTAAACACTATCTGGTAATTTTTCCTTTTTCTTCTCAACTGACCTACCTTTTACTCGGACCACGTACTATCATAATAAGTGGTTTCACTCTAGCTTGCTTTAGCTTGTCCTTCAAAGACAGCACCCCTGGAAATTTCGATATTAGTCTCTCCTATATTTTTGCTAAAAATGACTTCTCTTTCTTCATTTTTCTTATTCAAAGACTTAATATTAGTTTGAATCACCCCAAGATTGTTAACATTTTTACCGAGGTTTCATTTTGCTTGATTCAATTCCATTATGATCAAGTGAGGGAGATGATGTAGTACATAAACTCAAAAATATCATTCTCTTCTCACTAGGGTTTTGGTTGTTCATTTCTTTGATTGTAGGACTTGACATCTAATCAGATGGGATAGCTATGTATCTCAAATCTTCAAATCCCCTACGATTTTTTTGGTTGTTCCAAGTTATTCAAGAATATTTAGGTTTCAATGGCGTGGAAGAAAATTATGGTTTCTTTTCGACAAAAGTTTAATAAGCGTCATTTGGCCTTAAAAATTTATAAATCAAATAAGTAATAAATTGATAGAATTAAAAATTCAATTAATTTAAACTTTATTATAATTTCAAAAATGTCTTTTAAATTTTAAAATGTTAAGATTTAATTTAATTTTAATTGAAACTTTAGTTTAAACTTTTTATCTGATTTTTCAAGATTTGAATTAAAACTTTAGGACAAAATAAACGTATGCCTAATTTAAGAACATAAACTTGAACTCAACACCAATAATCAAATAGAGGCATGAGGTGTTTATTGAGACGAACATGGGATCACTCATTGCCACAACGGCACATATACATTATATGCATCATAAAAGAAACTCTGCCAACCATATTTCAACTCAGTTTTATATGCGCACACGTACATATATAATTTTATTATTTTTCGTACAACGAAAAGGTATACTTTTATATAGTACTGTTTTACGGCTAAGCTTGAGTCTGATTGAGGTGAGCATCAATATCCTTACTCAAATGGACTAAATACTCGACCAATGACGTAGGAT
>JAOSBN010000008.1:32531592-32542877 GCA_027563595.1 Erythroxylum suave | reverse complement strand
ACACAATTCAACCCCCCCTTCTTGTGCATCTTGAATATCGTTTTCTAAGTGTTGTATTAACGTGTGAATTACTTCAACTTAGTGATAGTTGCATATTTCATTGATTACTAATTATAATATGTACAAGTGCCATAAGAGAATGAACAAGGTGTTAATATTTTGATTAATATGTATATTTAATTCAAAGTACTCAATCTGAAAGGAATAGGTTAGTATGTTAGAACATTTTGAATGATTAATGTCTGTGGTTAAATTGATTCTACAAGATTTGATGTCGCTATCTCATTATTACATATTGCATAAATGAGTGACTATTTGATTTTATGTTGGTTTGTTTGTTTGTATTTTTATCTTTGCTTGAGGGAAAGCATAACTTTAAATGTATGAATGTTGACAGGTATAGATCATACTATGTATTCATAGGTGTTTTGTGTTTTTAAGCGTTTATCATATTATTATCGTACGTATAGGTTTAGAATAGAGCTATTATGTGTGTTTGTTTATACTCTAAGTGTTTGTGTGGTTTAGATCATGAATTTAATCTTAATTTTATGTTTCATGAGGTGTTTAATATGTTTATGAGTGATGGAAATCAAGAAAATGAAGAACAAAGAAGATGGAGGAAGCTAAAAGTACAACAAGATCGTGCATGGCCTGCATGGTCTCTAGTATGATCATGTTAAAGAGGAAAATCAGTAGAGCACGATGATGCTAGAGAGTTTCTAGGAGCAAAATTTTTTATATTTTTTAAGGTCTAAGGCTATTTCTGGAACCAAACAAAGTGGAAAAACCATAGACATGACACCAAAAACCTAAACAGTATATAAGAATATGAAACACACAAAAATAACAATAGCCACATTTAAAAGTCAATTGAAAGTGGGATATCAAGAAGAACATATAGGAATTCTAGCTTTCTGTTCATGACCTTATTTTCATATTAGGATTTATTCAAGAATTATTTTATGAATTTTAATTAATGTTGATTTCAATACATATTGGATGTTTATGTAATTGTTCATGCTTAAAATTGAAAAAAAATCTAGAGAGTGAGTCAAAAATAATTAATGTTAAATTATATAATGAGAGTTGGTAGTTTAATAGACCCAAAATTATCAAATTAACAATAATTTGAGGAGAGATCTTATTTGAGAAATAATTGTCCAATAGATAACTTCAAATATAATTGAATAAGTTAGGGAAAGTTTTGTTTATCAAGTGATTGCCAATCTAGAAATTTTGATTTTAATTAGACTTAATTGATTAGATCTTGAGAGAGTAATAAAGACCTTAGGAAATCTAAGATTAAACACATAATTAGATCAACAAGATTAAAGGAAACAAAATAAGGAAAGAATAAGTCCTAATATTTTATCTTGATTAAAACCCCAAATTTTATTAGCAACTTATTGTTTATTTGCTTCTTTGCTTTGCTTTATTACTTGTTTTAATTTTTTTTATTTAAATTTAATTCAATTCAATTTATGAATACCTTAGACAAAGTTAGATTCAAATTATTAACTCTTGCATAATCCTTGAGGGAACGATAACCTCTTATACTACAAGATACGATCTATATATTTGGGTGTATTAAGTTTTATTATTAGATATAAAACTTACTTAACAACATTGTCTGAGGATTTTTCCTTTTTCTCCTTAATTGACCTACCTTTTACTTGGATTACAAACTATCTACAATAATTGGTCTTACTCTAGCTTGCTTTAGTTCATCCCCCTGAGACAACACCCCTGCAAATTTAGATGTTAGTCTCTCCCAGATTTTTACTAGAAATGATTTCTCTTTCTTCATTTTTCTTATTCAATAGCTTGACATTAGTTTGAATCACCCCAGATTTTTATGTTAAATATCCAACCCAATGTTGAGACTTTTGGTGATCAAAGATGACTTTATGGTTTATGAGAATGACAAGCAAGTGAAGACAGAATGGAAGAGTCTTTTATATGGAGATACTTGACCTTGTAGAGTGTTATACACTTATGTCTTGACTTACAAAACTATGTCAATCAACTACGTACATAGTTATATGCATGCCTGTGTGAAGATACATAACTGTATATGGAGATTGTGTAACTTTCTGTAACTGTGTTTGTTTGCCACTGAGGTGATGCTAGAAAGATAAGTTACTTACATGGCTGTGTAAGTGACCATGTAAGTTGTTGAAATTTTGGTTTGGGATAAAAAAGAGAAAAAGATGTAGTTTTTATGGAGAGTGCGGTCATAACATCCAAAAATGAGGAAAATAGAGAGAGGGCAAAGAGTGTTATATTCTCATCCTTATTTGATTGTTTTTGGATTAGGTTGAGGGTTTACTTATTATGATATTGATTTTGGTTTCAATCTTAAAACTTGGTAGAACAAATTGTTGTTTCAGGGTGAGAGATCAGCTTTTTCTATAAATCCTTACTTAGTTTTATGGATTTATTTGTCAATTTTGCTCATGGTTTTTCCCTCAACACTTGAGGCTTTTCCATATTAAATCTTGTTGTTTGTTTCATCTTTAAAGTTTCTTATTCTTACATTATTTCACTACTATAATTTTAAGAGTTCTTTCTTACCGTTGATATTTGGTTGATCATTTAAAGAGTTATGTGTTTTTCTCCCAATAAGTGGTATTAGAGTTATTATAATGAAAGGTGAAAATAACTCTATAGTCAAGTTAATGTCATCAAATTACTCTATGTGGAAGTCCATGATAGAGGACCTTTTGTATTGCAAGGATTTCTTTGCTTATTGTTACGGATAGAGGTATGAAGGATGATGTTCCTTGAAAACCTAAAAAGTTGTCAAAAAAAAGAATGGGAAAAGAACAAGTGAAAAACTATGGGCACTATAAAACAATGGATTGATATCAGCATATTCAACCATGTGCCTTAAGAAATGGATCCTTTTGAGCTATAGAAGAAGCTAAAAGGTCTGTATGAAAAGAAGACTACTTGTAGTAAGGTTTCTTTAATTAAGAGGCCTATGAACTTAGAGTTAAAAGTTGGGAAATTAGTGTCGGAGCATTTAAGTGATTTCTAATACGTAATCAATAAGCTTACTATAATGAAGATCAATCTTGATGATGATTTTTAAATCTTAATCATATTGAGTTCATCATTGGATAACTGGGAAACTTTTGTGGTGACGATAAGCAACTTAACTCCTGAAGGTGTACTATCTTTGAATGTAAGCAAGAAGAGTATCTTTTAATCAAGAAATCAGAAAAAGGATATTATAGTTGACAACGTGTAATATTTTATGGCAAAAGCAGGGGAAGGAACAAGAGTAAGGGTCCTAAGGGTTATGGCAAATCTAAGAACCATTAAAAGTTTAGAGGTGACAAAGACATGAAGACATGCCACTATTACAATAAGACATGACATATTAAAAAGGTTTAGAAAAAAGCAAGATAATTATAATGATGGCGATGATAGGAGTATAACTATAGTTGCTTCAAATACAGATGATGAGGTGTCCCTAATTTATGTAACTATTGAATGTTTTGATGTTAACAATTATGATTTTGAATGGTTGATCGATATGGGAGAATCTTACCATTGTGTTCCAAAGGTGGAGTATTTCTTAAACTAAAAGAGCTCATATTTTGGGAGTTATAATATAGGAAAACAAAGATTCATCGAGATAGTTAGTATAGGTGAAATACGAGTTCAGATAAATGTCAGATGCTTAGTGACCTTGAGAGATGTAGGAGACATCTCTGATCTAAGTCTAAATCTACTATTAGTGAATGTGTTAGATCAAAAAGGTTTTCAGCACACTTTTGGTGATAGAAAGTGGAAACTGTCCAGAGGTCCTGTGATGGTTTTCGAGGATAGTTATGTTGCTCACTATACAGGACACACTTAAAGGTATGTGGTAGGGGAGAATATACTCTACCAAAAAGGAATCTACACCAAACCTATGGCTTAGACAATTGGGACATATAAGTAAGAAAAAATTAAAGTTGCTGGCTGGAAAATCCTTTATCGCTATTACGAACTCACAACCATTAAATCATTATGATCATTGCTTGACTGGAAAGTAGCATAGATTCTCTTTTAAGAGAAGATCTACAAGGAGTAGGAGTTATTGGAGTTAGTACATTTAGATGCATGTGGTCTTATTGAGGATGACCATTAGGAGGTAAAAGATATTTTGTTAAATTCATTGAGATTCTTTAAGAAAGACTTGGGTATACATGTTGAACTCTAAGAGTCAAATGTTTGAAACTTTTAAGAAGTTCCATGTTATGGTAGAAAGGGAAACTAAAGTTTCTAAGAACAAACAACGGATGGAAGTATACTTCAAGCAGTTTGATCAATATTGTACATCGCATGAAATTAAACTTAAGAAAGCTAAACCAGGGACTCCATAACATAATGAGGTTGCTGAAAGGATGAATAAAACCATTTTGGAGAAGGTTTGTTACATGATCAGGATGTCAATATTTCCAAAGACATTTTAGGGAGAAACAATTTGAACTATGGTCTACTTAATCAATCCAGCTACTTTAGTTTAATTGGATTTTGAAATTCTTAAGAGAGTGTGGATTGGCAAGGATCCCACATATTATCATTTCATAGTTTTTGGCTACAAGGTATTTAGATATGTACCCAAGTATCAAAGAAAGAAGCTTGACTCAAACTCAATACCTTGCATCTTTGTTAGATATGATGTTAATCAGTTTCGATTCAAACTTTATTACTTAAAAAGGAAAAAGGTGGTCAGGAGCAGGGATGTGGTGTTCCAGGAGTATGAGAGAGGTATTGATCTTCTAAGTGAAGATAAATCATCACACTGCAACTCATCATATGGCATAGTTAGCTCTTTACCAATTCCTTCGATTATGGAGCAGTCTACAGATAAAGAAGTTAAAGTGTGTGACCAAGCACATATTGGTGGTGATTAGATACAATCTGATATTGATGAGCTAGATGAACCATATCTAAACAATACTAAAGATGAATTCAATGAATGTAATGGGTAGGGGAAACAATTAGATCCAACAAATGATGAAACATAACTTTAAAGGTCAATAAGGGAGAAATGGCCTTTTACCAGGTATCCAAGTTTTGAATACCTATTACTTACCATTGAATGGCAGCCTAAGAATGTACAAAAGATGGCATCTTATGAAGACAAAGATCTATGGCTCACAACTATGGAGGAAGAGATGCATTCCTTGAAGACGAATAATACATACGAGCTTGTAAAGCTTCCAAAAGATAAAAAGGTATTGAAAAACAAGTGGGTGTTCAAGATAAATATATATGGTAACAAGGTAGTAAAGCATAAAGCGAAGCTGGTAGCAAAAAGATTCTGTCAAAAGAAAGGTATTGACTTTGATGAAATCTTTTCACCAGTAGTCAAGATGACCTCAATCTAATTAATTTTAGACCTAAGCGCCTACTTTGATTTTGAACTCAAACAACTAGATATTATAACAACCTTCTTGTATGGGGTGTATATCAGAAGGTTTCAAAGCTAAAGCAAGGAAAATTTGGTCTGCAAGTTGAAGAAAAGTCTATATGGCTTAAAATAAGCTCCAAGGCAATGGTATGGAAAGTTCGACTCCTTTATGATAGAACATGGTTTCAAGTGAACTTACATCGATGCTTGTGTGTAGTTCAAGAAGTTATTAGGTGAACTTCATCATTCTTCTTCTTTATATTAATGATATGTTGATTGTGGGTCAAGATATTGGTAGAATCTGAAAGAAGAAAGAGAACTTGTCCAAATCATTTGATATGAAAGACTTGGTACTTGGAAAGCAGATCTTTGGCATGAAGATAACTCGAGACAGGAAGGATAAGTGATTATGGTCATCTAAGGAGAGATAAATTGGATGAATGCTAAAAAGATTCAATATGCAACATGCTAAGATGGTTATCACGCCATTTGTATCACACTTCAAGCTGTGTAATCGTGCTTGTCCCTCACTAAAAAAGGAGACGTATGATTTGTCCTTTATTTCGTACTCATCTACAATAGGGTATTTAATGTATATAATAGTGTGCATAACGCCAGATATTGATCAATCTGTTAGGATAGTGAGTAGCTTCTTTTCAAATCCAAGGAAGCAGTGAAATGGTTTATGAGATAGTGAGAGGCACATCAAAGTGGAATATATGCTTTGGTAATAGTGAGCTACTCTAGAAGGTTTTACATATGCAGATATAGTTAAAGATCTTGGTGGTAGAAAATCCAATTCAAGTTTTCTATTCAAGTTTATAGGGTGAGTTGTTTCATGGAAATCCAAACCTCAAAAGGTTGTGGCTTTATCTACTAATAAAGAAGAATATGCAGCTACAGTAAGTAGATGTTTTGTCTAAAAAGGCCCTTTTAAAAGTTGGATATGAAGCAAGAAGGTTATTTGGTATTTTATGATAGTCAAAGTGCCATTGACTTGAGCAAAAATAATATGCATCATTCCCAAACAAAGCACATAGGCGTCTGATATCATTGGTTGAGGTTCATGATAGAAGAGCAATAATTAATGTTAAAGAAGATTCATACAGATCTTAATGGTACTGATATGCTAACTAAAATAGCTCCAAAAAACAAGCTTATGCTTTGTAGTATGCTTATTGAGATGTATCTCAACTAGATGGTGAACAATAATATGTCATCCCCATATTTAGGTTGCACGGGGCTTATTAATTGTTCAGCCCTATTTCGAAAATTTTAGTGCTTGAAGACAACTTTATAGTTCATGGGAACGACGAACAAGTGAATACACAATGGAAGAATCTCTTTTGGGGAGATATACAGCCGCGTAGAGTGCTACCTACTTATGTCTTGACTTACACGACTATGTGGATCATTGTGTAAGTCTATTTAAATGTGTGAAGAAAGTATGAAGAAGTGAAGACATACATGGTCTTATACACGATCATGTACATGTCAGTGTGAAGATACATGATTGTGTGTAAAGATCGTCTAACGAACTGTAAGCGTATATGTTTATGACTGAGACAATGCTAGAAAGATACATGGTTACTAACACGACTATATAAGTTGTAGAAAAAATATATTTTGTGATATAAAAGAGAAAATGACAAAGATTTTTATAGAGAGTGTGACCACTATGTCCAAAAGTAAGGAAAAGCAAGGAGAGGACAGAGAGTATTGTATTATCATCCTTGTTTGAATGTTTTTAGGATTATTTTGAGAATTTGTTAATTGTGACATCAACTTAGGTTTCAATCCTGAAACTTTGTGAGACGGCGCATTGTTTGGGGGTGAGAGATCAACTTTTTCTTTAAAATTTTATTGAGTTTAGTATATTTATTTGTCAATTTTCCCTGTGGTTTTTTCCTCCACGTTGAAGGGTTTTTCATGTTAAATTTTGGATTTTGTTTCATCTTTAAAGTTTTTTATTCTCATAATATTTCATTACTGCAATTTGAAGAGTTCTTTCTTGTCATTAATATTTACACAACAACAAAATAAGGAGGTTTTAGACGCTTATACCTAGACGCATCTAATAAGTGTCTTAAATAATATAAGAATTAGTGGAGTTTTTAGACAGTTAGTTAAAATGGTAAAATTTGTCTAAAAAATATATTTAAAAAGTGTCCAAATTTTAAATTTGATTATCTGCAAAATGTAATAAGATAAATCTTAAGCAATAAGATTCTTTGTAATATTGTGTAAATATTACAAAGAATAGGACAACTATTTAAATAAACTGTGACATGGTCCTTTTGAATAAGCAAAATAATATTTCTCACGCATTTCACTACACTAAAATAAGGAGATTTTAGACGTTTATTTCTAGACATATCTAACAATTATTTTAAATAATTTAAGAATTGGTGAAATTTTTAGAAATTTTATTTAAGATGATAAAATTTATCTAAAAATATATTTAAAAAGTGTCTAAAATTAATAATAGAACTTATCTATAAAAAACTATTTTTTATCTTTAAAATTAGGTATTGATTAATTATTTTCCTACTTTGTCCTTTCTGGCCTAGCCTTTATCCCATCGTTATTCCCGCTCGCTTGATTGCCCTTTGAAAAACTGCGGGTCCATCTTCTTGTTTAAACCTTAATCTCGCCCCTCTCGTACCGAAAACCGTCTAGTCCTTATTCGATGGCGTCATCATATCTTCTTCTTTGACAAACAACAGGGTCACGCATCGCCTTGGCTCGTCCTCTGCTTTGTCGTACTACAACTCTGGCAGATGCAGAATCGATTCCCAATCCATGACCCCCAGCTGCGGCCTCTCCGATTCATTATACATAGGGAAGGCGCTTACGGCAGTTGCACGTGAGTTGGGTTTGGCACGGAGGAGCTTGTCTCCAAATCGATTGATTATCCGAGGAATGGAGAAAGTATATCGGTTACGATTTGGTTTAGGTCGTTGAGGTATTTTGTTTAGATATGACCGCAACGGATCGGATCCATTTTTGTGAAAATGGATTAGATTCTTTTTATTGGAGGTATTGTGATTTGGCGCCTATTTGGTTGCAGCGAGAGGGAGTTCCAAAAAGGAGATGAGATCGTGTGGTACGCAGATGGGGATAAAATTGTCAGGAACGAGTACAATCCAACTATGGCTTATGCATTTGGTATTTTTTCACAGATTTTCAACTTCGGTTTTATGTTTCTAATCGATTAGTATAATAAATGTGCATGCTGATTAGTGTGCATTGGGCAGATAGAGTATCTGGTGATTAGAATTATAGTTGTAAACATTCTTTTCGTGTTGACTTCTGCAAAATTATACGGATGCATAGAGGAGACACTTCTTTTACTCCCCTATACTTGTGTCTTTTTGTGATGCACTGTTGTATAAGAAGATGAAATTACTAAAACTTTACACAAACTGCACATATGAGAATATGTCTTGTATTCAGGTGTCTCTGTCAACATGGAATGAAGGAATGGTACAGCCACACCAGGACTGTTCAGTTTTTATTGATTCTTTAAGTGCTAGACTGAGAAATCCATTTTCAGAAAAGAATTGGAGAAAGTTTCAACTATCAAGGTTATTTAGTAGCTCAAATGCTTCAACTAAGTTGCATATGATCGATGTGAACTTATACCAAGGATCCACAAAAGTTGTTGACCAGTGGCTACTTATACTTAGCCTTGGTTCTGGGCAAACAAGAAATATGGCTCTTGATAGGTGTACTTTGTGGAAAATCTTTGAATTGAATGGTCTCATATGCCAATATCTTTGGGAAGTTGAAATGCTTAATCTCAAACAGTTCTGCTAGTATTTTAAACTTAGTTCTTGTTGTTGTGATATAGAGGAAAGAAAATGTGTATTTATGCAGAAATCATCATAGTTGATGAAGTTGTGAAGAGTTAGTATATGGTCTATTCATTCATGGGCTCACCTAACAACATAAAGTTTTGGGTTTAATAGTTTTATGGCATAGCTAATAGCTTTTCTGACGTTCCAAACCACAAATTTGGTATATATTCCATTCCTAAGCCCTACCCAATTGCTTATGCTTTTCAATTGAATGTTTTCTTGAAAGAAATTTTCTCTTCTCGATACAAAGGTTTGAAGTAACAAAGTTGAGATTAAGAGTTAGGTTTTTAAATTTGGGGGATATTGTAACTAGAGCATATTGCTTAAATTTGTCATTCATCTTTGTTTGAAAGTTTGCTCCTTTCTCAAAATTATGTTTCTCATAGCATGTGTCAGTCATAATTGGTAATTTACAATTAAACCCTTGCAGATTGATATGCTCTATTTTTAAATTAATTTTGATTGGAATGAGATAACTGTTTTTTTTGTTAAATGATAATTTTTCATATTTGAAAAAAATTTTAACCCTTTATATAGATTTTTTCTTTTCCTGAAGGGTTTGGATAGTCTAATTGTATCTTTATCTGAATCTTATAATCTGAATGTGATTCTTTACCTAGGCGATATCTTACTTACAACTTGACACCTGTTGCTGATGTTGCTGCACATTTATCACGGGATGGCCTTCCTGTTGTGCATGCAAAAAGTTCTGTATTATCCCCTCTTCCTTTGTCTGGAATTCTACCTCTGCCAGTCACTATCCTTGGTTGTTTCCTTGTGTGTCACAATGGTAGTCGTTCTCTCTTTAAGTGCCAGGATACAAGGTCTCTTGCAGAACCGTGGCCTAATCCTAAAGATCACTTGGTTGAAGCGTGGAACAGGGAGCTTATGTCTTGTGTTTGTGATTCCTATGTTGAGCTAGTGGTGGAAATGCATAAATTGGCATTATACCTATATATGCATGTTTGTTTGTTGTCTTACCAATCCTGAATGACTTAATAATTCCTTTTCCAATTGTTCTTTAGCAATCCTGAATTACTTAATTTCATTCTTGCTTCAGACTCTAGGAAAAGAGTTCTTACTGCGTGTTTCCTATCTTGAAATCTATAATAAGGTGAGTGGTCCTTCAGACACTTAGTTGGAGCTTAGAACATGTCTCTTAGACTTTTTTTGTCTTTCCTATGGTATGCAATTTTGCTTAGTTTGGATTCTGGAATATTTGTAAATATTCATTTCATTTTATCTTGTCTTCTATCTTCTACATTAAGCATTCATCAACAATCAGTTGAACTAATTTTTTTCTCATAGCAAAACTGATATAACATGTTTCCATGTTAATTTTGGTTATCAGGTGATAAATGACTTACATGATCCAACTGGACAAAATCTACGTGTTAGAGAGGATGCATAGGTGCTATTAAGAACATCTATGATTTTTGTTTTGCATTTCTTCGTTTATTTCTCAATTCACACCTTTGCTTTTTACTTGCCAACATGACAACTATCATATCATGAATAAAATGATAGCAAAATGTTACTCTCTTAATGAACGAAAAATGTGCCTGAATAAAAACCATTCTAAGTTGCCAACCGAGAGACTTGCTAACAGACTCTACTTGTATGCTTAATATATATATTTGACAAGTAAATAAAATGTTTTACTTAGGAGTGAATGTTATTTTGATTGACATGCTTGTTTTTTTAAATGGATCTGTATTTACTTATGTGCCACTTTTCCAGGGCACTTATGTGGAGGGTATAAAGGAAGAGGTTATTTTATCTCCTGGACATGCACTTTCTTTCATTGCTGTTAGAGAAGGTGGTTCATTAATTTATTAAAATTTTATATGATAAAATTTATTTTTATGCACATCCTTTAAGCAAATTATGTTTTTTTGGAGAAAGATGAAAGTTGGAAAGGTGGTAAGACTTCAAGAGCTACCAATGTAAGCTTTATAACTAAAATGTCAACTGCAAGTTAATATATCTTATTGATGATTGAAAGTAAACTT
>JAOSBN010000008.1:32512362-32527296 GCA_027563595.1 Erythroxylum suave | reverse complement strand
AAGATTATGAAATACATGTTATGTGGGTTTAGTTTGGTCCATTCTGTTGTCAAGTGCACTTCGACTAAAGGCTTCTCACGCTTGCCCGTTAGTGGCATGAAGCTCTTTTATAGACTCCCTCATGTTTACAACTACACAAAACCACTAAGTGGGATTGTGCTAGTTCGTTCTGTTCATGACTTCATTATATGGAAATGTGTTAGTTCGTTCTGTTTATGGACCTTCCAGACCATTTTGATGTGCATATGTGCTCAGATACATTGATAAGATTGATGCATACCTGATTTGCATTATTGAAAATTTGGTTGAGAATTTAACAAAAATATGCTTTATGACTCAATGCGAATTTTTGTTACAATGGAAAATAAAGGTTTTCAATGGTTTTGCTTATTATTGGTTATAAAATTGTTACCCATAAGCTTTAAGCTCACCCCTATTCTCCTCCTCCCATTTAGGTGATGAGCAAGAGATTGAGTAAGTCAAGAGTCAAGGCATCACTCCAGTCTGCATATTTTTCTTTTGTATTTTTAAGTTAAATTTTTGGGAATTCAAGGCTTTAGCCACATTTCAAGTTTTATTAGTTCAAGTGTATTTTGTATTTTGGTTCTCAAACTCAATTGATGTATTGTGGCTTGAAATGTCATTAAAGCTTTGTAAAGACTTTTGCCTATTAATACAAATGGAATGTATTTTGGGTTTGTTATGATCACTTTTAAGTTTTCACATTGCATTTGAAATTCAAATGAGTTTGAGGCTTTGGGAAGTAGTTGGTGTTCATGTTTTTGTGTATTTTGTCCTTAGAATTGAATGAATAAGGGTGGTTAAAAAGATTTATATTTATATTAAGTAAGGTAAGTTGTAAGAGGTTTTGGGATCTGCTTCAGGGGTTTTCGTTGCGTAAGAATGTAAAGACGTAAGGAAAACAGAGACGCAAGGAATCGTCTGTGATGACGTCACCAAAACATAGACGCAAGGAAAATATAGACGCACGGAAAACACAGACGCAAGAAATTGTCTGTGATGACGTTACCAAAACACGGACATAAGGGAGAACACAGACGCACGGGAAAACACAGACGCAAGGAATCGTCTGTGATGATGTCACCAAAACATAGACGCAAGGAAAATACAGACGCAAGGAAAACACAAACGCAAGGAATCGTCTGTGATGACGTCACCAAAACACAGATGCAAGGAAAATACAGACGCAAGGAAAACACAGATGTAAGGAATCGTTTGTGATGACATCACCAAAACATAGACGAAAGGGAAAAACATAGACAAAGCGCAAGACACAGACGAAAGAGAAAACACAGACGAAGCACAAAACACAAACGAAGTGGAAAACACAGAAGAAACACAAAACACAGACGAAGTGCAAAACATAGATGAAGTTGAAAACACAGACTATACAAAAAAGAAGTTACACCTGTATGTCGGACGGTTACTTAGTTGGAGTTAGTTACAAAACTCAACTAAATATTGGTTTCAACAAGAAGCAGATATCAAGGATCAAGAAGCTGTTAGAGACTTAGGCTATAAATACTAGTTATGGGACAAAATGTTCTGAAGAGGTGAAATTGAAATTCCACCTTGAGTTTTTCCACAAATGTATCCGGAAGTAGGTAAAGTGAATTCTTTTGAGGATTGGCTGGTGTGGGCACGCCACCTTTGTGGGATGCATGTTCAGATGTCACTTAGGACGTCGAACACGTGATTTGCAAAGGTGGGATCCCAACAACAAGAGTTACTACATTAGCTGCAGGAACTTGTAGTTTAACTTTGCCTTCTGGCTTTGGTTTAGAACTTGATAATTGTTATTATGTTCTTGTATTACAAGAATCATCATTTCTACTTCTTATTTGGATTTGAATGGATTTGTCTTTATAATTGAGGATAATAGTTGTTCTTTCTATAGAGATGATGTTTATTATGGATCTGGATTACTTACAAATGGTTTGTATGAATTAGATCTTGAAAGGCCAATTCTTAAAATAAATAGTAAGAAAAGAAAATTAAGTAACCAAAATCTATCTTATTTATGACATTATAGGTTTGGTCATATCAATGAAACTAGAATCACAAAATTACATAAGGAAGGATATTTGGATCCTTTTGATTATGAATCATATGAAACTTATGAATCTTGTTTATTGGGAAAGATGACCAAACTACCTTTTAAGGGAAAGGGACAACGTTCTAGTGAGTTACTAGAATTAATACATTCAGATGTATGTGGGCCTATGTCCACAAATGCTAGAGTTGGATTCTCGTATTTCATTACATTCACAGACGACTATTTTAGATATGGTTATAAGTACTTGATGAAACAAAATTCTAAATCATTTGAAAAGTTCAAAGAATTTAGACTAGAGGTAGAGAAATAAATTGGGAAAAGTATTAAGATACTTAGATCAAATCGAGGTGGTGAATACTTAGACCAGGAGTTTCTTGGTTACTTAAAAGAGAATGAGATTCTCTCACAATGGTCTCCTCTTGCAAGTCCACAACCTAATGGAGTTTTTGAGAGGAGAAATTGTACAATATTAGATATGGTCCAATCCATGATGAGCTATGCCGCCCTTCCTATATCTTTTTGGGGATACGCAATTGAAACCACAATATATCTTCTAAATAAAGTTCCATCTAAATCGGTTGATAAGATACCATATGAGATATGGAATGGTAAAAACCTAGATTATCACACTTAAAGATTTGGGGATGTGAAGCTTATGTGAAGCGTGCTATATCTGATAAGCTTCAAGCTAAATCAAATAAATGCAAATTTGTGGGATATCCGAAAGAGAGTTTCACTGATCAATTTTATCATCCTACTGAGCAAAAGGTGCTTGTCTCAAGACATGCTACATTATTAGAAAGAGAATTTATACTTAAAGAAGTTAGTGGGAGTGAGGTTGAACTTAGAGAACTTCAAGAGCCAAAAATTCACATCGAAATGGAACAAGAACCTTAAGTTAATACATATAATGTACAACCGAGAGTTCAAGAGACACGTAGTCCGTGATGAACGAGTAGGATACATTGTCCTCCCACTAGATTAGATCTACATATTAAGCGGGGAAAGGATAACAAATGACTCATACATGATGAGCCTTCTACTTTTAAAGAAGCAATGTCTGATATTGATTCTTTAAAATAGAAAAGAGCTGTGAGATCTGAAATGGAATCCATATACACTAATCAAGTATGGACTTTAGTTGATGCACATACTGGTATTTTACCTATTAGATGCAAGTGGGTTTTTAAGAGAAAAGCTGACATGGATGGTAATGTACATATGTACAAGGCAACATTAGTGGCTAAAATTAACAAACAAAAACATGGAGTTAATTTTGATGAAACCTTTTCGCTAGTAGCTATGCTAAAATCCATCAGGATCTTATTAGCCATAGCAACATATCATGATTATAAAATCTGGCAGATGGATGTCAAAATTGCATTTCTCAATGGAAATTTGCAGGAGGATGTGTATATGATACAACCTTAAGGTTTTGAATCTAAGAGATTTCCTAATTAAGTATGCAAGTTGTAAAGGTCTATTTATGGACTTAAGCAAGTGTTACGGAGTTGGAACATCCGTTTTGATGAGACAATCAAAGAGTTTGATTTTATAAAAAATGTGGATGAACCATGTGTCTATAAGAAGGTTAGTGGGAGTCTAGACGTTTTCTTGGTACTATATGTGGATGACATATTGCTAATTGGAAACGACATACCTATGCTACAATCTGTAAAGATCTGGTTGTCCAAAAACTTCTCTATGAAGGATATGGGAGAAGCATTCTATATTCTAGGAATAAAGATCTATAAAGATAGACCAAAAAGGTTACTTGGGTACTCCCAATCCACGTACATAGATAAAGTGCTAAAGAGGTTTAGCATGGAGAATTCCAAGAGGGGATTCTTACCCATATCGCATGGGATTTCTCTCTCAAAGAGTATATGTCCAAAGACACAAAGGGACAGAGATAAAATGAATTGTATTCTATATGCTTCAACAATTTGATCAATCATATATGTGATGCTATGGATAAGACCAGATGTTTCTTAAGCTTTGAACATAATGAGCAAGTTTCAGTCAAATCCTAGTGAAGTCAGTGGATGGCTGTGAAAAACATCTTAAAGTACTTGAAAAGAACTAAAGATATTTTCTTAGTCTATGGAGAAGATGAATTGAGAGTTCAAGGATATTTAGATGCTAGTTTCCTGTCAGATCATGATGATAGTAGATCATAGTCAGGGTACATATTCATTCTAAATGGTGGTGCAGTAAGTTGGAAGAATTCCAAATAACCAACCATTACAGATGCAACGACCGAAGCAGAGTACATTTCAGTGTCAGAGGCGGAAAAGGAAGCAGTTTGGATCAAGAAGTTCATCATTGAACTTGGAGTGGTTCTTAGCATTTTTAAGCCCATAGTATTGTATTGTGACAATAATGGTGCTATTGCGCAAGCAAAAAAACCCAGGTCTCATCAACGGTCTAAACATGTACTCAGAAAGTTTCACTTGATCAGAGAGATAGTGGAGCGAAAAGACATAGCATTGGAGCGAGTGCCCACTAAAGAGAATCAGATCCTCTTACTAAGCTATTGTCTCAAAAGAGACAAGATAGACATATGGATGGCTATGGTATTTGATATATTGGCGATTGACATTAGTGCAAGTAAGAGATTGCTAGTTTATACCCTTACAGCCAATTTAATTTTAGTTGTAAATTTATTTGTATGACATTATTATTATTATTTAATAAAACACATTCTTTATCTTTGTGTGTTTGTTAATTATTTAATTATTAATCTTAAAGATAAAATCCGTGGAATAATTGCTATGCAATTAGAAATTATAATGCGATTATAATTATGAGATTCGAATTGCATTTTTCTGTATTATTCTTAAAATGTTCCTAGTTGTAGTTTCATCAAGACAGGGTATTGATGAAATGGTTAGACTAGCACATGATTGTTTCTTTCTTATGAAGAAAGTAATTGATCTCATAGATTAAAGTGTGGAGACACTTAAACAAACATGTAGGTGCTTATTAGAGAATAAGTTCATTGAACTAACCCGATTACGAGAATTCCTAATGGAACATTGCTTGTGTGTCTGTGGATTATCTCACAATGATGGTTGTATAATTGATTCTTAGACTTGAGATTACCAAAGTATCTAGTGTAGGAATTATTGTGTTTTGATGTTACTTATGAATTGTCCTAGGATAATTTAGTCAGTAGTAATTGCATATAGTATGAACCATATGTAGATAATTAAGTAAGTCAATATAGGATTTGCACTCTAAAATAATTAGAGAGAATATTCTACTGTTCGTAATTAGTAATGATTTATGGAATTCTCTAGCTAAAGTGGATTAATATTTGAAAAGGTGTTTTCAAATTTCAATCATAAATTAATTACTAATTAGCAAGAACAAACATGATTGGATGATAAGAGTAGACATTGTATCCATACTTTGTCCAATTAGAATATTGAATAACGATTAAATTATACTTTATAGCCATGCATGGACAGGTTAAGTAAATCACTTTGACATTCCTAATATTTAGGTAATCATGACATGTTGCTAGACGTCAATCATGATTTATGATTATGAATTGTTTAATTAGACAATTAAAGATAAATTAAAAAAAGTTTTAATTTATCTAATTCTAATTGTAAATTAGAATTAAAATTTATAATCATTGCCAGTTTATTAGAAACCTAATGAGTCACACATCAAATAGCAACTTGCGAAAGAAAAATCAATTTAATTAAGTTGGACTTAATTATAAAGTTTGAGAGACTTTGGGAACCAAATATGAGATATTTGATTATATTAAAACTAAATTAATTATAATTAAAATTTGATTTTAATTATAATTAAAGAGATTTAATTTTAATGAAAGACTCTTACGAATTTTCTATTTAAATGGGAAAAGCATTTATAAGCTAGCACTTTTTGTCCTTTTCCTTTTAAAGCAGTTTGAGAATTGCTCTGTAAATACCATTAGAGGCTAGTCGCTGGAACAACTCATTATTAATCAATCAGAAAAAATTTTCAAAGATTTTTCAATAGGAAAGCGAATAAGGTACGATTTCTAATCATTTTATTTTTTATTCAAGTTTATACAATTATCTGGATCCGCTCGGAATCCATACAATTTTTGTTTTTCCACTGCGACCATGATTCGATCATGGTAGCATTCCAATAATTGGGCCTATCATAAGAAGTTTATTTGTGTTTTCCCTAAATATTAAATAATCAATTCTTCCATAAAATGATTATATAAAAGGTGGTAAGACATAACTTGCTTCTCTTTTTAATCTCTCTCTAATTTTCTAGCCTCTTGCTAATTTAAGTGTCGAAGTGTTAAACATCTAGCACTTAAACATTTTATTCCTTACAAGTTTGGATGATTTAAGAATTGGTAGGCCCAACCAACCTTCTACAATCCTATTTAAAATTTTAGCATGCATTCTTTGATGTCATCTATTTGAATCATTAAGAACTTTATTCCATTTGATCGAGTAGCCACAAGTAAAACATTTTTACAAAAAAGATCCATAAAGAAGCTACTTCTACAATCCTATTAATGACTTTTGATGAGAACACTGCATTAGCAAGTATATATGCTCTTATAAGAGAGGCAAGAAATGCAACAAGTCCTTAACCCTTAGGCACCTTATTAAGATGCTTCATCTATAACATATCTGAGATTGTTTGATTTGTATCCTATCTTGCTGGGAGAAAAAAAATACCTTCAGAATATGGGGAGCAAACTTGATCATAAATAGTCCCTTACAACAAACGTACTAAGTGAGCATCTAGAAAGTAGGGTTAAGATGCCAAATTTAGCCATATATAATGGAAGATGGATTATGTCGATCATGATAATAGGTACAGGGAGTTAATGAATCTATATAAGCGATCAAAATAAAATATAGAGCATTCTTATCTACATTGATGATTTAGTAAGGTCGTTATTTTAAAGCATCAACCCTGCACCGATCTCCTCGTTTCAATAAATTTCATTCAAATTCATGTGCTTGTGAGCAATAGGCGTCAATCAAGGGATTCAACCTATCTAATTTTTGTCAATAAAATAAGGACAAAAGCACTGAAAACGATTTGTAGTGTTTTAACTTAAAACCCACCTAGATGCCAAACCTTGATGTAAGAGTCATCGTAGTAGCCTTTACAATGGATTGAGGCTTAGTCAATAATTAAGAAATTTGATGCAAAAAAAGGAGATTTCATATTTCTGAAGAAGTACAAGTTAGAACCTACAATTATATACTTTTAAAGGATGCAAAGCAGAGCTTGAGGATTTTGGTAAGTCATAATCCGAAAAATGGTAGAAATAAGAAGAGAAGGAGATGGCATCCCATCTATATAATAACTAAAAAACCATGGAAGGAACATCCTAGTGATTAGGGAAAAGACAAAAGCAAATGCACATTACCCAAGTTTAACACTCCAAAGTTGTGGATAATATATAGAATAATAATTTGGAACATTATTAAAAGAATCTGTAACATGTAACGATACTTTAGTTACTTATCCTAGGTCAAACATGAAAGGGAAATAAATGAAGAAATGCTGAAAATACCTGATTTCGGTTTTATAACATCAAACGAGCTTTTTGAAGTTGAAACGAGGCAAATCCACCATCGTCTTCACTAGAACTGTTCACCAGAATGCGATCAACGTCTTTCTACAGTTTTCTCAAAATGCAAGCTCTCTTAATAGGTTAAAGAATCCTTATTCTTACGAATGATATGAGCAATTGCTAGAGACCTTAACCTTTATATATAACTTCCATATCGGGCTTCCCCTTCACAAGCTCGATATAGGTCCGGTTCACACTGATCGGGATCCATTTTCCACCCAAACTTTGACCCATTGATTTAGATCATTTATTGGGTCATTTTAGTATCTTTATCTTGATCAAATTACATAACTTAACCGATAAGTTATTTGAAAACTAAAAAATGCAATTAAATGTTGTCCAACTTTATGGGAAAAGTCAAAATTGTACAACATTCTCCCCCTTAGACAATACTTAATTGCAGTTTTGTCTCAAGTTTAAAAATCAATTCAAAAACTTAGTTAAGCTACGGTACTGTATTAGTTGACTAAGTTTAAAAACAAACATTTGATCCAAAGATAACAAAAGTTCATCATTCTATCCTGTAAAGCTTCTGATACTAAAAAGTATCAAATGCATGTGTCATGTGTGACACAGATCCAATATAATCATGCATATCTAATAACTCATTAACATAAATGGGAAAATGGAGTGTAGCAAACTAAGATGATACCTATATGATCTAAATTATATCATCTTCGTTTGTAGGTCTCGATTTCTCCAACTTTACGCTAAACCACATATGCTAAACTACATTAGAGAAATCTTGTTTTATTTTATCAAATGCTAAACAACATTAGCGGAAACTTGTTTCCTCTCACCAAATGCTAAAAAACACTAGAGAAAACCTTTATGTTCTCCAACTGAATGCTAAACTGCATTAGAGAATAATTACAAGATTAAGAACTTATATCCCCTATGCTATGTGAAATTTTCAGGATATTCGTATAAAACTGTATGTGTCTAAATGATATAAGCTCAAGGTCAATCTATATATATGCCCAATGACCTTTAAATGCTTAAGATTGCCATAAATCTTAAGACTTTCATATGAATTATGACAATATATGATAACACGTATTACTGAGGATAAAAAATGATCATCTTTATTAATGAACCATCATACCATCATAATACATCAAAATGTACAAATGTATATGGAGCAAACATAACGATCCCCTAACTAACAATGGCTAAGGACTTTAAAACACCCATACTGTATACTTGTCTTCCAAACACAAGTGGGTAGAGTTCTTTAGTTTAAAAATCGACTTATAGTTCCACAGTCCTTAAATGTTACCTTTTCGTATTAACAACTTCATGGTCAAATATTTGACCTCAAATGCTAAGACCCTGTGATATTCAATATTGTTAATAAACAACACAACAACTTGATTATCACATTACAACCAAATGAGTTTAGCCAGTGAATCAACCACGGACAACCCAGAAACGAAATTTCTGACCTAAACAATCTGTGAAGCAGCCCCATAGCATGCACTCTGCATGCATAGTCAAGTAAATCACCCATGTCTACTTGACACTCTTCCACAACATTGTACCATCTGCTAACTTAAAAAATTTGTAACCTTAAGTGAACTTTCGATCTTCCGGACATATAACTTACTTTAAATATGAATTCCGAATGAGGTTTAGTCTGTTGACTTTTCTATATACCAATATATAATCCTTGATTCCCTTTAACTATCTCAATACTCGTTTGACTGTGTTTCAATGGTCTACATCTGGGTTAACCAGATATTGACCAAACAGTCAAACAATAAATGTAACGTCCTACCTAGTACATGATCAAGCATATATCAGGCTATTAATCATACTAGAATATGAAAAATTCCACATAACAACTCTCTTTACTCTATTCTTTGGATATTGTGCCAAAGATTATCTCTCACTATAAGAGATAGGTGCTACGACAGGTTTACAGTTAACCGTATTAAACCTTTGTAACATATATTCAATGTATGCACTCTATGAGAGGTCTAACGAGTGTCAGATCTATCTCGTGAATCTAGATACCTAGGAAAAAAGATGTCACGCTAAGGTCTTTTATGTCAAAGTTCTTGACCAAGAGTTGCTTAACCTTATAAAACATGGTCAACCAATTTGACATGAACAATATATCATCCATATGTAGTAATAAGAAGATAACTTTGCTCCCCCTGGCCTCATAGTACAAACATCTTTTTATCTTTATTTTCCATGAAGCCAAAAGAGGTCAAACCTTATCAAATGTAAGGTATCACTTTAGGGAGGTTTGATGTAAATCATATTGATCTGCATAACACGCAAACCATGTCAGGTCCATCTGGATCCTAAAATCCTTCAGGTTGTACAATATAGATCACTTTATAGAGGTCTTTATTTAGGAAAGTGGTTTTGATAGTCATTTAATGTAATTCTATATCATCATGAGCTATGATTGCCTTAATCACTCAAAGTGTATCTATCGAGGATATGAGAAAAAAAGTAACATTAAAGTTAACTTTTTTTCTTAAGCGAACCATCAAGCAACTGAGTGAGTCTATAAACCGTTGAACTTTATTCTAAAATCCTTTAAGTCTTAAACTTCTTTTACAACTGACGGTATTGAAGTTCTGATACAAAATCAACTAGCTTCCAAACCTTACTATGCTTCATGGCTTGTATCTCAACAGTTATTGTAACCCACCACAATTTTGCATTGGGTTCAGAAATAGCTTCTCTAAAAGTAACTAGATTCATAACATGTCTAATATTATACTCTTGTTCACCTAATAGACTATGTAATTAGATGGGATAACAGGTCATCTTACTTTGGGGGATTCTTATAACTGCACTAAATCTTGTGCCCCCAGGAACTTTTGTGTGTACGGGTATGGATTCTTATTCCTGTACAGGCATGCTACAAAAACCTAGATCTACCAAATCTAATTGTACAAGTGGAGGGTACATAATTACTATAGTATCCACCCTATTATCATCTGAAGGGCCCACCTTCATCATAAACTTAGCCGTTTGTGATTCAATTATTATAGTCCCTCTTTGTCTATAGTAAGATCTATAGCCTTTAAAGTGGTCAGGATATCTTACTAAATAGTAATGAGCATAATGAGTATGACATTTTTCTTTATAAGGATTATACTACCTCTGTATGGCAGCCTCATACATGACTGTGTACAAGTCTGAGTTTTCACATTTTTAGATAATTAGGTAGATTGTTCTGAATTGACTTCTTCAAGTCCTTTAGGTTTTTGTTATGCCTTTCAGCAACACACCATTTTTCTCAAGACCACCCAGTATAGTGAATCAAGTTACTATCCTAATCGATTCCATATATCTAGCAAACAAATCTTTTCAAGTCATGAAACATTGCCATAATATTCTCCTCCATGATCAGATCTGACACTCTGAATGGATTTTCCCAATTGGTTCTCAACCTTCAATCTTTAAGCAAGAAGACCTAACTGTAATGGGAATAATCATCAATAAATGTCAGAATACATTTGTAATTACACAATGCAATTGAATAAGATCTTCTGATATTCGTATGTATTAGACTCAACAAGTTAGAAACATGAGTTGAATCTTCTTCCTTATTAGTCACCTTACACTTGCAATAGTCAACACATGTTCCTAGATCATCATAATCTAGAATTGAGAGAATGCTTTTCTTACTCAATCTTTCAACCCTATCTTCAGAAATGTGGCTTAAACTTTTATGTTGCACCATGTATGTCTTTACATTCATCAGGGTCCTTCATTTCATAACTTGTTTAGCAAGATACAAAGAAGCTTATGTCTAATTTGGGTTAAGACACATTCTATACAAACCATATGACAAGAAAGTTTTGCATTAAACCCCAACTATACAGCAGAAGCATTAAATACAAAAAGTCAACCTTCTTTGTGCAAAATTAATCCAAAGATCATATATAAAATGTGTTGTGTAAAAACCAAAATGAACCTTATAGCAAGGTTCAACTCATACATTCCCCTATAGTTATTTCATCCACTTCTTCATTATTATCAACTATCAGTTCCTCCTTCTCTTTATTTGGCTTTATCCTATATATGAACCCCTATATTGTGGAAGCACCTTGATCAGATACTCAACTATCTAGCCACCAAGTACTTAATGCGACTATCACAAATTAGATTCATAAATTGAAAAATGAAGGAGTTATATGATGGTCACAGTCTTTCTTTTAGGCCTCATACTACTAGCTTCTTTATGTCAAGTGGACCTTTACCAGCACTGGATTGACCAACATTAGTATGTTGAGAAGATTTAGTCTTTCTACCTTTGATCTTAGCAGGCTTCATTTTTGCCTTCCCTTTAGTTGCTTCGAGGGCTGTAGGAGTAACAAGCTTGAGTTTCTCCTCATCAACAACGAAATGGGAAATCAAAGCATTGAAGTCTCATTTCTCATCCTATGAATAATATGTCTTCACCAGATTACTAAACTGTGGAGGGGATGTATTCAAAGTTTAGTGAACTATGAAGACATCAGGAAGAGGAATGTTTAACATCTTCAATCTATTATGAAGATGGGTCATTCTTAATATGCACTCCTTTACTACCCCTTTTCTCTCATATACCTCATGGAGAATAGTTCTTTCATCAAGGCATTTGTCTCAACATTAGGTGAGATTGTGTGCCTCTAAGAGATATTACCCAGAAATTACTTGGCTATGTTTGTGTCCAAAAGTTCACTTAGCAAATGGTCAGGAATGAATCTTTTAATAGTCATAAGACTTAATCTGTTAGACCAATCTCAGGCTTCATAGGCTGCTTTATGAGCTCTTGAGCTCATGGATGTAGGTGGAGATGGCCTATCCTACCGTATGGCCATATTAACCTCAGCTATCTCTATAACATTCAATACATCTTCTGTTCACTTCTTTGTATTGAAACTGGTTAGGGTTTCAATGGTGACCCTGCTATTGTTAACCAAAAAGGTGAGTGTAAAATGATAATGTTCTTATCAGTACAAATGTAGGATAACAACGATACTTAAAGCCATTAAATAATATCTTTTATGAGAATCTGATCACATATATTATGAAACACCTTTGGGCTGAATACATAATATATGCAGTTATACCTCCACATAAAAGCAATCGGAGTACAAACCATCAACTCTCATGACATTACCACTTTTGAGCGAATAGATCACTTGAGCACCAACTTTCCTCCATCTTATGTGTTTATGTACATCTCAAAATGTTATGTAAGGCCAACACCTTTGGATAGAATAACCAAACATTAAACTAGAGACATCTCCATATATGTAAGCAGAACAATTTAATATACTGACCATTTTGGTGGCTTCATCCTCATCAGCACTCAAAAAGTCCACTAACACAAGGGATACATCTTTATGTTATCTTCACATTCTTGATGGATATACGACATATGACAATGTAACATCAATAAATGCAAAAACTCAAATGCACAGTCTTATTGTTACACACGACATTCTTTGAAAACTTCATTTGAGACTTTCGTAAAAGAAAAATCTCGCTAGAGTGACTATTGTGCATTATTGGACACTGAACCAACCGCTCAAGACATAAGAACCTCATGTATCTCCCTTATGGTAAGCTCGTTGTACAAAAATTCACTCAAACATGGTTCAGAATGTCTTAATTCCTTTTCTGAGTAACTATCATGCAATCCTGAACACTGAACATGAGACTCGAGACATGAAAACTTGAAGTATCCCCATCATGTGATGTCCAAAGCATGAAAATTCACTTGAAATCAGATTCAGAATACCTTAATTCCTTTTTCTAGAGTTCAAATTTAATTTATTACTAATGTAATAAAAATAGAAAAATTCAATTAATAAATTTTGTGTTTTTTAAACACTGTAACAATTCTATATGGTTGACGTTAGCCGCCGCGTCAACCCACGTGTCAGCACGAGAGGTACTTGTTAGACACGCGCCAGCGTAGATGCGACATGCACACGACAACTCGCAAACGCGTCTACCCAGAAGAATGATCATGATTATCTCAAAGAACTAAAGACCTTTATTATCATTTTAATGAAAATATATGTTGGACCCCGAAATTTTAGTGGAAATTAGAAATACTCAGAAATGAATGAGTTAATTGAAATAGAGTTGAAAAATAAGAAATAAAGAGAAAAAGTGAGAAAATTTGAAGAATTAAGAAAGTTTGACTTTTTGGTCATAGAGAGTTGACTTTTTGATTTAGGCTGAATTTGAGAAAGTGATCTTCATGAAACTTGTAGTTTCTGTTAAAAGCTTTCTGTCGCCATGAAGTTTGATATTTTTTGATATCGGGAGTAAAAGTTATAGTCAGTCAAAGTTAAGGTTACTTTACTTTGACTTTGAAAATGTTCTTGAGTGTGAAAATTATACATGTTGTGCTTTAAGGCAAATCGCCAGATTGATGTTGTTTGAATTGGAGAAAATGATCTACATAAAAGTCATAGAAGATTCTCCGAGCTTTTTAATGGTGTATCATCTGTTAATTTTGGATGTGAGAATCGAAAGATATGAAATTGTAAAGTTTGGATGTGCTTTAGGATGACATAAGTTTAGCAGAATCTTTGACTGAAAAATTGACCTAGTTAGAGGTTGAAATTGTGATTAAGTTCTTCATAAAAGTTGTAGATTATGTTCTTATCTTTCCATTGATATGAAATATGCAATTTTTGGACCATGGAGAGTGAAGTTATGATTTGTGGAAGTTTCTGTTGTGGTTTAGCATAATTAGTAGTGGACAAAATCTTTGATTAGAAATTTGATTACATTTGAGGCTGAATTAGTTTACAAGTTCTTCATGGAAGTTGTATAATTTCCTTCAAACTTTGCAGTGATATCAAATTTGTCAAATTTGGAGTTCAGGATCAAGAGTTATGAATTTTAGAAGAATTATGAATTTTGAAAGGGAGTCACGATCGTGCTTAAGCATGACCTTCCAGTAGCGACCATGATCGAGCAAGATCGCGACACTCTCAATTCACGATCGTGCCCCCGGCACGATCGTGGCAGTCGCAAAAGATTACGGTTTTCGCAATTGCGATCAGTCGCGATCGCGACAGCCTAAAATCTATGAAATCCGACGCCGTTTCTTTGAAATCCTTTGTCCTTTGAAATCCGACGCCGTTTCTTTTCCTCTGCGCGACGTCGTTTTGCATTTTCTTCTCTGTGCGACACCGTTTTGCTCCTTCTGATTTTGAGCTATTTGCTTCTCAATCCGACCTTTGTTCAATCTTTTGCTTATATCTTCTCC
>JAOSBN010000008.1:32483403-32505689 GCA_027563595.1 Erythroxylum suave | reverse complement strand
CAAGTGCTATCAATCTCTCAAAGAATCCAATACAACACTCAAAGGAAAAGCATATTAAAGTTAGACATCATTTTATAAGAGTCTATATACAGAGAGGGATCATCAATCTACAATTTTTTGAGACGAATTAACAATGGGCAGATTTTTTCACCAAACCTTTAAGTGAAGATAGATTCAAGGAAATCAGACGAAACCTGAACATGGTAATGTTTAATGACCATTCGTCTGAAACTCCATGATCCAGATGATTCATCCTAACGAAGCAGAAAAGTCGTAAGTTTCAAGAATGAGTAGTAACGATAACTTTTACTCAATAGTATTAATTTTATGATTAACTATAGATCAGTTACAAACGTTACAAATTGTAAGTTTTCAAGAGTGTTTATAAAAAGAAATCATCCCAAAATCTACAACACTCTAAGTTCTAGAATTTTCTTTAAAAAACTTAGTAACTGACTTGTTCAAAGTGCTCTCAACAAAGACGATCCAATCCTCTATTCTCAACATCAAATCCTTCCCATTTTCATTTCATATATTTATTTCAATATCTTCTAGATACTAACCTCACTTCTTTAAGTGAAATACATTTCTGTGTTTAGTGGTTATTCATTACAGATTAGAAAAATGCAGAAATCTCTTGTTTATGGGAGAATCGTCGATTTCACTTATCTGAAGAATGATCGAATGGATATCAAACGTAAGATCAAAGTAGTTGGATGGGAAACTTCTTCAATATCCAAGAAACAGTGAATCCAAATGAAATATATGAGTTCTAGAAGAATGCAAAGGTGGTAGATAATACCTTGGTATCAATGGTAGATGGGTTATCGGTGATAGTCACACAAGATTCCATTGTGAAGGCTATTGAGTGTCCAAATGAAGGAGAAAAATTGTTCAACAATACAGATTGGATTGCTCAAAGTCATATAAATGAAGCCAACATCAATTGAAAACTATATGAATCAAGTAATCTAGGAGCCAAGAAGTCTTCAAACCTAATTCTGAAGGCTAGGGTTCTTTATTCACTTCTTCTTCACTGTATTCTATCAAGAGCAGGATCAAAGGACTCGATGACAATGAATGATGAACATTGTCTATTTCATATACTCACACACCAATCTATTAATCATCCATTCTTGATTCTGAACTACGTGATAAAGGCTAGGAAGGATTATCATCTAAAGAGTGGTTTTTTACCTTACGGTATGCTGTTAACAAGATTCTTCAAAGAATCTGGAATCCTAATTGATAGAGGAAACAGAGTAAAGATGAATGTTAAGAGTGTTATCAATGCCTCTAATATTTACAAAATAGGGTTCAAGGCTGAAGCTGAAGTGGATAAATATTTCACACCAAAAGCACAGTCTAAGGGGGAGCTTTCTATAAGACAAAGCAGGAAAGAAGATGTTCCATCTGAAATACAAGTAAAACCTCGATCGTTCGAAAGAATCTCAGCAGACGTAAAGGATGAACAATCATTTGATAAGCCAATACAAGCCAAGACGATTCCTAAAAGGAAGGAAAGTAAGGTTCAACAACCAACTCACCAAGCGTATTTAAAGAGGAAGGCTGAGATGCTCCATTCAGAAAGACCCAAGAAGTCAAGCAGGTCACCAAGATTAATGACCCTACGACAACAAGAGCAAAAGAAGCAAAAAGCTCTGATTCTTAGTAAAGTTTCTAAAATTGCAAAGGAGCAACAACAATAACAACCTACCAAAGCAATTGTCTCCATCCTTCAGACTCAATCAGAACAACCATCTAGAGAGAGAGAGAGATAAAAAGGAAGTTAGTATTTGAGCAGAAGAAACCTTAACAACAACTCTTTTCCAAACCACAAGAAGAATAAAAAAAGATAAAGCCGATTTAGAAAAAGAAGGTTTCATCATCTGATCTTCAACAAAAGACACAGACTGTTGGAAAGTAGCAAGTAACTTACAACCCGCCTCAATCGATGAAGAAAGAAGATTTAAAGATGAAGATTATAGAAGAATCAATACCTGATTGTAATAGAGGTTCAATTATCATCAGAGAACCTTCTAAACAGAAAGTTAAGGTTCAAGTTGAACCTATAACAGTAAACGATCAGATGATACATCTTCTAAGCCTTGAATAACAAACATTGTATGGTATTCTCTGAGATGAAAAGGCTGAAGCATCTCTATTGAAGATGACAAAAAATCCTTATGTAGTCTATCCAGTGACAAGCAGAACGATAATCAAGATTGTACTAGATGTACATCTTAGACGTCCAACACTGTTAGACAACAAAGACAAAGGAAAGAAGTAGAAATTTCCTGAGAAATAAGAAGATGATCTCACGGAAGAAGAAATTCGAGTGGTGATAAAGAATATAGATGATGTATGTCATGCAGCTCAACTTCTCAGCTTTTATACATCACATCACATGTCAAGGGAATCAAGAAGTAACTTTGGCACATCTACTATAGATGATAGTTTCAAGGTAGTTGGGACAATATTAGAAGGAAGGTATAAAAGTATTACAATTGAAGATATCAATTTTAACTTAGAAACCTTTACGCATTTGCTTATTCATTTCAAACCCTTAGGTTTCATTCCTTTAGTAAAAAGTATCTTACACCTTCTAAGGAAACCAATTTACAAACTACCCAGACCTGATGATCTTGACATCCCTCACCAAACACAACCTTTCCAATTACCCTCCATCAAAATAATTGAATTAGATGATTCAATTAGAAAACCGTTTGTCTCTGAGTATCTTCATCCACTTAGTGAAAAGCCACAAGATTTTACCATTAATTCGGAGCTCTTGAAGAACTTCATCGATTATACTGAAGCAAGACACAAGTAGAAGGAAGTTTAGGAAGCCTTAGTTAAACATATTGAGCAAATTGATACTAAGGTTAATGAACTAGGTGATTCAGTGGGGGCTTCATGAGGAAATAGTAGTTCTATGTGTTTCTATAGAAGAAGACCTTAGGATGATCAGCACTGAGATTCAACATATGTTCTCTAAAAGTTTAAAGCATCTTAAATGACATATCTTTTTTATTAATAACAAATATGGGGAGAATAGTATAAAGGAGAGGGCAATTAGTATTAGAAATTTTTTATTATCGTGTATACACATTGTATATCTTGCATTATTTGTCTGAATATATTATTTGTGTGAATATTATTCATCTGGATATTATCGTTATTCATCTTAATATTATGTTTATCTTCTAATATTATGATTATTTGTTATCATCAAAAAAAGGGGAGATTGTTAAGTCAAGAAGACTTCACTTCCTCTATTGATTTTGATGAAAGTCAAATAGTAATAATAGAAGTGTGTGAACTGTTTTGATGAGTTTATTAAGTGTATAGATAGATATAAGTGGCACAAATCATCAAATAAGATGATATTCAAGTAAAACCTAAATAAGACGAATTCTAAGATGGATCAGACGAAGTGATTAAGCGTATTCACAAGATGAAGCGAAGACACCAGACAAAGCATACAAATCAAATCAAGATGATACAATTGAAGAATAATCTAGAACATCAGTTAGTTAGTTGGAGTTGGTTACATGACTTAACTAATAATAGATCTCAAATGATTCTATAAGCAGTTTTCTCAAGAAGACCGTTAGAGATTTAGACTATAATATTAGTTATAGTCATAGACATAAATATTTTTATAATTTACTTTTACTTACACTTTTACAAAAAAAAATTATGTGCTCAAGTGATTATACTGTAAAACCATCCTGAGTGAAAAGAAGAAAGAAAGAAACCTGAAGAGGCTAACATAGCAGACAAAGAATGCTTTATGAAAGAGACCTGAAGAGGCTCTGGAAGTGTAGAAATAATACTTGTAAAGTTGAAGAAGATAGTGAAATCTCATATAAACTCTGATAACTGGACGTAGCCTAAAGGTTAAGGGTGAACTAGTATAAATCACGGTGTTATATTCTCTAACCCTTATCTCTTTAATTTCTTGTTGTTAGAAGAATAGATACTATTTCTGATGTTGCATTACTCAAACGATCTAAATTTTTAAAGAAAATCAAGAAGATTTTAAAGATTACTATTTTAGACTATTTAACATAATTCAAATTCCCCTTCTTTTGTATTTTACATATTATACATGATTTCTATATTAACAAGTGATTTACTTCAACTTATGCCACAATATATTCATAGATATGTTTTTTTAATCCCTATATATCAAATATGAAATTTAACCAAAATACTAGAAAAATCCAATTCAACATAAAAAGTATTAATAAATCACATGATAAATTGGGTTTTTTATTAAATCAAAATGCACAGTTTTAGAGTTCATCCTATATAGATCTATCGCAATTTAGTTCATGCTAAAATAAAGAAAAAAAACAAAAGAAAAGAAAGAACCCATTCTCATAGATTTCAAAATATTAATGTCTTCACTTAAATATAGATGAAAATCCCTTCTTTTCCCTCTTAAGTTGTTTTCTTGTTGTCTTGATATGCTTTAATTTGTGGCTCTAATGTTGTATTATCACCTAATAGCTCTTTCTCTCTTTCATTCTCACAAAAAACTAAAGAATTTGATTGATATAAGTCCAATATAGATTAATGTTAGACTTGTGTTGCTTCCTTTAACAGGAAACCTTTAATTAGAGAAATCTTACCACCAACAGCAGTCTACAGCATAAATTCATATTAAACCGGTATTCCTTGACCAAGAACATCAGTTTAATAAGGTGTTATGTTGGTGACCCATATTTTAAACCATTTCTCTAACATCTTGCCAAACTTTTCTAAAAAATTTTAACTTATTCCTCCTTCATTGTAAAAACTAAAGTAAGGCATAAAAATAAAATATAATTCATGTTAAGTACCAAATCCTATAGAAATCATCTAAACATAAGCAAAATACTCTTAAAATCATACTAACAATGTCACTTCATTAGTACTTACCATATTAGATAAAGTATTTCATTCTAGTATTGCAAATAGGAAGATATAGCATTACAAAACTTGATATTGATGGTGGGAATTTATTTACCAATAATTTCTCTACTAAATTGAGTATAAGCAAAGGTAAAAGCTCCAAGTAGTAACTTCAACTGCTATTTTGTACAATCCCTCAATAAAATGAGAACAATCTCAACATAAGGCATCATTAATTCCTCTATTATTCTTAAATGCATCATATATCTCTAAAGCATTAGCTATATGTGTGTTAAGATTCTCACTAAAAAGTCATCAAATTCTACACATTGTTGAAACATCTAAATAATGTTTTACTTTGTTTCAAATTTATTGTTACAACCATCAGTCTAGCTGTATTGGATTACATCCCCATAAGTGATAGCTTCATATAATATAAAAATGCTTTATACTCTCCATCCACGGTGATAAGTTCTCTAGTTGATTCACTCTTTTTTGGATTTCTTTGGATAATGACCTATTTTGTTTTCTAATTTTTTAATTTATTTTTTCTTAACTATGGAATCTTCTTCAAAGAATTCAAATAGATTACTTCTGGTTAAACACCAAGTATCCCATACCTAAAGTCAAATATAAAACCAAGAATGGAAAAACATACAATTAAATAAAAAGAAATAAAAGTGAATAAGTAAAATTCTCAATCTCTTTAACATTAACTAATCCTCAACAATGACACCAAAAACACTAATATCAACTTTATGCAATTGCACACAGTTTATAGTAATATAAAAACAAGTAAAATATCATTCTCGTAATGATTTATTAAATCAAACTCTCATACTATAATATAGTTAATGATAAAGTTGGAAGTAATATAATAACCCCAATAATAACCCAAATTAGATTAATATTCCATTAAAACAAGATGAAACAATAATCAAAAGGAAAAGTATTAAATTTAATGAAACACCTAGATAAAAACTCACCCCTAGTATTATCTTTGTATTCATTATTTAACATTTTAGATATTTTATGACCTAGACCAATGAAATTTCTTGATTTAATGAATTGGTCTCTCTCAATTTATAGCCACCTATACTCAAATTTATTAATAGATATCTCTATCTAATTAAAACCTTCAATAATGTATAAAGATCTGTGGAATTCCATAAAAGGTTTAACATTAATACCATAACATTTATGCAAGACTATCTATACCACCTCATATAACTTCTAATATAAATTCCTTAGTCAATTTGTATATAGTTTTTTTAAAACTAATGTATGGAAGCTAAGACATAACTTAAATGCAAGTTTCTATTAAACAAGCATTAAGAATAAAAAAAGATATTTTTAAGCATGAAACTCTTTCGAAATAAATGAAATAAATGCATAACAAAACAACTAGGGTTCTATTTATCAACATATCAATAAAATTAGTAACTCATTATCCTTGAAATGATAATCATGAATAAAAAATTAAAAAAATCATAAGAATGGTTTATGATAGAACTCTCAATCTTCAAATGTTCTTTACCATGTTGGGATGATGCCAAATCTATTTCCTCTTTGAATATGGCTTAGAAGCCCTACCCTAGGTTTAACTCTCTTTTTTTATTAGTTAAAAACTTCACAAAAACCCCTCTCAAATTAGGGTTTTCATATTCTTTAAATTGAGTTTGTATCTAATAACCATAAAGAAGATAGGTTGAGACACATTTATGTTCCAAACCTTATTTCATATTATAATTCTAATTTTTTGTCCAAAAACTAACAAGGATATAACATGTATGTGTGTAAGGTCATGACCTTCATACCTTGTTCCAATGCTAACAAGGGGTAGCAGATGCTCATATATGAATTTGATGTTCAATCAAAGATAAACTTTCTCTTATTTTGATGTGCAAAACTCCTCAATCCTTAGGGGGGAAAAATCAATTCCATATACAACATATCCCTAAAATTACCTAAAATATTAAATAAAACCAATTATGATATAAAATTTAGATAAAATAGCAAAATGCTAAGTATTTACTTTCTGAAAAATATATACAAGACATAGACATCATAATTAAAGATAAATCAAAATTATCTAATCCTAGTTATAATTCAAGATTTTTATATCCATTGTTAACATATTTAGGATCATAATGGCTAATACACAAAAAAAAAAGGCTAAAGGGGGAAGAGGTAATATAATTATGTTAGACTTGATTGTAAAGTTTTTAAGAATCTTTATGACCAAATATAAGATCTTTGATTAATAAGGACCAATATTAGATATTAGATCTTATTTAAATTTAATTGGTATTCAATTAGGATTTAATTAATTAAATTATAATTTAATTAATTAATTATAATTTAATTTAATTAGTAAATGTTAAAATCTTATTATAAAGGCGTAGGCTATATAACAGTTAGCACTCTTAGCTTACCCCTCTCTACACCATTTGTAGAGTTCTAAACTTTTTCATATGGATAGGTATTGATAATCAAACTCTTGTATGGATAAGATAGTTTTTTGCATAACATTTGGATTCAAGGAGAGTTTTAGAAAGAGAATTAAGCTATATAATAAGATATGACTTTCAATTCAAGCTTTATTATGTTTATGGATTATTAATGCTATAAAATTAAAATGAATTTAATTTTCAAAAAAAACTTGAAAAAATTTTCACATTTCTTTAATACATATGATTAGATCATGTATTGATTTGCTAATAAAATATATGTAGGTAACACTTTTAAAACAAAGGAGTTGGGAGATTTGAAGTTTTTTCTTAACTTTGAGGTTACAAGATCCATTAAGAAGTTCAATCCTTATTAATGAAAATATACTTTTAAAGTTCTAGGAAGAATCTAGTTTTCTTGTTTCTGAACTCATTATCAATCTTGTGGTTCCTCATAATCTTTGGGTATTCATTAATGAAAAAGTTTCAATATTTTTCATTAATAAGACATTTTATCAAGTTGATGTACTTTGGCTAACTCTAAACCTAATTTCTGTTGGGCTAACAAATTATTTTCTCAATTTCTTGATAAACACATCACTTCTTGATATGTTATATTTGAAACAATATAGAACAATACTAATAGAAAATCACTAAGAAAGTATACCTATGATTTTTATAATACAACTTAGTAACTGCGAGTGTCGATTCCACAAGGACTTTACTAGTAGTGACCATCTTTCTATTGTCTAATTTAATAAATGAATCATTGATTTCAAAGTTAAATAGGCAAAACTAAAATAAAAAGCATAACAAACTAAAGTGATAAGCAAGCATAGGACAACCAGTTATTAATGAAGATTTACATGAAAAATCCCCCTAGAGCCTTTTTTCTGCTTAAATTTTTCTTTATTCAATGATTATTCGTAGTTTCTTAGACCTATAAGAATTATAAAGTTACAACTATATTATTTGTCAAGATATATAGCTTATATCCTTAATTTGATTAACTGAAAGTTCTCTCAAATTAAAACCCATAAGACAATATTAATTTTCGTCATAAATTCCTTTTATACATTTGACCCTAAACCTAAAGAGTTATATAGTCCTACTTTTAAGATTCCATGTAACTCATTATTCATATCCTGATCTATTCATAAATATGATTTTCTAATCTCCATATTTGAAATCTAAAATTGAATCTTCTATATTTACTATTTCAATTCAATATGATATAGACATATAAATACCTAAGAAAAGCTTAGTTATTGTACTAAATCAAATAATCAATTCAAAATTCCACTAGATCTATTCCAATTTAGTTCGTAAGAAGATAAAGAAAATAAATTATTAAAAATAAAGTAGAAAAGATGAACGATGGCAATCTTATGGATCTTAAAATCTTGATGTCGCTTGATGGAATCTTGAACTTTGTCTCTAAGGTTGCTTGGTTCCTATCCTAAAATGATCGTTTTTATGTATTCTTAACTATTATGGTTGTCCTCTTGTCCCCCTAATGCTCTTTCCCTCAATTCTCTATTTTTTTCTTGTTCTCTTAAACAACCTTAAATTTTTAACTAATATGGGCTTGTAAAAACCTATTATGATTCTATGTTCTTCATCATTGTGTAAAACCTTAATTTACATCAACATCACTATCAATACAAGTCACCAACACGATGCCATTCTAACCTATGTTGGATTAGTAGGTACTTTTTCATGCATCTGAGAGGTAACCTTAGGAACATAGTTTAAAGGCTATAAATATGGTTTTATGTTTGGTTATGTTCCTTTATATGCCAAGTTATCAAAGAAGTTGAATGCCAAAGTAGCATACATAGGGTTAAACACAAATCCTCGTTGATGTCATGTTTCAAAACATGGCTCCGTGTTTTACCTATTTCCTTTATGTGGTAAGTTTCGCCAAAAACCAAAATGCGCTAATTGGCAACATGGGCCTAAACCAAACATGTTTTTGGCACATTTTTCTAAATATAGGACCTTATTTATCATATGATCATCTAAATTCATTCCAAAACTCATGTAACTTGGCTTCAACTTTGCCAAATTTGTTCCTTCTTCATTAAAGAGCTAAAATAAGACTTATTTATAAAATATAAGCAATTTTAAGTACTAAATCCAATAAAAATCATACAAACGCAAGCCAAGTGCTCTCAAAATAATACCAAAAAATTGCCTAATTAACATTTACCAAATTTTTTCGCTCTTAAGAATTTTGTTATCAGCAAACAAATTAATTTCATTACTCATAACTTAAATAGGCGGAAACTCTAAAAAAGAATTTAAAAAATCAAATATAGGAATCAATCTTCTCCATTATTCATTCAAGCGCAAAGTTCATCAATTTACTAGGCATTTAGCTACTTGCATCAAATCAAGATCAATGCAATTCATTCTATAATCCTTTAAACTTTAACTAATCCACAACATTCATCCTAATGCATAAAGTGAATTTATATGAGAAACATGTTTCAACTTTGAATATTTTCATACTCTTTATTGGAAGAAAAGGAAAATATTAACTTTAAATTAACACGAGATTTTTTTAAGTAAAGGTAAATATATTAAATAAGTTACATAAGCAATGTAAAAACAACCATTGTAAAGTTTTATAACCTAAAAATAGTTGTTAAAGGATAGTTGAAGAAAGGTAAACTTGTAAAGGGTAGAGATCCGCGTGTTCATAAAAGTTATACAATTTAGTATGCATGTCTAAGTTTTGAATAATGTTTTGAGCCAAGGTAGTAAATCTGGGTTTTAGAATGTATTTAATAAGATTGAAATCTTGCTTCCCTAAACTGCCAAATATTCTAAGATTCCTCTCCTTCTAAATGTGGTACATAATCATCCCAAACACAATTGCAAATAGTTTCCTTTCTTCTTTAGCACTTAACTTAATAGAAGAAGCCCATAATAAGATGTTGTTCCAATATTTGTATAAGCAAGTAAGGTTGAACAAGAATAAGAGGTAATGCCAAAAAGAAAAAGAGGAGGAACATTTGAAAACAAGATGTTCATAAGACTCTAGCTCCTTATTACATAGTACATAAAGAGGACTATTTAAAAGTAATTTAAGCTTCTCCCTTATACAAATTCTAGAGAGGCTAGCTAACCAAAAAATAATATAATGTTGGGGTGTAACCAAAGCATTCTAGACCAGTTTGTAGGTTTGCAGTTTAGGTTGAGGTCCCATTAGGAGTTTCCTATAAGCGCAATTTATGAATTCTTTTGATTTATGAAGGGATCATTATTAATTATTAGGGTGAGATAGATCTTGTTTGCTATGAAGCATGTTTATGATGCCTTGGAACCCCCTAGTTGAATGGAATGGGCAATGCTAGAAATTGTTCTACATTAAGTCACTTATGTTGTTATTAATTAAGATAGTTTCTTTAAGCATATTAAAATCTCTAAGTTTGTATAATAGGCTAAGATTGTGCCAATTATCAAATCAAAAATTAGTGTCTTTCCCATATCTAACTATCTACTTAACATGGATTTACATAAAGCTTCTTGTAGCACCCCAATCCCATTTGGCATGTGTCCGTACGCCCCTCAGAAGTTTAAGCACATGCCCGATGGAAGCGACGTGCTAACTATATCACGTTCACAATATCTCATGGCACCATAATTTAAAACATAAATATCACAATGTCTAAAACCCAAAATTTTCTCATTTCATTTCATAAACCATGATTTACAACTTAGCACTATATAGACTTCCATGATTATACAATATCAACCTATCAAAATCCACAACTCCGTCTAAGAAACATGCTACATATATAAGGAATTAACAAAAAATTATTCTAAGTCCTTTAGACCCAACTGACCAACCTTTGAGCCATGTCTTCTATCCAAAAGTTATACAAGATCTCTTCCAAGTAATCTTAGAAGTTAAGTCGTCACTCTCGAACCTGAAAAGTCAACGTTGTAATTTTGGTGAGTTTTGCAAACTTAATGAGTTAACCATCCTCGATGGTTCACTCTTGTCACATAACACAATAATTCAAATTATCATATAATTCACATCCTTTCATTTATCATCATGTAATATCACAAAACACTTTATTCATAATTGTCACATTTCAAATTCAATGCAATTCAACATTTCATTACAATCATGCAAAACATACTCATCGATAAGCTTTCATATATTTCAATCAATAAAATTCATTCACTCATTGCAATTCAATAAAATTCATTAGTACATTATGATCATTCAATTTATACATATCATATAAATATGCAATATTCATAAGACTCACATTCATTTATTACGTTATTGTGACTGAGTGCCTTTTTCATTGTCTTGTATCCATTGCACATACCAGGCTCATTAATACTATCCCTTATCCATTGGGGATATAAGGCTCATTTTACATAATGAGCCAGAGGCTCTTATCACAATCTGAGCCTTAAGCTCTTTTTCACTGGTGACTCCAATCACAAATTCCTTTCTATTTCATGCATTTATGGAATGAAATGCTTTGCACATATTCAATTATTATGTTTAGTCAATCATATTCACATTCTCTTTCTCGTTCACATTTGTCATCAAACTTGGCCCAGCATTCAACGTATAAGTTAACAAATCATTTATTCAGTCTAACTCACATTCAAAAAGTACTTCCAATGTTTTATTCATGCATTAAACACCTCAGACATTTAATATCCGAAAATCGGTATAACACATTACATAACAATTCATTACGTAGTAACAAACAAACAAACAATCAAGTTAAGACCATCTTAGGTTACTCATAGTTTTCTCTCGTTAACATATTGTTTTGAAGTCTCGGCAATGTCTGGAAGCAGTCACTCAATACACTATTCTATACCATGCAATCACATAAATTTTTACTTGCACATTCATATGAATAATCAAACATAAGCACATTTATGTATGTGTCATGTATTATGCATGTTCAATGACAAATTCTTGGGTATATGTCCTTAATACACTTTATAATCAATTTAGAGCACCTTCCAATCATTCTTTAATCCATAATACATTTTACTCACTTTAATCCCCTCATTCACCATCAACTAAAATCAATTAAGATCTCATTTAAACCTAGATACCTCATATGGAAACACCCTCATATTAAATAATTCATAAATCACTCAAATAACACACCCTTGCATTTCTACACCATTGTGACAATAGGTTATCCTTCTGTTGGGTCACGATCATGCTTTTCATTAAAAGTCATGATCGTGCAGGAGCATGATCGTGCCCTGCAATGTTTTTCTCTCCATCTTTTTGAATTTAACACTCATTATCACTAAAATTTCATACCAAATTTCTAGAATTCTCTACTTCTAACACAACATCATTCTACACTAATTCAAATAACAATTTTACTGCATTAAACTATCAACCTCTAATCAATTGATTTAGCATCATCGACTACATATTATCATTCATGAAATCCTATCCTTTTTCCATAACATCACATTCATAGTATCAAACAATTTATTGTCAAAATTCCATCATTTCAAGTTGGTGCTTTCTTTATTTATACCTCAGTTTTAGTTTTGTATCATTTGTACACTATTCAAAATTCATGATTGATCGCAAACACGAAAATGGAACATTTTTATATACTCTTCTATTATCAACTTTCTGCACATTTTCTACTTCACTAACACCTTTATTTTAACCCCAATTATCACTTTTTCTTACCTCAAAACCCATAATTTTTCATTCCTTATAATTAAAAATAAGACAAAACTCCATTTACCTCTTCATTCACACATCATTATATTTCGTATTCCATTTTTCAAAATCATTCATCTCTTAAATTTTATCATCAAAATTGCTTCTTACTAAAACAACTCATGTATGCATCAACTCACAAAAATTAAGACAGATTTTCTTTATTGTTGATACCAACCACGTTAACACAAAAAAATCAATTTCATAGTCATTATCCTCAATCTCAAAGTACTCATCATATTATTTTCATTTCACACTAACCCATAAAGATCAAAACATAAATTACTTGATATAAACTTCAAACTCTTCAACAAAATTCCAGAAATTGAGAGAGAATGAGAGATTTTGGTGGAGAAAAGCAAGGATAGAGAGAAAACCAAAAACATCAAATGGGCTAAAGTGATTTAGCTCTTATTTTGCAAGGTGTAATGTTGATATAGTAATCAAGCATAACATATGCCAAATACACAAGAATGAAAGAGCATGGTGTTCCAATAGTGACTGAACAAAGAGAGAGTAGATGGTTTTGGTGGAGAGCAAGCAGGAGGGCTGTAGAAACTCTAAGTTACTAGGTGTCTCCATTATACATTGACACATGTTACCAGTGCATGTATCACATTTCCCCTCCATTTAAGCTACCAAATGTCACACTTCCATTTGCCTCATCTTTCTACTATCATTTATCAATTATCCTGCCATTTGGCATTTTTCCTAGTCTAAAAATACCCCAAATTTTCAGAGATTTCCTAAATTTCACCAATAATGGTAAATCAATATTTACACTCACCAAATCCATTTTCAAGAAAAATAATCCACAATTCACATTAAAATCAATTATACCTGAAAAATGTCAATGAATGCATGTACAATCATTTTAATGAGTGTCAACATTAATATTCATGTGCATGTGTATGTCAATTATACATGAACATGAAATGCACTTCTAACTTCTCAATAACCTCTCATGTACAGTATCTTAAGGTTCTAACCCTTATCATGGGATAATGAGATGTTACACTTCTGGTAAGTATAATTTGGTGAAAGGTGTATGAGTAAGTTGGATTAGGCTCCACTATCAAAATGCTTTAGCCTTTGAGGTGATAGTATGAATCTATGTGACCCAAAGGTTTTTTTTTTTTGTGCAAACTAATGTCATTTTCCTTATTAACAGAATCGTAGCCCTTTATATTGCTTAGGAAGGCATATGGTACTCCGTTTAACTTTATGAATTTTGTTATACTACGGCATCCTTTCTATATAAAATCTTGAACCAATTTATCAATTGTCTTCATGACTAAAGATGGTAATAAAGCCCAGGCTTGGCCCAACCTAAAGTCATCGAGTTCATCCTAATTTGATCGAGTTTTAGTTTGGGCTTAGGCTTCGTACAAAGCCCAAAAGTTATAGAAAATATTTTAAAATTTTGTGTCAACCTAAGCATTGGGTCACCTAAAATTAATTAGGCTTGAGCTTGGACTGGCTGCCTCAGGCTTAATTAAGCTTTGAGGTTAGCTTGGGACTAAGTAGTAATTTTTGAGACAAGCTCTAACTTGGTTTGGCCCATTGCCACCCCTATTCATAACTCCTTTAGGTAATGTAAAGTGAGAGCACCAATATATATAAAGATTGTTAAGGATAGAAATTGGTAAGTTGGAGCCCCCATTAGAGGATAAGAAGCAATTGCACTAGGATGTAACTTCCTTTCACTAAAGCTGATTAGAGCACTGCAATCCCTCACAGTGAATTTCTTTGTTGAGATATGAGCTGCCAAGTATTTGAAAGGCATTTAGAAGCTTGTTTGATAAGTTTTTTAACCTTTTGACGCAAAAGTAAACACCTTGTTATAAATACTCCTCGTTACTCAATTAGGTAACAGTTTCAAATGGCTACTACCATCACTCTTTAACTTAAACTTTTTTAATTAGTTTGAAGCTAATTGAGTGAATTTATTTAGTGCTAAATTGAATTAGTTTTTATTTTTTAGATAATAAAAATGCTTTAAAAAGAATTCACTTCTAGCTCAATTGTATAAACAAGTTATACAAAAGTACTATAGAGTAAATCAAATATCTATTTTCAAATTAATAAAGTAAATTAAAATTAATTAATCATCAAAACTCATAACTATTTTTCTAAATAAAATCAAATCACTATAATAATCTAACTTATAATGAATCATCATGATCAATATTTTTTCAAAATTAAAAAAAGTTCCCAAAATTATTCTCCATTATAATTAAATTAACAAACAAAATAAACTAATTCTCTCTCTTATACTTATACACTTCCTTAATGTGAAAGCATATAAGAACTACCAAAAACTATAAGTAAGGGAAAAATAGGGAAATAAGATAACTAGTACTTCATCAATAATTATAAAAAACTTGGCATCAGCAATCTAAGAATTATGAAGTGGCATTATATGATCAGACCTATTAATGAAATAACATCGTAACACATTTAAATGCATGACTTTAAATTGCTTTTAACTTAAAACACATTAAAAAAACAAATCATATAAAAACATACTAAAAATCAATGCTAAAAATTTATAAAGCTGCTAGATTGAAATAAAAACACCTAAATTATTAGGGTTCTTCCTAACAAGCACTTCTTTATAAGGCTTTTAGTTGAAATCCCCATTAAACCATTTATCTTGGTAGCTTCTTATAATTCTTCTTCCTAATCAAGGATTCGTTTGCTTTCAAACATGTCATATGCTCCATTAGAATAAGGACCACCATCTCTTCTTCTTCTCCTCGTATTACATGTAAGTCTCTAATTTTTCCTACGTGATTATTTCTTACATAGAATAAGATGCTTTGACATCACTCATATATATAGATATACGACTATCATTTTTATCAATAGAATATCACATTGTTTTGAATATCTTAAAATATACTCCTTTATTTCATAACTATAGGATTAATATCATGTATATCTAATCATAAACTTAGCAATGGCTAAAAAATGTCCTCCTAAGATAAATGGAATCACTACGTCACCCTGTATATCCAAAACCATAAAATCTATAGAAAATATAAATTTAATCTTTTATAATACCCTAAAGACACTTAATTGATCTATATACAAATTGAATGCTCATCTTAATTGGTTTAAGTTCACCTTATCCTAACTTTCTAAACATCTTGTATGGCATCAAATTAATTCCAGCTCCTAAATCTACTAATTCCTTTTTAATTAAAAAGCTAACAATATTACAAGTAATACTGAAACTCCTTAAATTTTTTATTTTTCAGGATTAGATTGTTTTGTAAGATAGAGGAGCAAATCTTTACTTAAAGTCACTATTTATAACTCCTCAATTTTTTTCTTTTAAGAAAGGAGATTCTTTAAGAACTTGGTGTACTTCAACATCTCTTAAAGAGCTTTAATAAAAGCAATGATAATATGTAGTTGTTGAAGAAGCTCTTGAACTTACCAAACCAAATATCTTTTCTATCTTTCTCAAGTATACTTAGGTATGGAATTCTCAACATATACTCTTTACCACCCCTATTTTGGCTCCACCTCATTCTCTTTCTTTTTTTTCCTCATCCTTCACCTCTTATATAGCAGTTATTCCTTCCTTTGTATGTATGTTTCTTTAACTTTCAGCTGCATTATACTCCTCAAATTTATTGCATTCACTTGCTCCCTTAAGTTGATTTGACATTTCTCTAAAAGGTACTTTTTGCTTTTCAAAAATAAGTTTAGCTAGCTATCCAATATAAATTTTTAGGTTATGTTAACATCTTGTTGATTTCCTATAGACACTTCAGTTTTATGAAAGCAAGCTTTGGATATAGTGACAACCTTTATCAATAGATCCTTGAGACTTTTATTTTCTTGCTTCTATTATTTCTAAAATATAGGTGGGCCTTGAACTTTTCTTAAGAAGTTTAGATGATTCATCCACTTCAGATTATCAGTACTACTATAAGGTTATATTAAGATTGGTTCCATAGAAAGTCAACATACTTAGTAGGTTATTTTGTGTCATTAGGCACCTGAAATTTATGACTTAGATGCCCACTACTATAAATACCTTGACATAATACCTAATTCAATTAAGCTAATAATCCTATATTGTTGATCTTTTCACCTCTAATGTTGTCACCACATCGATAATATGGATAGCATCTCATTTTTTCTTTGGTATCAAATAACCCTACTAATAAATATTCACTATTATATTATCAATCAAATCTTGTAATTCCTTAGGAGTTTTAAACATGGTAGTCTCATTTAAAGAAGCATTAATCAACTGTATAGTTGAACAGCTCAATCTGCTATGAAATGTTTACCTTTAGTACTAAGTTGAGTCCATGGGGTGGAAACTTTCTTAATAGCTCCTTCTATCTCTCTTACTAACATGTAATGTCTCATTTTTTTATTATTAAAAGGATAAGATATTATTCCTAGGTCTTTTTGTTCATATTGAGAAATACTAGGCTAAAAACTTCTTTACAAACCCATTACAGGTAGTAATAAATCAAATAAGCAAAGACTTCAATCATGATTTAGTTCTATCACTCAATGTAAAATGGAACAATCTTAGTTAATGGAATCTTCTAAAACTCCATTAACCTTGAAAGTATCACAAATCTCCAAAAAATTGGCGATATGTATGTTAGGATCCTCATCCAGTTAGCTATCAAGCTACATAAGTTATCGAATTCTCTTAATCATGCTGGACTTTATCTCAAAGTTATTAGCCTTCACTCTTGGCCTATAATGCTAGATTTTGTCTCAATAAGTGATAGCCTAGCATAGACCCTATAGTATGAGGTTCTCCATAGCCTAATGTTTAGTTGTTATAACATTAAATATCTAAATCTTGAAATTTAACTAACAAAAACAAAGATCGAAAAGGAACTTATAAAATAAATAAATAAATAAAACTTATTACTAGTAAAAATAAATAATTTTTAATATTTTAGTTCTCCCTTAGTTGAACCAAAAACTGGGTATGATATATTCGAAACAAAATTACTAAGGCAAATGTACCTATCATTATTATAGTTTTGTAAGTTTATGTGTCAATATCACGAGAACTACAACTACTAACGCTAACCATATTTTTATTATCTAATATAGTACAATGAATAATTAACTTTAAAAATTTTAACGAAACTAAAATATTGAGTAAAGTACAACAAATTAAAGTGATAAGCAAGAGAATAACCAGTTGATAATGAAGATCTAGATGTAAAATCCCTATAGAACCTTTTCTATGCATGAATTTAACTTTAATAATGATTAACCCTAGTTTATTAGACTGGAAGAAACTTTAAAGTTACAATTATATTCTTTCTCAAGACATACAACATGTATACTTAAGTTAATTGACTGAAAGTTTCTCAAATCAAAACTCCTACGAATGCATTTCTTCATTTTATGAATTCACTTAATAGATTTGGATCTAATTCAAAAGATTTATCAGATCCTAGTTCTAGTATTCAATGCAACTCTCAATATTCATGTCATGATATATTCATACATATGATTTATTAATCTCTATATATTAAATCTGAAATTGAAACTTTTATGTTCACGATTTCAATTAACATAAAATTAGATTCATGGATAATTCTTAAGAAAAATTGGGTCCTGGATTAAATCAAATAATTAATTCAAACTCAATAGGTTCTAAAGTTCATCCCACCTAGATCTGTCCCAATTTAGTCCATAAAGAGACAATAAAAAAAGAGATAAGAGATAGATTTCTCATGGATCTTCAAGTCACTATCTTTCTTAATTAAATCTTGATGAAATGTTGAAAATTGTCTCCTAGATTACCTCATTCCTATCCTAATAGACTCCTTATAATTTATTATGGATTGCTTTAGTCGTCCTCTGATAAGATCCCATCTTAATTAATGATTTGATAGTATCTCCTTTGTTTTGAATTTATTTTTTTGCTTAAATATGGAAATTAATTTTTGTTTTGTTTGAGGAGACGAAAAGCAGAGAATGCATGAAAGTGGGACTCTATTGATGATAATGACAAATTTTGGATAATGTGAAGAGATTTACATTGGATAAGGCTGATCACTCGAAAAGTTGGAGTTTGACTGGAAGACTTCGCCTTATCCTTATCATAAAAGAGTTTGATTTTGAATTCGTTTTAGATAGACATCTTTACAAGTTAGAGTTAGATTAGGAATAGATTAGAAAACCCTATAAAAGGGGTGTTTCTCTTAATAGAAAAAGATTCTTGATTCTTACGCTTTTAGCGATTCTTAGTTTTTCTTTTATTTTTGTTATTAGTGCAAAATCACTTTGTGGCTAAACTCTTCATTCTTATTCAAGGGGATTCAATCAAACTTTATTCACATTTTAATTCAAGTATTTCTTGTTTTGAGTTCCTATTTTTCATGAATGATTGATATTTGATTAATCTGACAATTTAATTTAATATTGACTATTCTATGGCTATTTTAAGAATTCAATGATCCGTAATTGTCATGAAAGATTGGTACAAATAGCAAAAAGGTTATTGATGAATTTTCATATTTAAATTATGATAAACAAGAAAACTAAATTGAATAATTATAGCTATCTCAATTATTTAATTTAAGGTTTAGTCTTTTACACTGAGCTTTTTGCTATCATTTATTTGATATGGAATGCTATAACATCTAGTCAATAGATGATAAGTTTTGGTTTAGATGCGAGGTTTGAACCAGTTAATTTAGGAAAATTTGAGACTTATTACGACTATCCTAATATGCTTCAGACTAACTACCTGAATCGTGAAAATATTCTTTGCTTTCATCTTATTTTTAGTTAATCAATTTCGTAATCAAAAACTCCCCTTTTATTTTGTTACTTGAAATTAAGAAACTAATGTTTAGTTCTTTAAGGATTCAACCTGGTTCCACGACTACTATAAAAGTTTAGAGAATTGGTATTATTTTGGGAGCTGCAATAACCCGACCATCCTCTCATCATCGTACCATCCTCTCCTCAAATTCCTTATATCTCTCTCCTTTTTATCTAGAAAATTTTGAAATTTTGACCAAGTCATCAATAATCTGACAATTTAATTTAATATTGATTATTCTATCGCTATCTGAGAATTTAGTGATCTATAATTATCATGAAGGATTGGTATAAGTAACAAATATGTTATTGATGAATTTTCATATTTAAATTATGATAAACAAGAAAACTAAATTGAATAATTGTAGCTATCTCAATTATTTTATTTAAGGTTTAGTCTTTTTCACGGAGCTTATTGCTATCATTTATCTAATATGAAATGCTATAATACATAGTCAATTGATGACAAGTTTCGGTTTGGATGCTAGGTTTGAACCAATTAATTTAGAAAATTTTGAGACTTATTATGGCTATCCTAATATGTTTTGGACTAACTGTTTGAGTCATGAAAATATTTTTTTTGAACTAATGATCAATATTACAATTAGATGAAATATTTACTTAAATTGCAATTTGGTAACATTGACTTTCTAGTATTTAAATTATATTATTTAATTTGCTTTCGTCTTATTTTTAGTTAATCAATATCTTAATCAAAAACTCTCCTTTTATTTTATTAATTGAAATTAAGAAACTAGTATTTAGTTCTTTAAAGATTCGACCTGGTTCTACGACCACTATAAAAGTTTGGATAATTAGTATTATTTAGGGAGCTTCTACAACCCAACCATCCTTTAATCATTGGATCATCCTCTCCTCAAATTCCATATATCTCTCCCCTTTTTATCTAAAAAGTTTTGAAATTTTGAGACATCTTCGGGGTCCTCTGTTATTCACTATCATGCAAATTCATGTTCATCAAAATTCACGCCAGAACTCTTCCACCTTGATTCTAACTTTATTAAATTAATTCCTTCTTTAATAGAGAACTAAAATAAGGCTTGTAAACGAAATATAAGTTACAATAAATATTAAAATCTATAGAAATCATCTAAATACAAGTCATATGGTCTCAAATTCATGTTAAAAACATAACATAATTGGTATTTATCACAGCTTATCTTATTGTTGTTCATGGAGTCTTGAGATTCTTGAAGGGACATCCAGGTCTTGGCGTTTTCCTTTCCTGCTTTAGGTTAGTCGAAACTCACCGGATTCAGTGACTCTGATTGGGCATACTCTCATAAAATTAGATAAAGTTTTTTATGTCTTTCTTGGTGATGCTCTTCATTCCTGGCATTTCAAGAAGTGAACGTCCATACCTCACCCTTCTTTTGTGGCGGAGTATCAAACCGTGGTTGCTACTGCGTATGAGGTTCAGTGTTGCTATACGCTTTACGTTTCTTTGGGGCTAAAAGGGCAAAACAATTTCTGACATGATAAGATTGTCTAAATTGGACCTAACATTTTAATATGATCAAAATGAAATGTAATATTTACAAAAAATTTACAATGACCCATAATATTTAAAAAATGTTCAAAAAGAAGTAACGAAATTTTTTGCTGGTTTAGAACTTCTAAAATAGAAGTGGTCCTACTATATATAACAAGGCTGCGATTTTGGTATGGATTCCATTTAAACGCAGTCGTATGCTGTTCCTCTTCTTCCTTTTCTGAATGAAGAATGATGACCTGATAATCCACCAAGTTCTGCATTAACAGATGTTAATAAGGAGTATAAGGAAAGCCAATCACTTCAGAATATTCTTACCAAAGAAACAGAATATTCATCACCAGAAGATTTGAAAACTTAGCATAATTTTAGAAGGTTATCACTCCATCAATCTCTGCCTAAACTTAAGGCGTGTGTTACCGTTAGAGCATACTTATCATTGAATGTATTCTGTGTAAATTTGTCTCTCTACAAGCAATACAAATCAGAGACAAAATTCATCTGTTATAGAATTGCAAAGTTCTTCATGGTATCAGAGCTGTGAAAAACTCGCAAGCATAATCTATCCCACAAAAAAAGGGGGAGTCATTCATGGAGGAACCAAAGCTTACATTGCAATCATTCCACCAATGTGCCAGTTTGATATCTATCAAATTGGGCACTAAAAACCAATGTTTTAAAAACCGGACCGGTGATTGAACCGGAGAAGCAACTGATTCAATTGTCAAAGGTTTAACCGGAATTCAACCGTGATCGAACCGGTGACTAAAAAATATATAAATTTTTATTTTATATATTATATATATAAGATAATTTTTAAACATACTATTTAATTATTTATCTAATT
>JAOSBN010000008.1:32445509-32480845 GCA_027563595.1 Erythroxylum suave | reverse complement strand
TTCATTTAAAGGGCCTAGAGCTGACTAATTATTATTCCAAAAGGAAATGAAAACTCCTCCTAGCTTATGAAAGATCCCTATCCCAATTCCTATCCTAAGTTTGAGTATATGGATCATTGACTAGATAAATTATTTTGTGCTTAATTAGCTTGATCAATATGTTTACTTGGATATGTAACTCAGTAGAAAATTGTATTCTTTGATGAGTGAGGGTGGTGACACTGGCAATGACCACCCCCTCCCTCTTACTCCTGCACTTGTGAGGTCGCAATCATCACTCACTTGTGATTAAAGTATTGGACTTACCATTTGCATGATTGAACCTTTTCCCTAGTTTTTCAGTAAGGAAATATGTAAACAAGTTTAAAACTTCTATCATCAACCTACTCAGCAGCACACGAGTAACCTACATGTTATACATGCTCTTGTTCTTTTCCTTTTAATAAAACAAAGTTATACCATTACTAACAAGTATTGTTACTATCCACATACAATATGCTGTTTAGTTAATTTCTTATTTACTGCTGCTCTTGCAAGTTTTATCCCATGTAAATGAATTCTAAATGGCACAGGCAATTCTGCTCTGTTCATCTGACATAAACGGAGCAGTTGAAAGCAGAGCAAAGAAAGCACATCTTACCCAAAAAGAAAATTGTTTTTTGAATTAGAGAAATAATCATAACACATAGTGTACAAATGAAAGTAAGTCTTTAAGTAATTTATGAATTCAAGAATTTGGAAATTCTTATTACCTTTTCTACTTGTTCTTTTAATTGTAGCAAAAATGACTGAGCCTTTATAAGGATGTTTAAGCTCAAATTTTGTGAAATTTTTTTTATTTTCATAAAAAATATTAAAGTTATGTTCTAAAATGTTAAAATCAAATATACTCTTATCATTTTGTTAGTTTTATTAGTAAAATGTAAAACACGTATGTTTATACAATTACAAATAAGCATCTTTGCACTAACATAAGAATTATGCTGTAGTTATGAACAATATATAATACAATTAGAAATAAGCATCTTGTTAAGTGAGATGTTATCATAAAGCAATTGTTGAAATCTAATGTCGAATTGAATGCAGGTGATTGACATGGAACTTGGTCTACCCAGGAAGAAGAATAAGTCTGCACCAACTAGCTTAGTACTGACACAACTGCAGTCACGTACTGTTAGCTTTTTGGAAGTATAATTGATGAGCCATCTACTCGTACACAGCCAGAAGATCACATACCAACACCTTGTCAGCCTACTCCGACACCAAGAGATGTCACATCTATGCTTATGACTCATCCTAGAGATAAGTATCAACAAATTTTAAGAATGCAACGTAATATTAGTTCTCCATCAACTTCTCAAGAGAAGCCTCCAGCTTCTAATTATCCATCAGTAAATGACATGAGGCCCTTTCACAATATTAGTGCTACCTCTATAAGCACTGCAGGTATAATCTTCACATCACATTGGTTAAACACACAATTTTAATAATTTTTTTATCTAACCAATTAATAGTATGTTATATGTTTATTATAAAATATTCCTTGCTATAATTTAGGATCCACAACTGATACAAAAAAGACGAGGGGTGTTACAAAAGGACACGGATTGAAAAAGATTAATAAGGTGATAGGTAAGAGATTGGAGATAGAGATCTCCCTCGCTGAAGGACAACCAACCAACTCCGTACAGTCTGCCAAATTATTGAGTGAGATTGATGTGGTATCCCAAACTTCCTTACTTGTAAGAACAAAATGAACAAAATAACTAATGAGGAGTTGGACATTGCATTTGACAAGTTAGACGTAAATGTTATAAAACTATCTAATATGTACGTGTTTTCTATATGCCTAAAGCTTTGACAAATAATTTATTTTTTTTGTAGCAAAAGTTGGAAGTCAAGGGAATGAGGACAGACGAAGAAGTACATGCTGCTGTGAAGAAGTTTCTTTCTTTAAGATCTAAAGATCAAAGATTTCATTTAAGAAAACATTTTACCAAGCATGGAAAGGATGTTAAGCTGTAAAATTTCACAGTGGCGAAGTGGATGGATTTAACAAATTTTTTTACAACTAATTATATTTTTGTATTTATGAATTGTGATTTATAATGTTATAATAGATTTTGATACGTTTATGGTTAGGAAAAAAGTCAAAAAGCTAAATTGGCTAAGAGTCAGGTCAAATGTCGACCAAACTCGGGCTCCAAGGCCTTTGTAGTGATATGGCATGAGATTGTAAGTTATTATCTTTTTAATTATATTTTACTTTGATTGATATTTCAAATTTTATAATAAATATTCCTATTAATATATTTCAATACAATAGAGTAACAAAGATGGAGAAGAGTGTGACTAGATGAAGCTATGGTATCACACTCATTATGATGAAAGTAAAGGTCAATGCACAACTACAGAATGCAGAGAAAAATGGGTGAGTACATAGTTCAAATAATTTTTTAAGTATTTATGAATTTTAGTATCTAATTAATTCTTAATTTAATGTGTAAGGAATTAGCAGATTCAATAGAACAAGGTCATTTGATGACAGTGGATGAAGTGTGCAACAAAGTCTTGGGTACCAGATCTGATTATGTTGTTGGCATGGGAGTTGGGCCTTGACCACAAGGGAATACTTTGGTTAGAAAGAGACTTCAAAATGAACTAGAGGAGTCAAAGAAGGTTAATAAGGAGTTATAGTCTCAAGTCAATGAATTGACTAAAAAAAGTTGAACAAATGCAAGATCGATTCACTACCGAAGTCGAGCAACAAAGAATTGAATTTGAGCACCAAAAAAAGCTCTTGGAACTTTTATGTTCTACAAATAATATTCATTTAGATTAGATATATGTACTCATATTTATATGTTATTAAATTATGACATATTTTTTATATTAATTATTGTATTATGACATGTTTGGGAATTTCAATTAAATAATAAATTGTCTGCACTTACGAAATTCTTGTGATACATAAATAATTATTAAAATTAATGATATAAATAAATAAAATTCAATATGAAGTAATATTGAATAGTTGTTAAATAAAAAAGATTTAAAAATTATTAAAATTGGAAAATTATTAAACTAAAGTTATGTCCGGATAAAAAATAAAAAACAAATAAATGGCATTCTGTGACGTTCTCCTATTGCATTCCGTGACATTTTAAAATGTTGCAGATTCATCAACATTCAGCGACGCTTTCTTCAACGTCATGGAATATTAAAGATTTAGCAACGTTTTTTGAAATGTTGTGGAAACTTCCCTTCCGCGACGTTTCCAAGATGTTAAGATTTTGAAACGTTTGGTGAAACATTGCGGAATATTAATGTTTCCATGATGTTTTATTTAACGTCACAGAAAGGTCAACGTTTTAGTGACGTTTTCATAAACATCGTTGAATGTTGGCATATTTCGCAACGTTTTCCGTAAAACGTCACAGATACCTTTTGCCTATGCCATAATTCGTGACGTTTTTTAAATCGCCACAAATGGGAATTTGCGACATTTTTCAAGATTTTGCGACGTTTTAAAAATGTTGCATATTGCGTTGTATTCTTGTAGTGATCATAATAGGACAAACCATATCAATTATAGTTTTTGGTGCTTTAGAATGCATAAACTGAAAAAAAAAGTGCTGAAGCATTATGTAAGAGTGGAAGACTAGTTTTTGCAATCAATAGAGCCAGTATACTCATATTTATATGATGGGTAGGTCATATATTGAATGCCATATTAAGTTAAAAATTTTAAAATTACTTAAAACTATGCTCCATCATTCATATAAATACTCTTGATTTTATTAGGGATGAAGTTTATTGCTAATGCATTTATTTGTTAGTTTTAGACCAAAATCATCTTAATATGAATCAATTAGTGAATCACTAATATCTTATATATTTTCATTAAAAATCTTTTCAAAATATTTAATCTAAATGAAACTAAATTATATAAAGTAATGTATGAAGGCTATGTTATTTCCTATTATATGGTTTGAAGTTGTGTTAAATAATGTAAAAATAAATATTTATAAACATTTTATAATTATTATAGCTATTAAAAATATCTAAAAAGGAATGTTAAAGATCATAAATCTTTTTTTAATGTCTTCAAATACAGATGGAGGATAGTATTGAATAAGGTTATTTAATGAAGATTCCTATCTATGTTATTCAAGAAAGATAGAGAAAAACCTATAAGAAAAGAATTAAAAAGGTCCTAACTAGAAACATGAGTTTAGAATCTAATTGTAAAATAGAAAGGTTGTTAAACACCCTATGGTACTTGCCTAAATGGCTATCCATGTCTAAATTCTTTTTTATAAATTCAGGGATTTAAAAAAATGGGAGCGATTTTTTAAAAGGATGTTGAAGTGCTAGAATAAAATATGTGGTTGAATGCCTAATAATTTATTGTTTAATATAAGTCTTAAAAAAAAAATACTTAGATTGCTGATGATGAGGTGAATAAAAATTAAAGCATGTTGATGAATGCTTAATAGTTTGTGACTTTTACATAATGCTTGATGTTAAATGCACGAAATTGTCTAAACTAATATTGCTCTCTTTTTAAATCTTAGATACTAACCTATAAAAAAAGATTCTAAACTTGATAAATTCCTACTTACATATTCGTCTTCTTTTAGAAATTTCACTTTAAAATGATTGAATTAAAAATCATCAAAATACTTTCCTAAATTAGAGCAAGACCAATAATAAAGATAAAACATATACTGGATTTAAATCAATCAATTAGGCACTTGAGTAATCAATTGAGATGCTTTGCAAACTTCCCAGGACAAGAAATCTTCCCAGAATAATAATCAATCTTCTTAAAACAAGGTTACACATAAAAGAGTAAGGTAAGAAAAAGAAAACAACATTTTCTCCAAAGCCTTCATAGTTTATCATTAATTAGCTTCATCATTATAGTGAAACATTTGTGTAGAAGAAAACCTACAAAGATTTCTTTTTTGATAACTAAATCAATTTAAAAAAGGATCAATTAAGTGGATACAATGCCCATTTTTTCTACAAGTTTAGCACATCACGTAAAAAGAAAGTCTCAAGACAAAGCCTAAGCCTCCAATGAAACTATTTTCAGGACCAAACATAATATTTCTTTAGGTTGTGTGTGCTTTTATTTTCCTGTGTCCTTTCTCTACTCTTGTTTTAGTCCATTTTAGGAAAATATGAAAATCTAAGAGGCCTTGCCTAAAATCTGTTTAGGATGTTACAGCATGTTTTCAACATATTCAGGAAGCCAATTTGTCAAGCCATGGAAAAATAGGTATTGTTGCTATTTGATCATCCATATTTTCTAAATAAACATCCTATAAGCTAAATTTAATCAAATCCAAAACATTTTGACTAAATTCCAATATCCTCAAATCATCAATTATAATTGTCAAAATTTTTAATGGATAAATTCCAATTTTATTTACAAAATCATTTAGGCAAATATTACAAAAAAAAATTGATGTTACTAAATTCATATAAAGCAAAATATCAGCCATAAATCCCCTTTAATTATCATATAAGATCACATATAAATATCAAGTAAACCATTATAAGACCTAGAAGTCACACTGTTATACATTAATTGTCTTATCAGAACTCAGGAAACAAGCTTTAAGCTAAATAGAACCTAATAAAGAACGACTCTTAATCTTTCAAGAAATATAATATAAAAAAACTAAAGTTTCAAGTGTATGTGGAGATTGGGAGTAGAAGAAGTTGTGATACTAGAAATGATAGACAATAAAAAGGTAGGTATTATTAATAGGACCTACTGAACCATTTGGTTAATGAAAAGACTTTGTAAGCTAGCCAAGATACAAAACTATAATGTAGTCTAGATAATAATTGAAAATGATATATATAAAGCTTTCTTTTGTTTTTTGTGTGCATATGGTGCAACTTGTTTGATTGATTATTCCACCAATAAAAAATTTTGATTTAGGAAGGTGAAATCAGGGGGATAATATAAAGCATATAATAAGGAAAGTTACGATAATAAGCAAGTCTTGTTATATTCATTAACATTACAGTCCTCTTAGATTCTTTTCGCTTTATTTCCTTTATCAGGTCTTGCTCACGTTTTGATTTCATATTATGATTTGTGGTAGACCTAATTGCTATTTGAAATTATCATTCATCCTCCATAAAGACAAAAGACATAAACTTGCTTTCTATAAGAGATTGAAAGCTACAAAACGATCAAGGATATGGGAAGTAGAACTAAAAAGACCTCTTAACGACCTTATCATCTAACCTGATAGAATTCAAATCCCTGTTGGGTTCTTTGTATTTGTTTAGAAGAAAAGGTTGCCTTTTATTGAAGAAAAGAAATAGAAGAGGAATGAAAAGTTGATAAATCATAGTGAAGTAAAAATAAAATTCAAGACAGATATATGAGAAGATAGAAGAAGAAAAAAACCCCATTCGAAAAAATTTAATGAAGAAGAGGAAAAGGTCACTTACAAGAAAAAGACAGAAGAGGAGGAACACATAAATAGAAGCAAGTAGCTAGAAAACAATCAACAATAAAAAGGAAAATCCAAATGAGACAGAAGAGGAAATAGAGCATAAGACAAAAGAAGAACATGAAGGTAGAAGAAGGAAAGCAAGAGGAGAGATTTTTGCTTAGGTTATAAATCTCAGAAAAATGATGTCGTTTAAGTGGATAAAACAATGTTGTTTACACTATTTTTATTTTTCTTCTTTTAGCTACATAATTATGTTCGTAGCCAAAGTTTTTTACAAAAATTAGAAAATTTAACTGATAACTGGAACAAATTTAAGTTTAAGTGAAAAAATATTTTTGTAGCCAAAAAATTTTCCCTACGAATTTCAAAAAACATAGCTAATATCTGAAACAGATTTGAGTTCTAGCTATGAAAAATATTTTGTTGCTTAAAAATTTTTACTACGAATATTTGCTCATAGTTAAAAATGTAGCTAAAAATTGTTAGCTACGTGAACAAATTATAGTTAAAAAACATACTATTATTGATCATAATATCTATTCTCTACCTAGTCTAAACTTTGCTGTTTAACTTCATCAACTGTGGATCTTGTTTCTGTCCCTCTCTAACCTAATCCACTAAAATAGGGCGAACATGAAAGGTAGAAATTAATGCCCCTAAGTATGCCATATCCAATCTCACTCCCAGGGATCTCATTTCCACTAAAAGTGGAAGATATATCATTTTCAATTATTCTATTGAACTGGAAGGTCTCTTACTAAAGACTACAACCACTACATTGACTTTTTTGAGTGATGCTCTATCGTACAATCATAATCTTTTATTAACTCCAACCATATCCTCTGCCTCATGTTAGTTCCTTCTAAGTGAAAAAATATTTTAGACTCTTATGATCTGTGAAAATCTTACAGGGAACACCATACAAATAATGCCTCTAAATTCTCAATGCAAAAACTATTGCTGCTCACTCTAGATCGTGGGTGGGGTAGTTCTGTTCATGCATCTTAAATTGTGTAGAAGCATAGGTTACAACCTTGTCATTCGACATTAGAACAAACCCTAACCGCTGTCTCAGGGCATCACTATGAACTATAAATCCATCAATCCCTATCAGTAATGCAAGCACTGGAGCCATCGTCAACCTTTCTTTCAATTCATCAAAACTTCATTGATAAGCATCTGACCACCCAAACTTCTCCCTTTTTCGAATTAACTTGGTCAATAGGGTTGCTACTTTGGAAAATCCTTTGAATTTCCTATAATAGCCTACCAGTTCAAGGAAACTCTTGAGATTGGTCACATTGGTGGGAGGTCTCCAATTAGTAACAACTTCAATTTTTTGGGGATCCATACTAAGTCCCTCAGTTGAGATGAAATGACCCAAGAAAATAACCTTGTTTAGCCAAAATTAACACATACTAAACTTAGCATATAACTGATGCTTTCGTAGGGTTTGTAATACTATCCAAAGGTGTCCTGCATGATCCTCATTACCTTTGAGTACAGTAATATGTCATTAACAAAAACGATCAAAACTTATCCAGGTACTCTCAAAACACCATATTCATTAAATCCATAAAAGCAGTTGGAGTATTCTTTAACCAAAGGGAACAATTAAGAATTCATAATGTCTGTACCTAGTCTTACAGGCAGTTTTCGGAATATCCTCCCTGTAAACTTTCAATTGATAATAATTTGATTTTAGATTAATCTTTGAATACAACTTGGATCCTTATAACTAATCAAATAAATTATCAATCCTCGGGAGCAGATATTGATTGCGAATTGTCACTCTGTTTAGTTGTCTATAGTCTATATACAACCTTAAACTCTTATCCTTCTTTTTAACAAATAGGACTAGAACCTCCATAGAGAAGTGCTGGATCTCACGAAACCCTCATCTAACAACTCCTCCATTTGCACTTTCCATTCCTTAACTCTTTTGGAGCCATTCTATATGGTGTAATATAAATCGGTTGAGTTTCTGGAGTTAAATCTATCTCAAACTCTATTACCCTATCTAGGGGTAGCCTTGAAAGATCATCTGAAAACTTACTGAGGAGCTCTTTGACCACTAGAATATCTCCTAATTAAACCTCGTCGTTACCCTGTTCAATCATGTAAGCTAGATATCTTTGGCATCCTTTATGGAGCATTTTACTAGCTACCATGGCAATCATTGTACTAATGGAAAGAACTTTCAGTATCCCACAAAATATCACCTCTGGTTTCCATAATCAACTTAGCATATTCTCCTTTTTAAAACAATCCACTACCATGGGATGTGCGGTTAATCAATCCAATCTAAGAACATCATCAAAATCCCGAAAATCCAATATGATTAGGCTTGCCAAAAACTCCTTACCATCTACCAATATTTCACTATCTGTAAACACTCTTTCAACGAAGATTGAATTTTTAGCTGGGATGGAAACTACTATCCTAACATCTAATAACTGAGACTTAACATTCAATTTTGCAAAACAATCATAGACATAAAATAATGTGTAGCACTGAGATTTACTAAAGCATATATATCTTGATTAAAGACAAAAATCATACTAGTGACTACATCTGGTGTGGGATTAGCCTCTTACTCTATGACTGCAAAAACTCAAGCCTATGAGTGGGATCTACCTGCCTGCCTTATAAGGGCTGCTCCTTACCCTTTAACCTCTACTGGATGTAATGAAACTTAACCCTCTGTTTTGAGAACCCTGTCCACCCTATCTATAACTCGCCTAACTTGTGGAGGTACTGAAGATTTGGCCACCAACCTCTCTACGATGACTAACTGTGGACAATCTTTGAAAAAGTGGCCCTCCTGACCATAGTGGAAACAACCTGTCATATTCATTCGACACACCTAAATGTCTTTTTTCTCAAGTAGTACACTTTAACAATGGGGTCCTTCTTTTGTGAGAGTTTTTGAGCCTAGTTAGTGACCTATAGAATCCTAGGTTGGATGATCGTTCTTTGCTATACCTTCTATAAACTAACCATCTTGATTTATTTTTCTTTGTTAGACTCTAGATAAACTAGCTGGAGCATTGCATTTCTGTTCTGATCTTGAACTTTGAGTGATTGTTGTAACGTTTCTCTCCACTTTTATTACAGCTTCAACTCATTCCTTGTAGTGTGTTTGTGAAGCTAAAGATAGATGGATTTGTAATTTAGGACTCAAACCTGCAGCGAACCTCTTGTATTTATACTCTTCATTGTTTGCAATAAACGAAGCATTTCTGACAAGTTTCAAAAATTTCTTCTCATAATCCTTCTTTGACATCAAACCCTACTCTAGATAGAAAAATTCCTTTACCTTAGCATCTTTATAACTCTATGGATAGAACGTATCGATTAACTTTCTCTAAAACTCTACCCATAATAACCTATCTAGATGTCTTCTCTCAATGGCCTCCCACCATTCCTTCACCTTGTCCTTGAGAAGGAAGGTGGAAAATACAACTCTCTGCTTGTATATAAGTCTCTATTAGTTCGTGCATCCCACAACTCTATATATCTTCATAACCTGGTCTAACCATATGAGTGCAATCTTAGGATCTCTGCTCCTGTCAAAAGTCTTCACACCTAATTTAAAGATGAACACAATTAAGCATCTTGAAATTTCCATATTTTTGCATGGCTGCTACATTGCTGCGGTGAGTATTTGAGCCACCTATTTCACATTGAAGTTCATCCCAGCCATTTCTATTGGCTTCGATGATTTGGGATGTGACTTGCTCATTGAGGCACTCCCTAAGCATAGCATGTGGTCATCCTCCTGTGTTAGAGGTGCCTCAGGTGCAAAAGCGGTTGGAATGGCTTCTCTGGGATGTCGACGACCTTGTCTATGCATCATGCTGTATATTCGAAAAAAATGCAAATATGTAAAACTTTCAATTTTTTAAACCATATGCATGTAATTCACAACATTTCATTGGTCACCTCACTTTTAATAGAAAAATTTTATAAATTCATTAATAAAAAAGGTGGTGATCTATTTTGTTGTAAACTATGGGCTCTAATACCATTACTGACAAGCCCCTCTCCTTAAATGACTAGGCTGCCTGCACATTGACCCCCTAGTCAATATTTAATCTAGCTAGAGAGTTTCCGTAGAGCTAAGCCTGTTGCCCTTTTTATCAGAAAGCTTTAACTTAAAATTAATAAATGTAAGCAATGAAGTTTTTTTTTCGGCAATATAACGACTGCACTTTGACATTCCTAAAATTTTCAAAGTCAATGTAAAAGTTCGAAACACTTTTATACTCACACCAAATTCTCCACTACAAATTTTGGAATTCAAGTCCACTCATGGGCAATCTCAAACAATTAAATCAATTGATTTAAAAAAGGATAAAACATGTTCATGCATTTAATTTAAAAACATTTGTATACATGCCTTATTTACATAAAAATACATTTTAAACATATTCATAGATATGCAATTGTTCTAAAAAGTATTTACAAGGAAATAATGTATAAACAGTAGCACGTGACGAATCTAAGTACTTTATAGGTCTAGTGCCCACTACTGAAGCCCCTGAGCATGCATCTGGGAGGTTTTATTTTAAAAAGCAGAAAATAAAGAGTGAGCTAAACAAACCCAGTGAGTGTTAGAATTTCTATTTAAATCATGATTAACAATTTAAACCTCCCTAAACAAATTCATTTCATTTCTTATAGTATAATGTTGATATAAAACATATATGTTTCCTAAAACCAAATTTCTCAAATTTCTCTTAAACAAATAGTGGCGACATTATCATTGTCATGAACTTTCTTACACAACATAGCCCACCATTAATTTCTTTGCCATGTGGTATCCTTAGGCATAAAGTCGCGGAGCTAGTTCTGCATTGCTTATACGCAATTGGTTAACCACTAGTTACTAAGCTAGTTTTACATTGCTTACCTGCAGTATGTTAATCGCTATACACTGGTAGTTATAGAGTTGGTTCTACATCTCTTACTTGTAATAATTTTTATTAGAATTATACATACTCCAATGTGCAGAGTTGACTCACTAGACTAATGACAAACACAATACAACTAGCTATTAGTAACTGAAGTCCACCAAACATTGCCATGCACAATCAGAATACTCTGATTGGTATAATAACAGGTATAAAACTTAATTATGTACCATAGGCTAAAAATCCTTTTCTAGTACCTTAACCTTTAACATAGAATTTAAACCACTTACTAAATAAGGAGCAACTCATACATTTACAACTTATATCACTTTTAAAATCAATTATGAGAAGATTTTACATTCATAACAATATCAATAAAACTCATAATCATACAATTTAATGCATAATTTAAAATCACATGTCATAAATTCTTTTACAAAGAATTTAATCATATAAAACAATCAAAATACACTCACTGTTTTGCAAATTTTTTACTAAACACACTCATGCATTATGTGACTCTCCTTTACCTACACAAATAGCATTTTGTTTAGGCATTCAATTCCGAATTCAGAAACAAGGAATTAAAAGAATATTTTTGGGTTTAACCAAATTCGAGATTAGTGTCTGATTGTATAAAACATATGTTAATTATACTTCCTCTTTAACTTCCATAAGCTAATCTATTATTCTCCATTTCAAAATCTAACTTCGAAAATTACTTAAACACCATCCTTTACTGATTTTAACTTATCAATTTCTTCAAAGCACTATCTGATCTAATCAATTCACCATATGTCTGAATATGTAATGCTATTAATGCTAATTTTTTCCACTTCTTTTTCACAATAACGACTTAAAATTTCAACTTTTTTACACCATATCCATAATCAAACTTCAACAACTTACACTAACAATTGCATTTCCTCTTAACGCTGAATTGTCCTCACCACACACACACACACACACACATATTATCATTTTGTTTTCTTTCCAATTTTTTTATCACAGTTCACCTAACTCATCAAACTAAACATTATAATTTTTCTCCTACAATTTTTCTAGCTTGGTTGAATATGATACAAATCAATTATCCTTCCATTTTCATAACATATCATATCACAAATACATAAAATGAAATCAAACCAATTCCAAATCGTTTCCTTTTCATTTGTTTACTTCATTAGCATCAAAACCATGCTATGAACATCATAAAACATCAAAAATAGAATTTTGGGTCATTGCACACTAAAAGCCCCTAGTCATGACTGATTCTTTCAATCTTGATTTGTTGGTTTATTTTATTGTTTTCAACACTTAAATGCTTCCAAGTTTATTATCAACTCTATGGCAAATAAAAATCACCATTGATTCTAAATAAATCCATCCCATTCAAAAACCCATAAAACTAGCAATTTAAGCTAAGAACTTACCACTTTTTCTTTCAATCTCTTGGGTAATTGGTAAGCACCTATACTTGATCAGGATCTCTCCAAATCATACTCCAAATCCATCGAAGATCGCAAGCTACTTCTTCCTTGTCTCCTTGGCCAAAACCCTCCTTGATTGCCCTTCTTTTCTTCTTTTTTTTTTTTTGCTCTCATAGTGATTGTCTCCAAATGAAGCATTTTATGTCTTAATTTTGCTTTTTATACTCTTCATTAAAGATACACATGTCATCATCTCATTGGGCATCTCTAACGACTCATCACACACGTGTTATTTTCTTATTGGTCATTAAATGTGACTCATTAACCCAGTAACACTATTTTATACAAAAGATGAAACTGTCCTTTAATGACTTTAATTCAGTTACTAATGGAATTATATTCCAAAAATATTCCAAAATCATCTTATCATCAAATTGACCATGAAAGATCGTAATTAGGGTAATTACTTATTGATTGGATGCTTTAAAATTTTTTCGAATGAGTTTAAAATCATCAATACCCATTACTTTCCAAAAAGAATATTTTAATCCTAAACTTTTGGAGCTCCCAAAATCCATCCGATTAGACTTATTTTTAATCTATTTCATTATCATTAGACTTTAATACCTATTCTAGATAATTTAAAATTTTCGGGGCTGGGTCCCCAAAATCACTATTCAAGCAAAAATACTATTGATCCAAATTCACTATTCAATCAAAATACTGTTCATTGAAAATAAAAATTTATATTTAATTGAAAGGAAAAGTTCAATGCTTTACACAAAAAGTTACTTTTAGCTACTAACTTTAAATGGCAGCAAAAAAAATTGGCCAAAAGTGATATTTATTGTAGTGACTCTTTTAATTTTCTAAATTATAAGAGTTTATTCTTCTAAATAATTATTTAAGTTAAATCCTTATTTAATTTCAAATTTATCATAATACCTAATATGCAAAGATTATGTAATAAAATATTTTTAAATACTTATTTAAAAATAATATTACAAATTTTATAATTAAATTAATAAAAGAATTTTTTCATAAACAACTTTATAATTTCACTAGAAAAACTATTATTACGACTAAGCCACGATAGACAAAATATTGTCTTGAATGGAAACAAAATTTAAAGTTAGTCATTTAATTAATTCAATCAAAAGGAAGATTATTTATTAGCAAAAAAAAATATTTATCCTATTTAAATAGATTCCAACTTATTTTTTATCAAATAATTTTTATGGATACTAAAGCTCTCATTTGATTCTACTCAAAATAATTGTTAAGAACGTAAAGAAGATTTTTTAAAAAATTTATTGTTGAGAGATATTAGGAAGGATATTTTTGCCAAAGTAAAATAGACCGATCTTTATTGTCCTAAGTTAGAAGGAAGATTAGGAATTGTGTCTACAAGCCATGAATTAGAAGCTAATGATTAGAAGGATCTATATATCATTCAATGACAAAGAGACAATTTGAGTCAAATAGATATATGCCTATTGCTTAGCTGATAGGGGTTTTTGGGGAATGAAAACTAATAAAGAAGATTCATGGACCTTAAATCAAATGCGAAAATGAGAAATCTTCTCTACTAAGAATTCAAAAGTTTGATTTGTAATAGTTCAAACACCTTATTTTGATTCGACAACTAGTGTAATCTAGGTCCTCCTCATATGAGAACTAAGTTAGGCTCAATAAGACTCAAGATTATTGAGAATACAAGAATTAAAGAAATTATAGATGGAGAGGATTCAAGTTGTAGGAAAAGTGGATTGTCTTGGCTCGAAGGAAGCTTACCTAACTGTAGACCTAATCCTTTATCTTATAACTTTGAAATCTACTAAAGAGACAATTTTAATAAATTCGCTAAAAAATATTATATAGAGATATTTAGGAAGCTAAACCTCAAGAACAACTAGCCTGAATTGGTCTAATATAAGTATGCTATTCCCAAAGTCCCTTTTTATCTTATATTAGCAATTAAAAGAAAATTTTAAAACTAGAGATAGACTCAAAGAATGTTCAGACCTCACATGTTAGCCTTTTAAGTTACTCCAATAATCTACTAATTATTCATTTTTCTATGTTAACTAAAAGGACCCATCCTAAAGTTTCCATTCGGGAAGTTGAGTGGAGCCCTCCCGACGATCCCACGGTAGTCTTCTAATCGATATCTAACTCAACCAAAAAGTTACCGTAAAGCCAAGTCATTCAATTGTTAAAGCCCTTTTATATTTTAAAAGTTAAAAGTGTGGAAAATAGTGGGAATTTTAAAATCATTTTTATTAAAAATTTTAGCAGGATAACGACTGCATTTTGATGTTCTCAAAATTTTGAAATTAAAGCTACATTTCACAATTTAAGATACTTCTAACATTTCATATTCATCTCAACTTCTGAAATGGGACCTGAGATCCACATCACAAGTAATCACAAACCTATATTTCTCAACATTTGAAAAACTTTATTGAGGATTGAAGCCCTCATGGTTCATTAAGTAAAAGAGATTTACAATCCTAAAGAGGTTTGCAAGATCAGACTTTTAAACCCTTTCTAAAAATAATCTATAACTTATATACAAGCAATTATGCATACATAAGAAAGATAAGACAAACACAACAGCACCCGACAATACAACTAATCATGCGGCAGAGTCCCAATTGCTACAGCACTTATACGCATAGTTGAGTTGGTTTATTTAATAACATAAAAATAAGAGTGAGCTAAACGAGCTCAGTGAGTGTAATCAGTTTACATATTATAACAACGTAATTGAAATATTCCCATATAGTAGTAAGGCTCAAGGTAAAATACTTGTCATAATAATTCATTAGTACATCATAACAATTGCTACTCAAATATCATTTCGTAGAACACTATTTCAAATTTTCTGAAATACTATTCCAAAATGCTTTTTGACATTAAACTCATAAGATACAAGTTTCCATTTTCCATTTTCATTTTTTCTTAGATGATAAACAGTGGTAGCAATAAGTTTTTTGAAAACTTTTATATTGGAAATAAGCCAATCACTAGAATTGGTACCATACGGTACCTTTCAAATAACTTTTAAAATAAATAGTGGCAGCATTATTATTGTCATCAATTTTTTTACTCTATATAGCCCATGAATAGTTCCTTTACCATATGGTACATTGGGCATAAAGTCATATAGTTGGTTCCGTATTGCTTACCTATTATAGGTTAACTGCTATAAACTGGTAGTTACGGAGCTGGTTCTATATCACTTACCCGTAATAAGTTGTAGAGTTGGTTTTACACATCTTTATGAAGCTGGTTATATATTGCTTGCCCGTAACAAGTTATAGAGTTGGTTCTACACATCTTACTCTTGACTAGTTAACAATATTTAAGGAGTTGGTTCTACATCGCCTACCCGTAATAGATTAATCGCTATAAATATACTAGTATAATAACAGATATAAAGCCTAGGGGAGTACCATAGGCAAAAGTGACTTACATTTACAACTCATCTTATTTTCTATACCAAACATGGGAGGATTCATAATTGAATTATTTTAATGTAACTCCTAATCAGATAAAGTTTAACTTTCATATTAAAACTTGTTTGTTGCCAAAGCATATACTATGCTAGCAATGTAAAATATCATTTGCATAAAATGTAGTATAAATATTCATTTTATGATCAAATGAAAACCATTTACATAAATCAACTTAAAGTATGATCAAATGAAAACCATTTACATAAATTCAACTTAAAGTACACTCATAACTTGCTAGTCTCCATAAATAGAAACCATTTGCATAAAATCAATTTAAAGATCACTCACATGTCATTAATTCTTTTGCAAAGAATTTAGTCATATAAAACAAATAAAATACACTTACTATTTCACAAACTTATTGCCAAGTGCACTCACGCTTTCTGTGCCTACTCTTTACCTGCACAAAGCATATTTTTTTTAGGTATTTATTTCCAAAATTAGGAAACAAAGCATTAAAACTATAGTTCGGTTGGACCAAATTCAAGATTGGTATTTAATTGCATACCACGTACACTAATCGTATTTCTGCTTACTTCTGTAAGCTAACCTATTGGTCTCCATTTCCAATATAACTTCAAAAGTCACTTAAATATCATATTTTACCCATTCTAACTTAATAGTTCTTAAAAACACATTCTTACCCAATTTAATTCTCCATATCACAATCATATATGATGAGTCACGGTTCTGACCCATGTCCAAAATCCATATCTCCACTTGTTCCGTAATTTTCACATATCCAACATTCAAATTAGGTTTTGAAATCTTCTAGACATTTGTTCCCCTATGTCTCTAGTTTCCATGTCATAAAAATCAGGCCGTTTGAAGTTTTAAATCAAGAAACATGCACCAAACATCACAAGGGCAGCATCAGATCACCATTTTCATTCTCAAATTTCAATATGATTCAGCCAGAATTAGGTTAGGGTATCTTCTAGGAACTTTTATTACTATGTCTTAGGTTTCATTTCCAGTTGAAATAACCCAATTTGAAGGTCTTTAGGCCAATTTATGGCCAAAACAATGGGATAGTTTAAACAAACCTAAGATATAATTCTACTACACATTACTCTCTTGTCATATTCAACCAATTCTATGTAAATAAACACCAAAATAACACCAAGGCACCATTGATCTTAAACAAATACATCCCATACTAAAATCACACAAAAATTAGGAATTTAAGCTAGGAAAACTTACCACCTTTTCCTACAATCTTTTGTGTATTTGTTGAACACCTTTACTTGATCAAAATCTCTTCAAATCTCCATCAAAACCTATTAACAATGGAAGCCCTATTCTTCCTCTCTCCTAGGCCGACCTTCACACTTGTATCTCTTCTTTTTTCTTTTATGTTTGGTCTCTTATGTTTACCCTCTCTCAAACACTTATGGTTATGTTAAAGAATGAAGTTAAATGTCTTACTTTATGCTTTTTTATACTCATTTAATGGATTCCACATGTCACCTTCCTATTGGTTTTCTTCTAATGACTCATCCTTCCACTAACACCATGTAAAATGACCAAATTGCCCTTTAATGAATAGCAAAAGGACCAAATTGCCCTTCAATGTATACAAAAAGACCAAATTGCCTTTTAAAGCATTTAATTTACCAACTAACCGAATTAAATCTTGAAAACATTCAACTACCATCCCATTTTCAAATTAATCATGAAATACTCTAATTAGGGTCAATTTTTATTGATTGGATGCTTAAAAAATTTTTGAATGGTTTTAAAATCCTCAAACCCATTAATTCCCAAAAAGGGCATTTGTAATGCTAAACTTTCGAAGCTCCCAAAATTCATCTGATCATACTTATTTTTAAACCGTTTTAGTATCGTTAAACTCTAATACCTATTCTGAGGATGTTTCAAATTGTTGGGGTTGGGTCTCCAAAATCATCATTTAAGCGGATTCTCTATTCATGCAAAAATACTATTCACTTGAATTCACTATTCATGTAGAAATTATCCGGATTTCATTCAAAAATGTCACCTAAATCCTCAAAGTACATTTTGAGGCTTTTAAAGTTCGTTCAAGCTTATTCTATAGCTTTTCAGAGTTTTTGAAAATTTTTCGAGAAATTTCTTTCGAGTCCATAACCATCTCCTATCTATGTGTGATTTCCGTATAACCTCAATAATACATTTAAACACTTAAATTACTCTAATACACCAAAAACATAACATATTCTCTAAAATGCATGTGCAACACAGTATACAATACAATAATTGAACTAGGATATTACATTAACTCTCATAAAATTTGTTATGTTTAATCATTTAAATTTGTTGTTACATCTGTTTTGAAAGTGATTGGCTAGAAGTAATAGACTGGAAAAGGAATTAGTTGAAGCTAATGGGTGGTGACTCTCTAAGTTACAATATACATTCTTTAAGGTGAGAAAGAAATTAAATAATTTACCAAGGAAAATTTTTGGGTATTTCCACAATCATCTCCAATACGTTAAGCTGGATTAGAGAAACTATGGTTACCTCTAATGACTTTGATACAACAAGCACTGTGAAGATCGAATTGGAACTTGCTTGATTCCCTAATTATTGTAAATTATTTGATCTTTAACTGAAGTAGCTCACTAAGCTACTTTTCTCTTTGCAAGAGTTGTAAGCTTAACATTTTTTCTAATTATTTCTTGGAGTTTTTTACTAACTTAAACTATGTTTCTTTCTTTGATTTTTCCTATTTATGGGATGGGTCCTTTTTGTTAACTTTGTAAAGTCTCATGCTTCTTCTTATTTCTTAATTCAATTCTAACTTTAAAAAACTGAGTTTTATAAGTTTTTATAGTTATATTATTATAAGTAGATAATCACTTTAATGAGTAGTATTAGCTTTCTTTTCTTACCCTCACTGTACTTTTGTTAGATATTCATTGTTTGATTTGTTTATCCTTATATACGGTGTACAATGTGTTATCTTTGCTTCATATAAATTTTATACTACTACACATTATTTTATGCTTAAAATAAAATATATGCATTTATATCAAAAAGCAAGAACATTATGAATATTTGTTATAGTTTCTAACATTAAACAAAAGTGTTTATGATTATTTAATCGTATTTTATACTTCCTAAATTTTCTTATTAATATATAATTTGGAGAATAAAAATGACTCATGTATAATTAAATTCATAATTTCACTCAAAATTTTAAAAAGTTTATGTCATTGGATCATTTTTATATATAAATATTTTTAGTTTTTATTTTTAACAATATAAAATGTAACATATTTAACACACTCCTTACACCTAGAAATGGGCATTTGACATGTAAAATTTGTAGGAGACATTTTTGGGCAACTATATAACTAGAAATCTATGAAAAGCTTATCATTAAGGAAGATTGACTACAATATTATGTTAAAATTTTTATATTGACCTCTCATTAGGAGGAAGAAGAATGAATCATATATAAGAAAAATCGTATCCTCAATCAAGATGCTAATACATTGGATAATTAGATTATTCTTTTATATAAATCATCCATAATTCTTATTCCTAATAGATGTGACAATGTAACAAATTTAATATATACTCTTTAATTAAAGTATTTCATAAATAAGAAAAGGGTATTAAACTAGCTAGATTAAAAGACATGATTATTATTCATGAAACTTATTGAACTACCAATAATGGCAATGAAATTTTAAAAGCAAAAATCTAAATCTCTCTCATTCTTTCAATTGCTTAAAGTCAACTTATTGATAACATAAACCTAACCCCTTCGATCATTACTTATAAGGGTGATAGAATAGAAAGAGTAACTTATATCAATTAGTAAAAAAATTAAATTCTATTATTAAGATGCTATTATATCCATGTACAATAATCACATCATGTTCAATAAACCTACTAACAAAGATGGTAGTATAACCTAGAACTAGCCCAAAGTCAACAGACTAGGCCTAATTTGATCGAACTTTAAACCGGGTCGTAGGTTGCTCTTTATCTTTGACAAATTGATATAATTTTAGGTAAGTTTATATGAAATTGATAAACATTTACTATAATATATTTTATGCCCACATTTAGTGTGTTATGCTTATTATTTGAGAGGTTTATGCTGTTTTTGGTAATTATTTTGTTTCAAGTATGTTTTTAGGTCTCAATTGCATTTATGGATTAAAAACAGAGAAAGTTAAGTGAAATTAAGGCAATAAACTAAATAATTGGAGCTATTTTAGAAGTACAAACCGGTGTGATGAGATACATGCCTGTGTATGTAAGGGACCATCTAAGTGATTGTGAACGTGTAAAGCATTGAAGACATTGTTTTTTGCCTATGTGAAGATACACGCCTGTATAATTCATATGCATGATCGTGTCCCATACCTATGAAAGCTCATAGGAATATGTAAATCCATGATTTTGAAGTGTTTTTTAGATATGAGATCATACACACGATTGTTTATATGCCAAAAACACAAATTCTACATTATAAATGGAAATAATGAAAAAAAACGCAAAAGAAGAAGATAGAGTTGAAGTTAGAGGCAAAGTTAGGGTTTGAGACATAATTATGATCCTAGGATAACAGAAAACGTGACTATTACTTTAAAGTTCAATAAAGAATAACTTTCCAAGGCGATTACATTAGAGAAAAGGGGATATATATCTTATGGATTATTTTCTTTTTAATTATTCTTCTGAACTTTTGTTGTTTGATTTAATTTTTATATTTATAGACTAAGTTTTTTTAGTGCCTAGGTATAATGAATGATAAGTTGGGATGGATATTATGATTTAATCTTTTATTTAACAATTTGATTAATTGATTCATTGTGATTCAATTATGCATCTTTATTCTAGAATTAGTATGTTTGGGATATTAGTTCAATGTATGATTTCATATAATTGAGAGTAAGAAATCCTTTTGTATGAATAGATCTACCATGGTTGGAAGGAGTTGTATGTAAACCTAAAGATATGTTGGCATACATCCTTTGGATTAGGGTTAAACCTAATAGTAAATTTCATAAATTTAATATTGCAATCTTAGGGATTTAATTATAAAAGGAGGATTAGTTATTAATAGTATTAAGAAAGATACTAATATAAGAAATTTTCATGGTCCAATAAACAATAATTGAGTTACATGATAAAGGGTTAGTAATTAAGAAATCTTAGGGGTATTCATCACCTAGGTACTAGTTATTTGATATTGATTAATTATAGTACTTGTAATCCCTTTGGAATTGACACTCAATATTCACTAACACTATACTATTATTTGATAGGTGTACTTGGCTATAAACTCTATAGAGTATAAATCAGTGATCATATCAAGTTTTTAGAACTATTGCCAAGCACTTGAATATTAGGAACACCCATATCAATTTAATCATTAATTCTTATTTTATTTTAAATATTTTAAATTTATTTAACTATTTTGTTGACTTTTTGGTTTTATCACTTCTATAGGTCTTTGGGTTAGTTTATCACCCAAAGAAATCCATGTACTTAATTGATGAAGATTCAGAAATTGAGAGGACATCTCATTTAAATCTTCAAAGGACTTTACTAAAAGAGTTAAATTTAGAATGATAACTAGAGGAAATGATAGATCATAATGATACCGAAGGATTAAAAACTATGGTAGACCACCCAAGGATTATGTTTGATTATGCTAGATTGAACTTAATGGGAGTGGAGTCTATCATTGTGAGACTTATTGTAACAGCTCAGACTACCTGTCTATAGATATTGTCTGCTTTGGGCTCCCTCGTTCTCCTCTCCAACTGATGTGGGATTCTCACAATCAATTGTAATAGCCCAGACTACCCGCCCATAGATATTGTCTACTTTGGGCTTTGGGCCCAGCCCAAACCTCACGGTTTTGCTCTTCCTAGCCTAGCTGGGAAACCGCATCTATATGGGAGGGGTATCCATACCCTTATAAGGTGTACTTCATTCTTCTCTCCAATCGATGTGAGATTTTTGCAATCTACCCCTCTTTGGGCCTAGCGTCCTTGCTGGCACAATGGGTCGGGAACTGGCTCTACTACCATTTGTAACAGCCCAGACTACCTGCCCATAGATATTGTCCGCTTTGTGATTTGGGCCCAGCCTAAACCCTCACAGTTTTGCTCTTCCCAGCCTAGCTAGGAAAATGCGTCTATAGGGGATAGGTATCCATCCCTTATAAGGTGTACTTCGTTCTTCTCTCTAATTGATCTGGGATTCTTAGTGGCCAGCCCCCTCTGGGTGCAACATCCTCACTGGTTGAGCCCAACATCCTTGTTGGCATAATAGGTTGGGAATCGGCTCTGATACCATTTGTAACAACCCAGATTACCCGCCCACAGATATTATCCATTTTGGGCTTTAGGCTTTGGGCCTAGCTCAAACTCTCACGCTTTTGCTCTTCCGAGCCAAGCTGGGAAAACATGTCTATGGGGGATAGGTATCTGTACCTTTATAAGAGGTACTTCGTTCGCCTCTCCAATCGATGTGGGATTCTTACACTTATTATCGCCAGTAATTTTAAGATTAAATTGAGTATCACTTAGATGGTGTAATAGTCTACCCAATTTAATGGGCTACAAAATGATGAACTCAATATGCATATAGTAAATTTTCTAAAAACTGTTGATACCTTCAAGTTTAATGGTTCCAATGATGATGCCATAAGATTGAGACTATTTCCATTCTCATTAAGGTGTAGGGAAAAGCAATGGTTAAATTCTTTGCCTGGGTTATGCCTTTCCATTTGAGACTAAGTGTCTTCTGAAGTATTTCCTACTAGCTACGACTACCAAACTGAGGAACATCTACTCCTATGCACAAATTGACTTAGAAACTTTGTAAGATATATGGGAGAGATTCAAGGAGATGTTAAGGAAGTGCCCGCATCATGTCTACGACTATAGATGAAATTCAGACCATTTATTATAGACTAAACCTGTTGACAAGCTAGATGATAGAGGCAGCAACTAAACGTACTCTAAATAGCAAAACACCAAAAGTAGCTCAAGAACTCATTAAATACATAGAGATGAATAACTATCAGTAGGGCTCACCTTAATAAAAACTTAGTAAGCTAGCAATATTATATAACATAGATGCGGTTACAATATTAAGGAATTAAAAGGCCTGTATGCATAATTTGTAAAATTATATTGGTTAGCTTGTAGTTAGTTTCTAAAGATGAATTCTAAATAATGTTTGATAACAATCACATTTAGGAGTGGAAAAGAGTTTCAAAAGGAGAACATGACAGCGCGTGTCAAGTTTACTATAAAATTTACCTGACTTTGCACACTAAAATTTATACTTATGGTGAGTTAAATTAAATCCACAGGGAATGTTAAGTTAATTTCCATAATGAAATTAATTGATGCAAGGAAAATATAAAAGGAGTAAATTATTGAAAATGAATTAAAATAAGCAATCGAAAATGATTAAAGTGTCAGATATAAGTAAGGTCTAGTTCTAAGGTCAATCTTGGCTAAGCATGATCAAGCATATTCCGTCATTCTAACATTGTTACACCTCTCTTCGGATTATTGATCTTAGATTAACAGTACGTTATGATAATCCCGGTTTTCCCTTAGGTGGTGTTTAATTATGATACAATCATTAATTAAACCTAACTATTGAATAACTTAGGATACGATCTCTAGATTCAATTTGGCAGCAAGATTACGAAGTGACAAATGACCATTATAGGCAGTAACCTCACACATTCAGGTTATCTAACCTAAGTTATGTTGTTCCTAATGATTCATGATCATAAGGAGCTACTAAAAAACAAATGTAACAATTGCATATTACATTCAACATTATAACAATAGCTTCGAAATAGAACAATCAAAATAATGTATTAAGATCATCTATCCAAAACCCAACTTAATCAACACAAACAACACAACAATATGAAAAGAGACTACAGCGTTAAAAAAATGAAATAGTTTAATTGTGTCTTAGCTTTGATATCCCTGCTGAATTGTCGTCGGGAAGTTAGCTTTCCATCTCCATCTCTAAACTCTTACTATTCTCCATCGTCGTTGTCAGTGCTAAAGAATGCAGAAAAATTGAAGAGAAAATGAGAGAAAACTGTTAGCTAGGTTATTTCCCAAATCCCCTTCTGCCGTCACTCTCCTTTCCTTATGCAGTAAAATTTAGGTTTAAAACTAAATGACACTTGGGCTAGGAAACCTAGCTTTCTCATGTTAATTCTCAAGTGTGAGAATTCATGGTTGTGCAAGGTTTGCAATCCTCTCACAGTCATGCATGATCCTCTCATGGATTTAAGAGATTTCTCACGCCCATGCAATCTTATGTTTGGTTGTGAGACTTTTCCTTTCTTTGTTCTTCTTTTGAAATTTTCTCTTGCCTCTTCTTTTTTCAATCCTCTTCTTTATGCCCCATGAATCAATATAATATGGAAATTAGAAGATGGCTTCAATGACATGCTTTCATGCCAGTTTAACTTCTTTACGTCCAAAGAGTACCTAAGATCAAATATAACCTAAAGTGAGTATCCTAAGCATTTCTAAGGCGTGATCATTAAATGTGGTATACCAAATGAACTAACATTTAAAAACATATAAAATTCCTCCACACTCAGATTTTTACTGTCCTCGGGCAAATTGTCAAAATCAAAATCACAAATGAAAACCTTTACTCATTTTCCATTTATCCTAAGAGTAAATAACCATAAGTAAAGATGAATGACTTTAAAAACCTATTTTAATAATTCAGCATTCAAAGTTTCTACTCACGATCAATCAACATTCATCACCCTTAGAAATTTAGTAATCTAGAGGTCGACTTAGACAAAAGGTGATTAAACAAGATATTTCCATGGGTACACTTAAACATTATTCATAATCACAACAGTCCATAACTTTGCACATCATTTTATTTCTCCACCACTAAAAATCACATGCATAATTATGAATCAAAGGACTTTTCTAGGATTGTAAAGTGAGTAAGGGTAAGGTGGGGTGTATTTTAGGTAATTTATCATAAAGTCATCAAGTTAGTGAAGGAAAAATAACACTTAATGAGATATCAAATATCCAAGTAGACATTCACTCAAAACTGGGTACTGTCAGCCATGAAGAATGCAACATCTATGTTTCACAACTCAATTTAGCTCTCACACCATAAGTCACATGAACATAAAATAAAAAGTGTTCCATTCAAAACAACATTTGTACTGATATACAATATATTTAAACACCAAATCAATACAACTTAAGGAGGATATACTATTAATTAACAACTTTTCACAACAATTGTATTGCCTCCGCGGTACTTTTATTCAATCTCACATATTTTTTTCATTTGTTTCAAATATAAAGGAGATAAAAGCTACATCGACATAGGATTCATAACCTGGAATTTTAATAAATAGAACTAATCCATCTGTATGCATATCCCTACATTTAGGCTTTTGTACAATTTCGGTCATCAAGAATTAATAAATGCTCCACTAGCTTTAAGGCTTGGGTAGGGCATTTGGTTAGCAATAAAACTCAAAGGGGGTTAGCAAAGGAAAATTCACATAAACGGGTAGGCTATTTGGCTAATGTAGCTCGTAATCAACAATGAATGCCTAATCATTTTCATAAAAATGCATGTGATAAAAATGTGATCTCGAATATAAGATCGATGTATATGTCATGAAGGTCACACATAACAAAAGATAGTGAAATTGTTCTGACTGTGTCAGTCTGTTATAGGTCAAAACCTCATTGGTTTTTTTCTACCACTAGTCACTTCTGTTTTTAGAATAATGCATATTAAACAATCACAAGAACAAAAGTATATGCTAAGGTTGCATGGATTTTCTAGTCAATTCACACTCTAATTATGACTATGTAGTCTTAAAAGTAATAGAAAGCAAGAATTTTTATTATTTTGTTTGTTTGATTTTGAAAATTGCCTAAGAAGTCACACAAGCACAATTAAACTTACATTGTCCCTAATGTAACATCAAATGCAAGAAATGGAGCATTTAACAAAAGTAGCAATTGTGAGGATTTAACTAAAATAGAAATTGACTTCCTTTGGGTTGCCTCCCATGTAGCGCCTTTGTTTATCATTATTGGCTCGACCACTAATTGCATGCATCTAGTGACATCAGTCACATCCTCAAGCATCAACACCTCCAAATCTTCCGTTTGGACGAAGCCTTCATAATGTGGCTTTAGTTGATGACCGTTCACCTTACATGTCTTGTCATTTTTGAGAATTTGTATCTCTACTACATTAAAAGTAAAGACTTGAGTGATAACAAATGAGCTAACCTAGTAGGAACTCAACTTACCTAGAAATAATTTGAGTTTCGAATGATATAATAACACTTTCTAGCTTGCTGAGAAGTTTTTCCTTGAAATCATCTTATCATGAAAAGCCTTCGTCCTCTCCTTATATATCACTGCATTTTGATATGACTCATTCCTCATCTCTTCCAACTCTTCAAGCTACAACTTCCTATGCACTCTTATATTGTCCAAATTCATGTTGCATCTTCTGATACCTAATATGCTTTATGTTGTAATTCCATTGTAAGATGACATGGCTTCCCAAACATTAGCCTATATAATGACATCCCAATTATGTTTTATAAGTCGTCCTATAAACTTATAATGCGTCTTCCAGTCTCATGCTCCAATCCTTCCTATTAGGCTGCACGGTTTTCTCCAAAATTAACTTAATTTGTCGATTTGAGACTTCAGCTTGCCCATTGGTTTGGGGAAACTTTGTGAGTAATGTGATATTTTCTAAACATCGCTTCCATCACCCTATTACAAAAGTGGGTTCCTTTGTCGCTAAAGATTGCTTTCAGTATCTTGAACCTAAAAAGAATGTTAGCCATAACAAAATCTGCAACAACCTTTTCATTGTTAGTTTTGGTGGCTTTTTTTTCCCCACCCATTTAGAAACATAATCTAATACAAGCATTATATAAGTAAACCAAAAAGATGGAGGGAAAGGTCTCATAAAGTTAATGCCCTAAACATTAAAAATTTCACAAAAAAGTAAAGGAGTTTGTGGCAATTGATCACTACGGGATAGATTACCTGATAGTTGGTATCTATCACAGGATCTGCAAAAGGTATATGCATCTTTGAACAATGTTAGCCAGTATAAGCCGCTCTTTAGAACTTTACGAGCCATTCTTTTCACTCAAAAATTTCCTTTACATGAATACGAATGGCAGAATGTTAAGATTGATGATGTTTCATTTTCTAGTACACACCTCTTGATAACTTGATTTGCGCAGAACTCTAAAGATACAAATCATCCCATACGTAATAATTCACTTCACTCCATAGTTTATCCCTCTGATTCTTTGACAAACCAATAGGTAATTCATTCAGAAGTAAAAAATTGACAATGCTTGCATACGATGGTGGTGTTGCATTAGAAGAGAATAATTGCTTATCTGGAAAGGTTTCTTGCAGAGGCATATCATCTTCTTCCTTTATCAAACGGCCGAGATGGTCTGCCACCATGTTTTCTGCCCCCTTTCTTATCTCTGATCTCTAATTCAAATTCTTGAAGGAGGAGAATCCATCTGATCAACTTTAGTTTTGCTTCCTTCTTTGTGAGTAAGTATCGTAAAGCTGTATGGTCAGAATAAACAATCACTTTAGGACTAAGAAAATATGATCGAAATTTTTCTAAAGCAAAAATCATAGATAAGAGTTTTTTTTTCAGTATTTGAATAATTTGATTAGGCTAGGTTTAGAGTCTTGGAAGCATAGTAGATGGCATGCAAAGCTTTTCCCACTCTTTGTCTTAAAACTACCCCCATTGTAAAATCGCTTATGTCACACATGATCTCGAAGGGGAGGTTCTAATCTAGTAGTTGAATCACCTGTGGGGATGTCAGAAGCTCCTTAAGTTTTGTTAAATGCTTCCTTGCACTTATTGTTGAACTTAAAGGAGACATCTTGTTTTAGAAGCTTACATGGTGTTTCGGCTATCGTTGAAATGTCCTTAATGAACCTTCGATAAAAACCTGTATGCTTAAGAAAAGAACGTAGTTTCCTCATAGTGAAGGGGTAAGGTAAAGAAGAAATAAGATCAACTTTAGATTTATCTACTTCAATACCCCTAGTTGATATAACAAACTATACCTTGATCCACCATAAAATGACATTTTTCTCAGTTCAGCACAAATTTTGTTTTTATGCATCGTTTCAAGATAATAGCAAGATTCTCAAGGCATTCATCAAAAGAAGATCTGTATACACTAAAATCATCCATGAACACCTCAATAATCTTCTCAACATATTCAGAAAAAATGCTTATCATACACCTTTGGAATGTGACAGGTGTGTTGCATAATCCGAATGGCATCCATTAGTAAGTGAATGTACCAAATGGGTTTGTGCATGTGGTCTTCTCCTAATCTTCTGTGCGATTAGGAACAAAACATAACATGAAAATCCATCTAGAAAGCAATAATAATCATAGCCAACCAATCTCTCAAGCATCTGAACAATAAAGGGAAGGGGAAAGTGATCTTCACGAGTGGCATAATTTAACTTTCGATGATTAATACATACTCACCACCCGGTTTGAACTCGGGTAGGACCAACTCACCTTTTTGGTTTATCACAACAGTGATTCCAGATTTCTTTGGAACCACCTGGATAGGACTTATCCACTTTCTATTAGAGATTGGGTATATCAAGTCAGCATCGAGAAGCTTTAACACGTCCTTCTTCACAACTTCCATCAATGGAGGATTCAGCCTATGCTAAACTTGCCTTGTGGATTTTGCATCCTCCTCAAACAAAATGCGATGCATGCATATGGAAGGGTTTATCCCTTGGATTTCTATGATAGTCCACCCGATGGCCTTCTTATGCTCTCTCAGCAATAAAAACAACATCTCCTTTTGATTCGAAGTCAAATCCATCAAAATGATAATTAGGAGAGTCTACTTATCTCCCAACTAGGCGTACTTTAAGTGTGTAGGCAGTGGCTTCAATTCCAATTCTGGTGCCTACATATCAGAAGTTAACAACTTCTAGTGAGATTCAGATAGTTTTATAAAAGTCAAATGATACCTTTTGGAGAGTTTTCTAATGATTTGAAAGCAATTGTCATTTCCATAAGCTCTTCTCCCATCTCAATATCATTGTTGGCTTCTACTTCCCCATCCTTAATCAAAACTGTTTCCAAATGATCCTTGCAACTTAATTAAACGTTTCCTCTATCAAAGGATCAATCACATCAGCAAAAAAACATAATGATCATCAAGAGGATGTTTTATGGAAAATATTGAAATGAATCACTTCCCCATCAAATTCCATTATGAGGGTGCCCTCTTAAACATCTATCTTAGTTTGAGATGTATTAAGAAACGGTCTCCCTAATAGGATAAGTATCGGATTACATGAAGTGTCATCATTCATATCCATAACGTAAAAATTTGCAGGAAACACTAACTTATTCACCTGCACCAAAACATTCTTAACCACACCATCATGATAAGCATTAGTGGGGTTAGCCATTAGTATGAATACACTCGTTTCTTTTAATAGGACCAAATTTAAAGAAGAAAAAATCGAATGAGGCATCACATTAATAGAAGCACCCAAATCTAACATTAGCTCTATTGATCACAATATTCCCAATTTTGCATAAAATGGTAAACATATCTAGATCCTAGGATTTTGGAGGCATTTTCTTTCCAAATACCGCGGGCACATTCTCACCCATCATCACTTTTCTATCACCCTGCAATTTCCTCTTGTGTGTACACATGTCTTTAAGAAATGTAGCATACGTTGGTACTTGCTTAATTGCCTCGGGCAAAGGATGTTGACTTCCACTTTTTAGAAAGTCTCTAATATCTCTTTGTCCTTCTCCTACTTGTTCAGTTTTTTCATTCTTCTCAAAAAAGGTGAAGGATTAGTCTTAATAATATTAAGGCTTTTGAAATTTACCTTCGTACTGATTAACAAATTTTCTTCCTTCCCTCCTTCTCGATATCTTTCTTGATACCCATCCTTGGTGGAGTTCTCTTGGGACCCTCAGTCTCCTTTCCACTTCTTAGGTTTATAGTGCTAACATTTGTTGAGTTCACATTAGGTTCAGACGATAGCTTTCCTTTAATTTGTGATTCGATATAGTTTATCCTTATTGCAATTTGAACCATTTGGTTTTCTAAATTCTGTATGCTCAATTTTGTTTCTTGTTGGGACTATTGTGCTCCCTGTTAGGATTATTGTACTCTTTGCTGAAACTGTTGCAGCAGCTGTTATAGAATTTGTTGAAATTGGAGAATGTTATTGGTAAATGTTTTAATAAACTCATCCAGAGATGTACCTGAATTAGGTGAGGAAGCTCTTTGTGTTCCTTGCACCCTTGGTTAGAATCCTTGTGCTCTTTGTGACGAATTCTTTAAGTAATTTTGCTGCCTATTCCCTCCATAACTCAAGTTGGGGTGATCCCTCCAACCTGGGTTATATGTTTGTGACTACAGTTTGCATTGGTTTGTGAAATTCCCTCTTGTAGCATTCATGTACTCCTTATTTCCTTCTTGTCATATAGGGCACCCATCAGATGGATGGCTTGTGTTTGAACATATCTTGCACACTTTTACTTGTACCTATCTAGCTGCAATCTGTCTCACAAAGGATGTTAGTTCATTTAAAGTATGTTCGATAGATGAATTACTTACCTCCTTTACTATTTGAACATCATTGTGAGTGCCAAATTGTTGTGTGTTCACGGCCATTTGCTCAAATAAGATCCTAGCTTTAATGGGACTTTTCTTGCAAAGTGCCCCACCACTTGCTGCATCAACTAGAATCCTCTCCATTGGTAGTAGTCCTTCTTAAAATATTGGACGAGAAGTTGCTTTGGTACATTGTGGTGCAGACAATTGACACATAACTTCTTAAACTGCTCCCAATAATCATAAAGAGATTCTTTGTTATGCTACTTGATACCTTATGTCTCCTTCTAAATAATTGCAGTCTTTGAGGTTGGAAAATATTTCTCCAAGAATAACCTCTTCATCTCTAGCTATGTGTTTGCACTTCTAGCTGGTAAGTCAAATAGCCAATCCTTCGTTGCATCATTGAATGAGAACAAAAAGGCTCTCACTATGATCTACTTGTTGGTCACCTTGGGAGGCTTTATGCTTAAACAAACCATATCGAGCTCCTTAAGATGCTTATGTGCATCCTCACCTATAAGACCGTGAAAGTTAGGCAGTAAATGAATTAATCCAAATTTTAAATCAAAGGTAACATGTTTAGCAAAATTTGGAAATGTTATGCATAATGGTCTTTGAGTTAAATCAGATGCAGCCAACTCCCTAAATGTCCTCAGATTTGCCATCGTTTGTTCAGATTCTGATTTTGATTTTGCCACCAAAGTTAGCCTTGCTTCCTTATGCAATTTCTGTGATGCTCTCTCGATCTTTGAATCAAGTTACTTAACTTTTCTATGAGGAGATCTCATAAGTACCATACACTAAAACTTATGAACTTCTAAAATTAACAAATAACAAAAAGAAACAAATATAAACAAATATATTCATAAAACACTGACTAAAATCAAATACCAAAATTAAACTATCACACTCTTCGACAACAATGATAAAATTTGACAACATGTGTTGAGTGCACTGCAAATTTTACTTGACTTTGCACACTAAAATTTGTAGTTATAATGAGTAGGGATCAAATCCATTGGGAATGCTTGATTAATTTCTATAACAAAATTAATTGATGCAAGAAAAATATTAAAGGAGGGTTTTTAGATTTTTAGCGATTTGGAAAAATAAAATAGAAGTAAGCTATCGAAATCAAATTAAAACAAGTAATCGAAAATGATTAAAGCGTCGAAAATAGGTAAGGTTCGTAACTAGGGTCAATCTCGACCTAAACACAATCAACCATATTCCATCATTACGCTATAATAATTTCGGTTTTCCCTGAGGTTGTATTTAATTAAGAGACGATCATTACTTAAACCTAACTACAAAATAACCTAGGATACAATCTCTAGATTAAGTTTGGCAGCAACATTATGAAAAAGACCAATATAAGTAGTAATCTCACACGTTCGGGTTATTTAACCTAAGTTATGTTGTTCCTAATGATTCACGATCATTAGTCACTACCAACAAGCATCAAATGTAACAATTATGGATTACATTCAACATTATAGCAATAGGTTTTAATAATGTATTAAGATCATTTATCCAAAACCCAACTCAATCGACACAATAACATAACTATCCAAAAAGAAATTACAATGTTAAAAGAATGAAATAGCTTAGCCATGACTTGGCTTTGATAACCCCGTTGAACTAAAATCAGGAAGTTAGCCTTCCATCTTCATCTTCAAGCTCTCATCATCGAGCATCCTCTCCATCGCCACTGTCAGTGTTGAATAATGCAAAAAATTCAAAGAGAAAATGAGAGAAAAATGTCAGCTAGGTTATTTTTTGAATCCCCTTCTGTTGTCACTCTTCTTTCCTTATGTAGTAAAATTTTGGTTTAAAATCAAGTGAAACTTGTCCAGGAAACCTAGCTTTCTCACTTTAATTCTTAAGTGTGAGAAGTCACGGCCGTGCAAGGTCATTGCATGTCTATGCAAGCTTCTCACGACCGTGCATTACCCTCTCACTACCATGCACACCCATGTAATCCAATGTTTGGTTGTGTGATTTTTCCTTTCTTTGTTCTTCATTTGACATTCTCTCTTGCTTCTTCTTCTTTCAATACTCTTCTTCTTTATGCTTTATAAATCAATATAATAGAATATGGCTTTAATGATATGCTTTCAAGTCACTTTAGCTTCTTTACTTCCGACGAGTATCTAAGATTAAATATAAGCTAAAGTGAGTATCCTAAGCATTTCTAAGGCATCAATCACTAAGTGTAGTATATCAAATAAATCAACATTTAAACACATATCAGAACAAGACCTAAGATGAGGGAAAAAAAGACACTAGGAGTTAAGAAAAAGATGAAGGTGAAGATTGCTCGTTAAAATCAATGAATTTTAACATGCCATCCCTTATTCTACTAAAGTGAAAAAGATTGCATGGATGACTATTTTGATCAGTTCCTTGAACTATTTAATCAACTTCATATTAACTTACCCCTTATTAATTATCTTATACAAATGCTGAAGTATTTGAATTTCTTGAAAGGTTTATTATTAAATAAGTATAAGTCAGAGGAGTTAGCTATCATGATGATGAGTGGAAGATGCTCAAAATTTCTTCAAAGTAAGATAACAGAGAAGTTTAAAGATCCACAGAGTTTAATATCCCTTTTTAAATAGGTAGCTTAAAAATAGAAAAGGGTTTAGCCAACCTAGGAGTTAGTATTAATATGATGCCTTATCTTTGTTTAAGAAGCTAAGATTAGGTGAAACAAAAGCTACTAGGACAAGTTTACAATTAACAAATATATTGGTAAAGTATCCTAGAGGTATTGTTGAGGATATACTTACTAAGGTTGATTGGTTTATTTTCCCAGTTAACTTTGTGATTCTTAATATAGAGAAGGATGTAGAAGTACTCTTACTTTAGGCCGGCCACGCTTAGGTCTATTGTTAAAATTAGTGAGGACAAGCCACTACTTAAGGATGGAGACAAAGAGGTTTGATTTCATGAATCATTCCCTTAAATATGTTGATGCTGGTTTTTTTATCAATATATTGATGATTTAGTTTTGCATGTTTTATATGACTCTTTTTCTAAAGGTCTACTGGAGCTATTTCTAGTTCAAGGTAGAAAAGTAAAGTTGACAGATGCCCCAGAAGGAAAAGTATGTAGCTTAAATGTTAAGGTACCTATAGTAAAAAAAAAAAACTTAATCACTATAATCTACCTTGATCATGTATGGCTATATCAAGTTAAGATGTTAAACATTTGTTAATTAGGAGGGAACCCAATAATTAAGATAGTTTTCATTGATTTGATTATGTTATTACGATTATTTTGAGTTTTAGTTTAGGATTTCATTGATTTTTAGTCTATTTATGCTAGGTTACTAAGCATCCTTTTTTCATTTTGCCTATTTTTTTATGTTTGTAGTATTTGTTACTTGATTCTCTTGATTTTAAGAAATTTTTCAAAGTTTTTAGGAATTTTTAGGTGTACATGATCATGTACTCTCCCATATACACAAAAATCATATTTTGCATGTTTTACACGGTTTTAGTTATCGTGTAGGTCACTGGACATGGTTGAGTATTTCCTTGGAGTTTGTAAAAATTTTCACATATGGTAAAAGTAAATTACACGAGTGTAGGACATGCCCTTATAGCTCAATCATCTAGAATATGTCAGCTTACAAATCCATATCTAAAGTCGCACGTTTATAGTAACTTACACGACGGGTACACAATTGAGTAACCAATTGTATAAGTTCATGACCCCTTTTGAAAGCCCAATATCGCTTTGTTTCCTCTCATTTTCCATTTTTTCATAACCCAGCCATTTCAAACTCTTTTATGATCCAATTGGAGTTTTCTTATGTTTTACATTGATTGTGTTTTAGAGTTCTAGGTGTTTTTGTAGTTTTAAGGTTTATTCTTCCCCAAATCACTAGTTTTCACAATTGCTCAATTCCAAGTTATGTTTGCCTAGTTTTATTCTTTTTTTCATTCCTTTTCCTATGAATTATTAGATTATTTTGATGATTTGCGTGTGGATTGGATGAAATTTCAATACGGGAATGTTAATTTTTCTCACTATGATATAAATTGTAATGGGTTTTTTAAGTTTAGGCATAAATTGTTATTTGTCTATCAATCAGTAAATGATTGTAATTTTAATTTCATGAGTGTTTTTATTTTTCTTGATTTAGAGTTTAATTGTGTGTGTAGTGGTTTAATTGTTTAATTGCTTAATTTAATTTTAAATTTAAGAAATTGCCTTTAGTAATTTTAAAATTAGTTTAATTTTGTATTTTAATTGCATTTCAATTATGTTATTAATTTTGTCATTATTTT
>JAOSBN010000008.1:32418179-32441607 GCA_027563595.1 Erythroxylum suave | reverse complement strand
CAATAGGTTGACATAAATTGTAGCATCCTAGTCCCATCTGATGCGTGCACGTACACCCTTTTGATGTTCGTACACATGCATGATGGAAATGACGTGCTAACTATATCACTTTCAATATATCTCATGGCATCATAATTTAATGTCATGTATACATCACAATGTCTAAAACCCAAAAGTTCCTCATTTCATTTCATAAACCATGATTTACAATGTAGCATTACATACAACATCTATGTTTATACAATATCGACCTATCAAAGTCCACAGCTCTATCTACAAAACATGCTACATACATGAGGAATTTACAAAAGTTTAGTCTAAATCCTTCAATCCCAGCTGACCAACCTTTGATCCATATCTTCTATCTAAAAGCTGTATTATATTTCTTTTAAGCTGCCTTATAAGTTAAGTCATCACTCTCGAACCTGAAAAAGTTAACGTTGCAATTTTGGTAAGTTTCGCAAACTTAGTTGAGTAACCATCCTCAATGGTTCACTCATATCACACATCATAATAATTCATACAATCCTATAATTTACATTATTCACATTTGATAACATGTACATCTCAAAATACTCTAATCAAAAGTTTTCACATTTTTCATTTAACACCTTTCATTAATACGTGGCAATCATTCAAATTATACATAGCATGTTTGTATGTAATGTTCATGAGATTCACATCCGTTTGTTACTTTCTTGTGGTCAAGTGCATTTTTCACTGTCCTATATCCGTTATGGATATCGGGCTCATTAATATTGTCCCTTATCCATTGGGAATACATGACTCATTTTACATAGCAAGCCAGAGGAACTTACCATAGTCTGAGCTTTAAGCGCTTTTTCACTGGTGACTCCGGTCACAACTGCCTTTATATTTCATGCATTCATGGAATGAAATGCGTTACGCATATTCAATCATTATGTTCAGACAACGTTTGCATTCTCTTTCTCTTTCACATTTGTCATCGGACTTGGTCCGACATTCAACATATAAGTTAAGAAAACAGTTATTCAGTCAAATTCACATTCAATGAGCACTTCCAATGTTTTATTCATGCATCAAACGCTTCGAGCATTCAGTGTCAAGAAATCAGTACATGCACATCATATATCAATTCAATTCATAATTTAACAAATAAACAATCATAGTGAGACCATCTTAGGATACTCACAATTTGCTCGTATTAGCTTGTTTCCTTGAAGTCCTGACAATGTGTGGAAACGGTCACTCAATTTGTTTTTCTATATCACATAATCACATACATTTTTACATCACTAATTTGCACATTTATATGAATAACCAATCATAAGCACATTTATATATATGTCATGTATTATGTATGTTTAATGACAAATTCCCGGGTATATTTCCTCAATGCACTTTATAATTAATTTATAACACCTTCTAATCATTCTTTAATCCATAATACACATTACTCACCTTAATCCCCTCGTTCAACATCAAGTAAATTCGTTGACGATCTCATTTAAACCTAAATACCTCATATGGAAACACCTTAACATTGATTAGTTCATAAATCACTCTTCCATTAACATTAACTGACGGGTTACAATCGTGTATGTGCACAATCGTGACTTTAAAAAAAAGTCATGATTATAAGGTTTTCCTTTTGTTAGGTGCATGATCATGCTTTTCAGCAAAGGTCATGATCATGTATGAGCACGATTATGCCCTGCAATGCTTTCTTCCTCCCTTCTTCCAAATTTAACACACATTAAAACACCAATTTCACACCAACTTCCAGAATTCTTTACCTCTAACACAAAATCATTCCACCCTAATTCAAGTACCAATTTGATTACATTAAACTATGGAACCTCTAATAAATTGGTTTAGCATCTTCAACTACATATTATCATTAATGAAATCCTATCCTTTGTTCGTAACATCACATTCATAGTAACAAGCAATTCATCACCAAAAATCTGTCATTTCAAATTGATGATTTCTTCATTTATACCTCAATTTCAGTTCAATATCATCTATACACAATTCAAACCCATGATTGATCACAAAAACCAAAACAGAATATATTCCTAAACTCTTTCATATCAATTTTCTGCATATCTTCTACTTCAATAACACCTTCATTTAACTCCAATTATCACTTTAATTTATCTAATTTTAATACACCAAAATAAACCTTTTTCTTAACTCAAAACTCATAATTTATCATCTTTTCTAATACAAATAACAGTACATAACTCCATCTACCTCTTCATCCACACATCATCATATTTCGAGCTCCACTTTTCAAAATCATTCATCTTATAAATTGTATCACTGAAATTACTTCTTACTAAAACAATTAATTCATGCATTAACACTTCCCATGAAAATTAAAGCACAACTTACTTGATAAAAACTTCGAACTCAAACAATACATATTCTATCATGATACCAAGTTTAGTACTCCCTTAGTAAATTTCCTTCAAGTTACTTCTTCCAAGAACTAACCAAACTAGCCCTTCATGCATCCAATAAACTTATGAAATCTAGGTAGGTGTAGAATAATCTTGACACCCCAAAGACAACATAAAAGATAACAAGATCTGACTTCCTTGATGCAACATCTTGTTGTAGTAATCAAGCATAAAATAAGCTAAATACACAAAAATGAAAGAGCATGGTGTTTTGGTGGTGAGTGAACAAGGAGAGAGTAGATGATTTTGGTGGAGAGCATATATGAGGGCTGAAGAAACTTCCTTGCAAAAACATAACACCTAAGTTACTAGGTGTCTTAATTATCCATTGACACACGACACCAATGCATGTATCACATTTTCCCTCCATTTAAGCTACCAAATGGCATGCTTTCATTTGACTCTTTTTTCTACTACATTTTATCACTTATCCTACCACTTGGCATTTTTCCTAATAAAAAATACCCCAAAATTTTTAGAAATTTCCTAAACTAAAAATGCTAAATTAATTCTAATACACACCAATTTAATTTTCAATACATAAAAGTCACAATTCATATCAAAATCACATTTATAAATCAATTCTACTAAAAAAATGTCAATGAATGCATGTACAATCATTTTAATGAGTGTCAACATTAATATTCAGATGTATGTGTACGATAGATTATGCATGAGCTTGAAATATACTTCTAACTTCTCAATAATCTCTTATGTATAGTATTTTAGGGTTCTAACCCTTATCATAGGATAATGGGATGTTACAATATTCCCCTCCCTAAGAAAATTTCATCCTCGAAATTCTTACCTAAATCATCGAATAGGTGGGGATATTATCTCCTCATGTGTTCTTCCGTTTCTCAAGTTGCTTCCTTACTTGAGTGATTCTTCCATAGGACTTTCACCTGCGGAATCACTTAGTCTCTTAACTGTTTTGTCTGATATCCTACTACCTTGATTGACTTCTCAACATAACTTAGATTATTGGAAACTTGAATCTCTTGAGCGGGTAATACATGCATCGGATCCGACTGATATCTCTTGAACATACTAACGTTGAATACATTGTATATGTGAGACATTCACTTGGTAAAGCTAATCTGTGATAGTGGTTATACCCTCTCAATAATTTCATAAGGACTAATGTACCTGAAGCTCAGTGTACCCTTCTTACCAAATCTTAATACTCCTTGCCAAGGCTCGACTCTCAGAAATACTTTGTCTCCTACACTCTATTCCATATCCCTTCTATACTAACCCATATAACTCTTCTGTCTATCTTGAGCTGCTTTTATTTATCTTTGGATCAGTTTCACCTTCTCTACAGTATCTTGTATCAGTTCTGGGCCTTATACCATTCTCAAACCTTCTTTATCCCAGTATAGAGGTAATCGATATTTTCTATCATACAATGCCTCATAAGGTGCCATTCCGATACTACTATGGTAGTGATTGTTGTAGGAAAATTTAATCAAGGCTATGTGCTGATCCCATGCTCCTTGAAACTCCAATACACACGCTCTGAGCATATCCTCAGCAGTCTTGATTGTCCTCTCACTCTTTCTATCTATTTGAGGATGAAATGCAGTACTGAAGTTTAACTTTATACCCGTAGTTGACTATAGACTCTTTCAAAACCTTGAAGTAAATATGGGATCCCTTTCCGATACTGTGGATACCAAAACCCCTTGTAGTTTAGCTACCTAATCTACAAACTTTTGAGCCAATTGGTCTAGTGAGCTATTCTCTCTCATTGGTAAGAAATGGGCTGACTTAATCAATCAGTTCACCACAACCTATATGGCATCACGTTTCCTCGGAGTCTTTGGCAACCTTATAATGAAATCCCTAGTAATTCGTCCCCATTTCCACTCTAAAATAGGTAAAGAATGAAGCTTCCCAACTAGAGCCTAATCTTCAACTTTAATATGATGACAAGTTAAAACACTTAGCTACATAGTCAGCTACTTGCTTCTTTATCCCTAGCCACCAAAAATGCTACTTTAGCGTGTTATACATCTTAGTAGTGCTAGGATACACAGCGTAGGCTACTACATGTGCTTCCTCTAGAATTTCTCTCCTCAAATTGTGAGTGTTAGGCACACACAACCTCTGTTTTAACCACAAAGTCTCATCTCTCCATTCAAATTCATAATCTAGATTCACCTTCAATTTCTCGCTCAGCTTCACCATTTCAGGATCTTTACTCTGAACTCTTCTAATCCTGTCATGTATCATCAGTCTCAAATTTAATGTAGCTATCAATACCTCATTATGTTCTAAATTCAACTCCACGTTCAAAACTCTTAATTGAATCAAGCTTGGTAACCTCGATAACTGAATCTAAGCTACACTGCTATTTGACTTCCTTCTCAAAGCATCTGCCACTATATTAGCTTTTCCAAGATGATACTCAATCGTACAACCGAAATCCTTTAACAACTCGATCTATCTCCTCTGTCTCGTGTTCAACTCTTTCTGATTTAGCAATAACTTAATCTCTTATGATGAATGTATATTTGGAATCTCTCTCTATATAAATAATGTATTCATATCTTTAAAGCAAAGACCACTGCTACAAGTTCTAAATCATGTACTGGATGGTTTATCTCGTGAGACCTTAGTTCTCTCAATGCATAGGCTATCACCTTGCCATACTACATCAACACACATCCCAATCCTTGATGCGAAACATCACTAGATACTATATATCCATCAGTTCCTGATGGAATAGTCAACACTGGTGCTGTAGTCAACTGATTTTTCAGTTCCTCAAAACTTCTTTGACATTCATCATTCCATCTAAAGACCACATTCTTCCTCAGAAGTTTAGTTATAGGGCTGAGATGAATGAGAACCCCTTGACAAACCTCCGATAATATCCAGCTAATCCTATGAAACTCCAAATTTCTTATACATTCTTTGGAGCCTCCCATTTCAATACTGCTTCAATCTTCTTTGGATCCACTGAATACCTTGGCCATTTACTATGTGACCTAGAAACACTACTTGACTCATTCACACATTTACTGAATTTGGCATATAGCTATTTCTCCCTCTTAATCTATTGGATTACTCTCAAGTGCTTATCATGCTCTTCTCAATTCTTCGAATACACCAAAATGTCATCGATAAACACTATCACAAAGTAATCTAGGTAGGCTAAAACACCTTATTCATCAATGTCATAAATGCAGATAGCATTAGTTAACCCAAATGGCATTACTAAGAACTCATAATCCCTATTCCTACTTCGAAATCACTCTTCGGTACATCAACCTTTGCTATTTTCTATTGATGTTACCCAGACCTTAAGTCCAACTTAGTGAATACCTGAGCTCCCTGTAATTTATCAAGAAAATCATCGATTCTAGGCAATGGGTACTTGTTCTTTACTGTTACCTGATTTAGTTGCCTATAATCTATACACAGTCTCAACGTTCCATCCTTCTTTTTCACAAATAAGATTGGAGCTCCCAGGGTAAAACACTGGGTCTACTGAACCCCTATTCCAGCTACTCCTGCATCTGAGCCTTCAAATCCTTTAGTTCTATAGATGTCATCCTATATAGAGGAATGGATATAGGAACAAAACCTAGAACCAGATCAATCATAAACTCTGTTTCCTTATCTAAAGGTAAGCTAAGTAACTCTGCAGGAAACACATCTAGGAATTCCCTAAGCACAGGAATGTCCTGCACATTCTGCTTAGTTTGGGTATCAATGACGTAAGCCAAATAAGCCTTACATCCACCTTACGTCAATTTCAAGGCACTCATAAGTGAGATCATCCTGGCTGACAATGCTTGGCTAATATCTCTGAACATTGCTCTCGACTGATTAGGAGATTCAAATATTACCTACTTTGTATAGCAATTCATGATGGCCCTATGAGTAGTGAGCCAATCTATACCTAGAATAACAATTATTTCCTTTAACTGCACAATCAAGTCTGCCTCCAATTTTTCTTGATCAATTTGAATCAAACACCTCTTGCAGACTTCCCCTATTATGGTGGTACTACCTATTGGTGTACTCACCTCCAATCCATATCTCAATAGCTCTCTGTCATAATTCAATCTAAATGCCATATGTAGCGTGATAAAAAAATAAATAGATCCAGGATCTAGCAAAGCAAAAGCCTCAAAAGTAAATATAAGTAACACACCTGTAACAACATGTGGAGAGTCTTGAGCCTTTTGTCTAATCATTGCATATACTTGGGCCTAAGACTGCCTTTGATTGCTCTGCACCTCAGTCCTGATAGTAGGACTCCTAGAGTTTAGTCTGCCTCTGCCACAGCCTCTCTCTCCAAACCCATTGGCTTGGCTCTACGGGACAGTAGTTTTGGTTGCCACACTTCTTCTACTACTAGACTCTGATCCATACACTGCAAAACAATCCCTGATCTAATGATCAAAAGAGTCGTATCGAAGGTAGGCTCCTATCAACTTCCAGCATTCACCATGTTTCTTCTTCCCACAATGCTCACAATCTGGTAACTGACCCGATATTGCACCTCTTCCCCTACCAGATTGTATAAAGCTACCCCTCTGTTTGGACCTAGATTGTCCCGATCTAGTCGGTGGTTTGAAAGCTCTATTCTGACATTTGCTGAACCTTCTGCTAGAACAACCTTGAGATTCACTAGGCCTCTTCAGTTTAGACTCTGAGCCATATTTTGATTAAATATTATGTTGTTCAGTTCAAATCATAAATTAAATTACTCAAATTTCAAAAATTTGTGCTCGCATCTTTTCAGTTTAAATCACCGAAACTACTATATATACACCTAAACTATTATTTAATAATTTTTTCTTGACATCCATCTAGTGAAGCTAAAGATTAAATTGAGTTGTTAAAGATGCAATGATTTGAAATGAGTCCTTATTTGAGATTGGTAAGAAAGTTTCTATGTAACCCTTAGCCATAAGGGTCGTGTTGAATCTTTTAACCTTGCCTTTAAAATCTATTTAGTTTTGAACACCCATTTACATCCAATAAGTTTAAAACCGTGTGAAATATTTAGTAACTCTTAAGCATAGTTATTATTTACATAGACTGCATATTCTCTTATTACTTCATTATGGGTATGAAGATAAACAATCTCTCTTATATAATTTTTTATTGAACCTAAATATACAACATGATAATCAAAGGGGGTAGGCCTCCTATCTCTTTAGGAACATCTTATTGTTGTTTTATGATCAAGTTGAGTATCTGTCACAACTTGTTTAATAGCATTTGTCATACCTCTATTATCATGGACTAAAAATCTAACCAAATTGTACTTATGAATCTCTAGAAGAACCTAAACAACTATTTTATAAATAATAGGAACATGTAATACTAGTAGCTTAGGCTCTAAACTACTTCAAGTCTTAATGATATATCTTTTATATCATTCAAGAGAAATTTTGTAGTCAATGTCTAAAAGATAGTAAAAAAAGATATTGTTACTAGTTATGTTGTTTCAGGAATAAGTAATAAACAAATTTGTATAAGGAAGAAAGGTAAAACAACCCAGGTTATTATGAAAACTTATTCTCATATGGAGTTTTTGATGTGCGTCAATTAGTTTTTTAATCATTTTCTTCAAGCTTGCATTGCCACTTTGCACCGATCTATACTATAACCAAATAAGCATTTCCATTTTCTAGTACAAAGTTTTCTGCATTTTTTTGTCTCCATCAATCTTTTTTCGATTACCCTGATCATCTCCCACCTTTGGTCTGAAACAGAACCAAACAAATATTGTTTTATTTTTACATAGAAATTCTTGTTTTTGTCAGTTTTTCATGATTTTTAATTAGTTTCGATTGTCATTTCTGATGTGCAATGCAACCAAACTAGCATTCTCACTTACCATTGGTATACCAACTAACTGTTTCTACTTTCCAATGGTATTTTTGTTATCTCACTTGTAGTTTCTTATTTGGGCAAATTGAACCTATAATTTTTATATCTTAGTTAATTATAACAATAATTAGTCCTATATCATCAATAATATTGCTTTTTAGGAATTATAAGACTATTATTGATAATATTACAAACTACAATAATATTAGATTCATAAGTTAGAATGTTATTGGGAGATATAATATACAAAGTTTTAGATGATTTTGTAGTGTTTTATTGATAATTTGTAATCCATATTTTATTTTTAGAGTTGCATGTTAACTTAACTATTACTTTTTTATAGAGAAAATTTTTGTTAGCATAAGGGAAGAAGAGATTAAATAGGAGGTGGTTCTTTTATCATATGATGGTATGCTTTGTATAATCTAATGGTATTGTTTGTGTAGCATATTGGTATTTTTTAGTAATGTTGTACAATATAATATTGTAGTGGAGATGAATAATAAAATGCATAATCAAAAGAGCACTTAAATATAATGATTCCACTTGGTCTGGAAGAGAACAATAAGACAAAAGTGGTACAAGATATAAGAATGGAGTTAGAAAATTCTTAAATGATAAAATTTATGCCAAAAGTATGCAAGCTGTCATATTTCTATTAATTGCTATGAGGAGAGGAAGGAAATATGTGAAATAAGATTTTAAAAATAAAATATTTATTTGTCATTAAGTCCAATTTCATAAATTAAAAGTATTGAATAAATTGAAACACTAAGTAAAAGTATTGGTTGTAATGTTCAGGTACATTGTTATTTGATTAAAGATATTTAGACCATAATCAAGTTTGAAGTGTGTATAACCATGATTTGATTCTATTTAAATAAGGTTTATTAGGAAAAATCTATTGTTATAGGTATGAGGGTATAGAAATATGACATATGTATGAAAGGATTGTCTTAATCATATAAACATTCTGATGAGTAAGGATGGGGAAAAGAGGTGTAAGAGTGCCGCATAAGATGTTCAACAGAAAGAAAGAAAAGTATAGTCGATAATTCTAAAAAACTGACTATTGAGAGTAAAGAAGGCTTATGTATGTTTTTTAGTTAAATGAGATATGTTGAATTTGGTAATATGTTCGCATTTGAACCACATATCTTATCAATAATTAGAAAGGATGTTATTTTATACTTTTTTGGTGTAAATAATCATACAGAACCTATTTTACTTGGTTGTACACTATTGAGAAATAAGATGGCTAATACTTTTTGTTAGCTTTTTTATATATAGGTAAGATATATGAATGAACAATCATCTTATTTTATTACAACATATGAGTGCAAGATTATAAGTAATGTTCTTAAGTTTGTATACCTAGGTGTAAGAGCTAGATTATGTTTTTAACATATGCTTAAGAAAATATCTAAGAAATTTAATACTTATAAGAGTTATAAAAAATTTAAAGAGCTATTAATTGATGTTATCTATGATGCCAACAAAATTGAGTGAATCCTGAAAAACTTGATTGAAATTATTGTCGAGTTTGACTAGAGAAATAATTTATGCGTTTAGTATATATTTTATGAGCATTTAAGGTAGGGCTTTAGCCTATGTCAAGGATTAAGTTTTGACAAAAATGTCAACAACATAAAGAAGTAAGGTTATAAATGCTTCAATGACTATATGTCTGTCTGTAGCATACTAAGACATTTTATTTATTAATACAAAAAATTAATTAGGAAAAAAATTAAGTATGAGATGGATTTTGATTACTTGTATTCAAGGAGAAGTGTTTCTTTAATTACACAATTTGATATTAAGAAGTAAATTTTGAAGGACTACACCAATTGTATGTTTCATATTATACAAGACTAACTAACTAGTTCCATATACTGCAAAATGTGCAAAACGTAGACTGAAGGGAATGGCAAGTTGTATAAGGTTAAGTAAATGGGTGAAAAGAGTAATGATGTTGATTTATACATAATTACATTATGGGACTCGTCCCTATTAGAAAAAATGAAGTTGTGAGTGGTTCAAATTTAAGAGAATTGTATATTGACACATGTTTAACTTTTGAATAGGGTTAAGATAGAAAATATATCAAAATATCGTTGTATTAATTGTTAACACAATGATGTGGTTAAGTGGTATACGGAGATAAAGATTGATAACGTTTAAGAGGATGATGATATTTGTATTAGTATAATAAAGAAATTAAAATCGACTTTCTTTAAAACCCTTGATTATATGGTAGATAATGAATCAAAATTAAATTACTTATATTATATGTTAGATGAAGCCAATAAAATTTATAAGTTTCAATATAACAGAGTTAAGGAATTTTAGTGATCATTATAATAAAAATCAACACTGTACAAATTTAATACATAGATGCATTGGGCATATATAACCCCTTCCAAGAGTTGTTAGGTTGAAGGATCTAGTTTCCTTATGGCCATGCAATAGGTCACGAAAAAGAATGTTGAAATCTTGAGTGAAGGAGGTTTAAAAGAAGCAACATGAAAAAAGAAGATTTTTTTATTAAAGATATATATTAGTAGCATTATTTTTTCATACTAAATGTGATATTTATTTTTATGTACGATATTATCGAATGGTTAATTAAAAGCTTTTATTTATTTGTTTGTATGTTATTAGTTGAGATTGTTGAAGATTGAGGAGGGATTTCCATATGCATGTAACAATGACATTGAGTCAATGGTTGGAATTATAAATGTCGATTAAACTTTTAATTAATAATTATAATATGATGTATTATTTGGTAATTATTATATGTAAGTTTTCATGAAATTTTAGATTAGAGAATTTATGAAACTGCTAAAGTATTTGAGAATATATTTGCGATAAGAGAAAGTTTATTTTAAATTTTTGAACAAGTTGTAAAGTAAACTTACTCAGTTGCTCTTATCCCTAAACAATGATGGAATTCACTATTAAGGTTAACTATCAAATATGGGGTGGTAGATTTAATATTATTGTTGGGGGTTGTGAAAAGAAGAACCAAAGGTTTAAATGAAAGATAATATATAACAACCAAAGTTTTATTCCTTTATTTATTTCTAATATATATCGTATTTTTCTTCAATGGAAGAATTCCTTTAATATAAAGTACAAATAAAATTATCACAATTTGGAAAATCAATACTTTTCTTTTTGTAATTATAAGTCCATTCATAAACTTAATTTTGGTTATGTACCCTCTAACAAATTCTATGTGAAGGCTATTCCAATCTTATAACTAGTTTTAGCATAACTACTTTAAGCTTTTAGTACATCAAGAGATTTAGCACCTATTTGCTTCCATTTTTATATTATTTTTAGTTTTCTATTTTTTTCAAAGTTAGTAGAATAAAATATTTGTTTGCGTTTTTGTTTTCATTTTTTGAAAATTATAAAAACCATAAAAAGTGGTTTTTGTTTTCTGTTTCTATTTTTTCATAATCTGATTTACTATCAACTAAATAAATATTATTCAATTATTTAATATATTAGTTATTCATATGAATTATGAATAATTTGATATAACATTATATTATATTTAACTAACTAAAATAATTTATTAATATGAATTAAGAATAATTTAATTTAATTTTTAAATAAAATTAAACAAATTAAAATTATTAATTATTACTAAATACAATTAAGTTTACAATATTTTTAATTAAAATTTTATCTTTAAGTTTTTTATATGAAATTAATATCGGTGACAAAAATATAATTATATTGACACTAACAGTCAAATAGCTTTTTTTTATTTGAAAGAAAAATAGAAACTAAAAACAAAAGCAAAAACTAAAAACTAAAAACTACAATAGAAAAAATAGAAGTGGAACCAAATTACGACCCCTTAGTTTTGTATAGTCTTGCATTACTTTTACATATTGCATTTATATCTACAATCTCCATAAATACTTTAATAGGACTTAATTATTAAACTCATGTTAATTTATTTTTGGAATATAAATCTGGTACCTAACATATAAATTCTTGGGACACTTTCCTCTTTTCTTTACATATCTAGTGAGGGCCAACAAAGACTTTGCATCTCACACTCTAGTTTTAATCCTAGTAAGAAATATTTTTTGTTGTATAGGAAAGGTAAAGCGTTGTTCTTCATCAAATACATTACTCTAAATGTCCATCATTAGTATTTGTTTATCTATTTTATTCAACAATGCCATATTATATTCTTTATCCTATATTAATTAATAGTAATTGTTAATATTTGTTATATATGACGTATATATATATTTAATTTTAGACATTTTGTTAGCTAAATAAGGTCATGTTTTAAAGCATGTTCTTGTTTGCAAACATGAAATGAACACACGAGTTGATACGTAGGTAGCTCTAAGCTTCTGTTATTTAGGGCAAATACATAAGAGAACATGATCAGGAACACAAATGTGTTTAGGTCCATCTTCCTCTTTAGAGCAAAAACATAGGAGTATATTGTATGGAGCATGATTATGTTTATGACCATAGGAGCATGATTATGTTTATGACCATATTCCTCTTTGAAATAGATATATTGGAGTGCAAATAAGGAGGATTACAAAGATTGGAATATGGACATCTCTTTACTTGTAATTATTTTTATAATAGATACAAAGTATTACATAATTTGAAACATATAAATGTGTCTTTATCCATGTTCCTATCTTGAGCATATATAAAGAAGTACACTACCTAGCATATTAGTGCCTGAGCTTATGTTTATCTCTGGAGAAGATAAGGAATAGTAGGAATAGTATATGAACTAGAACAAGGACATGTTTATACCTTGTTCCGCATATGCTTAGATTCCTTTTTTATGAAATTAACCATTGTATGAACTCTCTTGATGGTTATGTATCAAGCATGTTGCCTAACTAAAATCAATAAAACTATTAAACAAGTTACCCTAATTAGAAAAACTAAATAAATTCTATTTACTTATTGATGTGATGAGTTGGACATAAAAAATAAGATCATGATCCTTACATTTATATTATTTATTTCGTTATATTCATATTAGATTTTAAAATTTTGCAATTGTCAATTATTACAAAACCTTAATTCGGACTACTTGAATAGAGGCTTTATAAAGAGCACAAAGTGAATGATCACCAAATGTGAATCCACACTTATATATGAAGAGCACCATTCCTTGTTTTCATGTAATTTATGGTCTACAATGGGGACAGATCTCAGAAAATTAAATATTATTGAGGTTTTATATTCTTTTATGATTTTGAAAAAAATGTGTATTTGTAACATTGTTATCTAACTCTAGATAAGCGTTAAATGGTTTTTAAGGACTTTGAATCCACCCATAAATCAAAAGAAGTGAACATTAAGGAAAAATATATTAATAATAATAAGTTCATATCTGCAACTATGTCAATGAAAGTACTCACTATAAATCTATAAAGTATATCTAAAACATGATTAGGTACCTTACAAAAGAACAAACAATAAGATAAATAATAAAACATAAAATATATTACAACCAAAATAAAAGTAAAGGTACAAAAAAAAAGAAAACTACATAACTCATAATTAAAATGCATGTGAAGTACAAAGGAAAGAAGGAGAGAAATTATAATATAATAAAAATAAAAATGAAAGTAGATCATTTATTACTAGTATTAACAAGAACACTCTATGTTTCTCTCTAGAAAAAAGAAGAAAAAGAAGGTCTAGGTGGTGTTTAAAATCTAACACGACCAAAATATGTGACTATCACCTCTTTTGTCTATTGGTCATCATAAAAATCTTAAATCTCTCCCATCAATATTAGGAATTTTTATTAGTCCTGTAAAGATTGGGTGATATTGATATGTTATTGCTCCAATCTAATACCTTTTTCTTTGTAACTTCTACAAAAATGATTATTTAGGAGGTAGTTGAACAATCCCAATGCCAATACCTCTTCATGTTGTTACTTAGCAATTGATGATGGATGCTCCACTCTCATATTTCGTCCTTAGTTTCCACCCTCAACACATCACCCCCTAACTTTCCAACTTAGAGGCTAACTAAAATATATGGTCCACTAACCTTTTTCACTAATTCTATGTATCTTATAACTTCAAGGTTAGATGAGGCCATTAAACATACATTGATCATCTTAAGGTAAATTTGTTTCTAGGCATGTGATGTAGGAGCCTTCATTTATTGACCACTTCTTTCTCATCACCAAATTAAATAATTTGTAAAGTAGTAACCCAAGTTACATTGGTAATGGTAAACTAAGCATAATAAGTAGAATAAATTCCTTAAGGTTCCCATCCCTATACTCTCTCTACTACTCTAAATAATGTAGAAAATTACCCATTGAGAATAACAAACTATAAGTAAGGTAATATAAAAACTCTTTGCTCTAATAGGATTATATTCATAATTTTAATGCAATATATGGTTCTAGAAGTCCATAGATGGAATTATATCTATAGGGAAGTTTATTATAGATGTTTGATAAGGCTTAAATTCCACAAACTCGAGTGGTTAAAACCTATAATTCACTCTCAATTGCGTAATAGACATTAATGACCTTACAGCTAATCTAATATTTTTTTCTTATTCATGTCACCTGAGTTATATTTCTATTAACCTTTAATATTGACATCATTTTGAGGGTAAGCTCTTTAAGTTTACCAAAAAAATATTACCAAGCCTACATTCTCAATTATTATTTTTACCTCCATTGATAAACCTATCTCTAATAAAGAATACAAAAAATTTTATTGGGTTCAGAAGGTCTAGTTACATACCTTTAAAAGTGAGCTTCCTTAGTGAAACATAGTATAGGGTGTTGACCTTGAGACAATTTTTGGTATTGACTTTGTAAAGCTCCTTATGTTATGTCATATATTTTCTGTAACCTTTAGTTGAGGATTGTCTTTGAATCTTATTTTTTCAATCTTTTCACTGACACAAATAAACTAAATTCTTAAATCCCTAAATTTCATTAAAAGGAACCTAACATGTTGAAATATGTGATTTTTAAGATAAGGATCGAATAATCTTGGTTTTAATGGATGATTGTGTCAAAATTGGTGTTTAAGTTATTTAAGAATATATTTTCATAGAGAGGGTGCATAATATTTAAGAAAAATTGAGAGAATTTCAAAGTAAAATAGATTTTTGTTCTATTGGGAAAAATAGTAGATGTTTCAAAATTCCCACAACTTGGGCTTGTAATAGACATGTTTTAGGTCATTTCCTTATTGGGACTTGCCCAATAAGAAATATAAACATAGAATAGTATGTAGTTGTGTTGTCTGAAGAATCATTAAATCCCCAATAGGAATTACAAATATAGTCTGGTATACAACTCTAATTTCCCTATAGGGATTATGAACACAATTAGGTACATAAGTAGGTCTTAAGTCGTGTTCTCTTACAAATCATATCATATAGGGATGGCAATTTCGGCCCGGCCCGACCCAGCCCAGCCCGTGCTTTGGTTTGGGTTGGTCGGGCCACGGTAAGACCATGGTTGGCTTGCACGGGCCACGAACTGACCAAATGATGGCGTTTTGATTAAAATGACATCGTTTTGATTTTTTAATAAAATATAATGGACTTCGTTTCGACGTTTTAATATTTTTTATAAAAATATAATGGACATCATTTCAATATATTTTTTATAAAAATATAATAGATGGGTGGTTAGCCCATCGGTGGGATGGGTCGCAAGCCAGCTCCTTCTAGCCCACGGGTCGGTTTGCGACTTGCCATACCTGCCCGGCCCTAGCCCGACCCATTGCCATACCTAATAACACATAGACACTGTGTAGGATATAAGTATGTCTCTAGTCCTGTCTAACATTGAAATTTAAAACTGACCTAGTTTAGGTATTGTTGGTATGGGTTGTATAAAGTAGTGATAATTTTTGTATAGGATAACGATATTTATTGTCTAAATAAGTGGCATTTTCATATAAGATGGTGATTTTTTTTAAGAGTGGTAGTATTTTTGTATAAAATTTTGATTTTCTTTGTAAAGAATAATAATATTATTTTTATATAGTAATGGTATTATTTATAAAGAGGAGTGGTATTTTCACTGGGTAGGTGATTTTATTTTATGTGTGTAGAATAATTGCTTAAAAATAGAAGTTCTATAACATACATGAACACAAACTATAATATGGAAGAGTCATAGGTTGTATTCCTTTTGGTGATTGATTTATGCTATTTGATATAAGAATATAGACTAAGACATGAGGCATGTCTTGGGTTGTGTTTGTCTCTAGGATCATAATTTAAAACAATAACATAGACATACTGATGATATTTTTGTTTAGATTTTTGATATTTTCAATATAAACTAGTGTATACATAATTGATTAAAGGTGTATTTGTATACAATAAATAATATATTTTTTTGTAAAGAATTGTGGTATGTTTGATATAAACTAATGGTATATTACTGTATTGAATACTTTAATTGTCATACTTGTAACTCTGAACTTTTTATAGATTTAGCATATTTTCACTTAATTTTCCATGGTTCTTTTGATTTGTTACTCACAATATCATATTGGAAGTATCATATTAATAGAGATAGGTAATAAAATTAGAGAATATCCTAAGCACAAAACCTACCATTAACTTGAAAGTAACCAACTTAGAATGGACTATAGCAAAATGAAAAATAGTTTTCATAGATTCCATAATTCAATTCCTTTGGCTAGAAAAAATCAAGTTTTTAAAAGTTAAACCTATGATGAAATTTAAAGTTGTTCGAGATACAAGTTAACATTTATATGATTTCATGTAAGAGTATTATCAAAAATAGTTAAATTAAAATGTATAAAAGGGTATAGGATACTTTAAGTATATAATTTGACTAAGACTAATCCCATTATAATTGTGCATATGCGTATTCACAATTTTGTTACAGGGTGAAGTTATTGATAATGCAAATAGTTGAATTGGCTTGATATTACTCAGTTGCAGAGGTGTTTTTGAATCTTAGTTGAATGCTTCAACTTCAACTCTTATGTGTCAATAATAATAGATTGCATGTTAAACATGTACCAAACATAGGCATATGAACTTACCATATTTCTAATACAGGTGTCAAGTCCTCATAAAATAATTCTAGCATAGGTAAATCTCATAGTCATTGCTTTGTTAAATAACCAAATTACTCAAAGTGTCAATCACACTCTTTAAATCAACTCAATAATAATGTGATATTACATTCAAACTAAGATATACATAATTCCATTCTTAGTTTCTTGCCTTAAGAATTTACCCGCATAAGAGATATGAAATATGGACAAAGGAAACAAAAAATATCATTTTAGACTAAGTGACACCATCGTTTGTTACAAATAAGCACCTATAGGTACAATACAATTTATTTCCATTAGGCATAATCCAATATCCTAATTTTGTCAAAAATAATATATAAATCATGTTTCCACATACTAGTGATTCACTTATATACTACTTCTTACCTTCCTTCAAATGATTTCATTCAAATAGAATTATCTCCTATGCTTGTAATTGGACTCAATAAAACCACTAACTCTTGTTCTAACGTATAATAATAAACAAGTATAAAAAATATATATTCAATTAAATCAGTAACTTAACTACAAATTCACATAATAATTATTACTTAGAAAGTAAATATAAACAATTAAGCAATTGTAAGCACGTCAATGCCAAACACCAAATCCTTGCCAATATTTCTCAAAAGCCAATAAATATTTATTCAATTTTACCTTTAAAAATTGGTTTGCCTCCACCTAAAAATTTTTTGAAACTTTAAATTCAATCCCAATATAATATATATTTTCCTTATTTTTTTAAAATTAAAAATAAAAATTATATTAAAGACTTATAAAGGAGCTAGTAATAAAAAGAAGAGCAACATGCACTTTAGCTAAGAGATTTGAAATTGTGTCCCTCAATAGAATAAATTGTAGGTCAATGAGTAAAGCAAGCTAATTAAGTAATTCAATTCTTGTTTTAACTAGTATACAAATTTTAGGCTAGATTTAGCCTTTAATGGATTGTTCAAAACACAATGAAGGAATTAGGTTCCCTTTGGAAATTTCCATCTAGATCTTATTTCCTAACTAGCATTTTCTCTAGTTTTACAACAAAATAGACTTTTCCTTATCCTATTTAAGCTTTTTTTTTAGGAAAGTAGGATTGTCTGTTGGTGTTTCCCAAAACTTTTAAGCATTCCTCTCTATGTATACAACACATTTAGAATAGTTAAATACTAATCCAAAGATTTCTAGATCTCCTTTAGTGTTGTAGCTTAGCTTGCTTGCCTATTAAAGAATGATGTCATGGCTTGTTATTGAACATAAGGAGCCACATCTAACTTGCACTTATTTTCAAAGTTTTGTGGAGTATTAAAACTTATAGAATATATGTGACATGCTTTAATCAATATGTTTATATAGCTCATATAGTAATTCTAATCCTCCTTTGATTCCATCCTTAGTATTTAATCTTTTATTAGATATAAACCATACGATGGACAAGATTTTTAATATATTAGATTTTGACTATACCAAGTTTGGGCAACACAATATTTTCTTATATTCCTTAAGCATGTCTATGGAGGATTTATTAGTTAACTTCTATAACTGATGAATGAGCCATAGAGTGTAATATGATATGTTGACATTAAGTATATAATTTTGGATATTATTACTAATATTTAAGAAGCCTTTCAAGTTAAGTACCATTCATCGCCATGAATAACTTCCTATTTAGTTATTGAATAATAACTAAGACTCATTCTAGTTTTTTATCATTAGTTTAAACTCTTACCTTATGGATTCCCTAATCTAAGCATCTAGTTTGAAGTCCATATATTATTAGTCTTTTCTTCTAAATCCAAAGGTGGTGACTTTTAAGTGATGGCAATGCATCCATCTCACTCATATAAACTCATTATCTTAAAAAAATTTCCAAATTCCTTCGACGATGGTCATTTTGTTAATAACTTGTATCTAAAATGTTCTTGATACCTTTTTTGCCTTCTCAAACCATAAGAAGTTTTTTATAATCTTCTTAACATCTTTTACTAGATTCCTAGATAGCATAATATGGGAGCTTCAATAGTTAAGCATATTATTAAGAATTGAGGTTACTAGTTATAATCTGCTTACATAAGAGAGAAATTTGTTCTACTAGCTGCCAATTATCTTATTGATAACTGTTGGTACATAAATTTTGTTTTTAGTGTAAATAATACTTAGGCCAAACATACTCTTAAAGGTTTTCAAATAATTCAACAAGATTTGTGTTGAATTTTTATCAACACCACTAAGCAACAACAAATTATCAGTAAACTTAAAGTTAAATAAGTTGATCTTCTTACATTTTGTTATGAAATACAAATCGATCATTTTGTTCAATAATGAAGGAGATTAGTCTAGTTAAGACCTTCATACATAAAGTGAAAAGGTAAAAGAATAGAGGATCCCTTAGCTTAAACCTTTGGCAACATTGAAAATATTGGTTGGCTCTCTATTTATAAAAGCACTAAAAGAGGTAGTAGAAATGCATTATTGGATCCATTATATAAAAGTTGAAGGAATTCAAGCATTTCAAGTCAGTTCAATTCAAACCCTAACTTTATGAAATCAAAAGTCTTATGCAAATCAATTTTAAGGCATATATTTTAATAGGTTGCTTATTGTGATAAGTTCTGAGCAAGTCTTGTATAAGGTGCAAATTATCCTTAATGATTCTCATTTTAATAAATGCACTTTAGCTTGGGTTGATTAAACTTGTCAAGGATGTTTTTGATCTTCTTACAAGCATCTTTGAGATAGTTTTATAAACTACATTGCCATATGAAATTGGCATAAAATCATCTAAAGTAATTGGGTTAGCTATATTGGTAATTAGGAAAACAAAAGTATTATTCATCTCTTTTAGCATTCTTCTATTTGAGAAGAACTCCAAAACGAATTATGTGGCCGTATCTCCAACCATGTTCTATGTGTTCTAAAAGAATAAAGCATTAAATCTATTTGCACCTAGGGGGTTTTTGGGATCTAGATTATATAGATCTCCCTTTACTTAACCTCTAGTGAACTATCAAGATGTACAACTTGAGTTTAATCTATAAAATCCCTAATAAGTTGTTTAAAGTATTGTTGAGTGAAGATTCTACTAATTGAATCTCTTAAAAGGCCTTTAAAATAGATGTAGGATAGTTATTGAGATCCTCCTACTTAGTGATTGGGTTCCCTAGTTGATGATTTAGTATAGTGATCTTATTCATATTTAAAGAATGGCTTTATAGAAGAATTTAATATTTTTATCTCTCTTCTTGAGCTATAATATTCTTAATTTTTATTTTAGGAAGTTGTTATATGCTTCAAAGGATTGGATGTATTTGACTAATTGTAGCTTTTCTGTTGATTTGAATCCTTCATTATTTGGTGAGTCATACAAAATCATTATACAGATTAAAGCGAGCGTCTCCTACCCCCTAATTGTTAGTTTGTGTTAGGATAAACGGAATCATTAAAGAGCTTAAGTTATTCTTTGATTCCTTTTACTTTTTGTATGCGCACACACACACATAGATATTATAACACTCATTTACCCTCTGGGAGGATATGCAAATGCTACATAAAACAGAACCAAAATAATCCATTACATATTAAAGCATTTTTAGAAACTCAAGGAGTATACATTTCATTCATCATTGGTTGGGTCATATTCAGAACATAACATACACATGATAATTATTACATACAAGCCTTAAATCCAAATCCAAACTATATTAAGGATTTTACAAACCATTAAACAAAATACAAACTACAACATATCTCATTACATTGAAAAACAAGTCAAAACAAACTAAACAATTCTAGAACAAAACATAATCGTCTTAGCCATTGTGGTTGTCTTTGTCCTAGTCTCAAGTCTTCTTATCAGAACCTATACGTGGGCAAAACCACCGTGCTATGTCAAACTTATAAATATCCAAATAGAATATCATAATAACAAAACAAAATTTTAAAGTATCTGAACAAATATTACTTATATTAGAACAACATTTAGCTGTATCAGTATTAAACTTAGCTTATATTAGAATTTAACATTTATCAGAACATAAAACCAGTTAGCTTGCTAATCCTTTTTACAAAAGTGTGTAATGGGACTAAAATAGGAGATATGTATTAGTATCACAAAACAAGAGAGACTTATGTCTTGACATCAAAATGTCCTTATCAGGAGACACCGAAGTGTCAATATCAAGAGATACTTATATCTCAGGCATTAAAGTGTCATTATCAGGAGACACCGAAGTGTCGACACCTTAAACGTGTATAGGAGTAGATGTAGACCCTTCTAGGCATGCCTATTTACCCACAACTAGGACTTGACAGTTTTAAGACAATCTATTTTATATTTCACAATCACGAGCAAAAGATGTTATGTCTTTATTCCACTTTCCTCAAATTGAACATATATATATGCACATTTAACTAATCATACCTTAGAAACATAAACATTTGTAATAATGTACCATTAAAGGCCTTATGTATTTCCATTTAATATCATGACACAAAGTTCCAATTTGTAAACAATTATATTCAATTTGCATCACACAACCTTTTGAAACACATTGGTATTCATAAGAACACATTAATCTTTAAACACATCATTCTTTTCAACATTAGACACATTATTAATTAACTACGCATTCTTTAAGTAATTACCTCAATTATCAATATCCATAATTAAATTAACTTATGCTTAGTTAATCTAACATCATCTAGATTCAATTTCAAACTCAATTAGGTTCTAACATACCATTATTATGTACCTTAACCTTTTATAGTCTGGCAATTGAACAAATTCAAAAATTTCATTGACAAAACCCTTCACATTTCCATATTTTCTCAAGAAAGGTTTCTGGGAAATAAATTCTTCTAAACAAATGTTTCTATATGCCTTAAGTTTCTTAAAAAAATTAACGCAATTTCACATTTCCATATTTTCTCAAGAAAGGTTCCTGGGAAATAAATTCTTCTAAACAAATGTTTGTATATGTCTTAGAAAAATTAACACAATTTTTTTTGTATTTCTAGAGGTATACCCAAAATACTACAACGCAATTTTTTTGGTATTTCTAGAGGTATACCCAAAATACTACATATTGTTCTCAAACAGGGGCAACAACTAGTATTCAACTACAAGCCAAATTTTAAACATAGAGATAGAACTAAAATTCCATTCCTTCATAAAATTGTAGAAATATGTATTTAGTTTAATCTAAAATTAAAATCACCCTATTTGGATATCTATAGGTCAAGTTATGGCTAAAATATTGATGTTTGTTCAATGAAACCACTACAATTTGTCATATACCTTCAACACCCCTTCACCATAGTTCATCAATTCCAACTTATTCATTCCTAAATTTCATATCAATTTCATGTCCAGAACCAATTCAAAAATCATGCATTAAGTAAGTTACAAATCAATATCTTCCACACATCAAAACCAAACCTGAAATTATCATACAAGCATCATTTTTCCAGCATTCAATTCTCATCATCTTAACACATATTGAAGTCAATTCAAATCTCATAACACTTGTATTGATATATGCTATCAAGTTCAGAATTCCCTTACCTCGTTAACTTCAAATTCAACTTCAAAGAACTAGTTATTCCAGCCCTTCCAAGCAACCAATAGAAGTCCAAAATCAAGGTGCAAATCTTAGCACCAAGAAGACAGCATAGAAGATAACATAATGTACTTTCTTGATGCAATATTTGGCTAAGAATTTGGAGTGATAATGCATGAATTTGCAGCAAAATTTCAAAGTTTAAGGAGAGGGATAGTTTCTATAGAGATGTTTTAATGAAGGTTGCAGAAACTTCTAGCAAGTTTAACACCTAAGTTGCTAGGTGTCCTAATCTTGGAAGAGCACATGTCACCAAAACATGTGTCACATTTGTCACATTTGTCTCATCATCTTAACACATATTGAAGTCAATTCAAATCTCATAACACTTGTATTAATACATGCTATCAAGTTCAGAATTCCCTTACCTCGTTAACTTCAAATTCAACTTCAAAGAACTAGTTATTCCAGCCCTTCC
>JAOSBN010000008.1:32395523-32418079 GCA_027563595.1 Erythroxylum suave | reverse complement strand
CCCCCCCCCCCCCCCCCCCCCCCGGTTCTTGTGTTTCTAGTTTATCATATACAAGTATCTTATTGATGTGTGATTTACTTCATCACCAACCTTCTCATTCTTCTTTGTACTCTACTAAAAATATATCCATCTAGGTAAGTTGGACAACTAGTGTCCACACATGTTTTGATTTAATAATACGTTATTTTTTTCCTAGGTTTTTGTGATTGCAATTAAGAACTAAGTTTTGAGTTGTGGTTTGCAACTTGATTAGAAATATAAGATGGTATACAGGCTAGAAACTAGTGATGCAGTTGCCATGAGGCTTATCAGTGAAAAATTTCATGAGCTTAGGAGTGACAACGAGAAGTCCCTTTCTCGAATTACAGGTGTAAACAATGACATGTATCTTAATGTTTCTTGGCTTTTGGATCTATGTGAACAAACTTGAATAAAAAACCAAATATAATTGGTTTATCATTTGTTTGGATAGAATTATTGAAATATTTTGTCTCTTACTTTAAAACTTGAATGATCCATCTTTCCGTTAATTTAATCTGCTTGTTAATTAATATTCCATATGTATCATAGGCATTTATGAATTGTTTTATCATAGTTATGTAATTGATGACTTCCATCACTTTCTCATTGGACCAAAGTCTTAGGCTTATCGCTATAAGTTACATTAAAGAGACCACATTTAGTTCTTGCTAGATTTCATTGGTGATAAGATGATATTCATAATAAACCATATTGCATCTTTAAATATGCACCGAATGATGAAATAAAGATGAACACAACTTTATAAACGAACTTGAAAAAAACCATAATTTGTAGACAAAATTATTATCACGTTAAATTGATATGAATTTAATGGATAATAAATTCAACCTTAGGATGATATATAGGCTAAAAATTGGTGACAAAGCTCCAATGAGATTTATCGATGAAAAATTCCATGAGCTTAGAAGCGAGAATGAGCAGTCACTTTCTCGATTCACAGGTGTAAACAATGTCATGTACCTTAATTAATAGTAACATTTATTGTAACACAATATTGAACAAGAAATGCATTTAATAATTTAGTTATCTTCTTTTATTAGATAGCTATATGGATAAGAGTTGAATGTCTCATCAAAAATGGTCTACTAAATACGTAGGAGTTAAGAGTTTTATGCAATTTATATAACATCAAATGGGTGATGAATGTTATATTCTTTGTCTTTGTGTCGATTACTTAAATTTCAACTTTAAAAGTCAAGATGTGGTATATAATCATTTGCTAATCTAAGGCGTAGATAAATTCTATACACCATGGCTTTATCATGGTGAACATAAGGAAGTAAGTTATAGTAGAAGTGGTGGTACAAGTTAATGATGATGGTGATGATGGGATTAACTAAATGTTAGATGATTATGGTAATTAGATGGAGACTATGAATGAAACAGGTATACGTAACATAATTGGAAGTATTACATATGATAATTTTGGGAAGTTATTGAAAGTTGCTAAAGAAGAATTATATTTGGAGTGCTCAATTTTCTCACAACCATCTTTTGTTGTCAAGTTATTGCATTTAAAGGTCTACAATAAATGGAATAACAAGTGTTTTAACATGTTAATTGACATATTGAACAATGCATTACCTGTTGGACACAAATTGCCCAAATCTTACTATAATGGAAAGAAATTGTTAAGGGAGCCTGGAATGAGATATATTTCAATTCATGCTTGTATGTATTATTATGTTCTTTTTTGGAAGGAAAGTAAAGATCTTGAGGAGTGTCCAATTTATGGTACATCAAGGTAGTAAGTGGATGATGGGAGAGGGAAAAAGATACTGAATAAAATCCTACGATACTTTCCTATTAAACCACGATCACAAAGACTTTTTATGTTAACAAAAACAACCATAGATATAAGGTGACATAAAAACAAAGACATTGATGATAACATTATGAGTCATCTAGTAGACTCAATGGCATGAAAAGAATTTGATAGAAAGTTTCCTTGGTCTACATAGGATTGTGGTAACATTTAACTTGGATTGGCCTTAGATGGATTTAATCCTTTCGGTAATATGGGTACTTCATCCAGCATGTGACCAGTAATTCTAGTGCCATACAATTTACCTCCATGGAAGTGTATGAAGGACTCTTTTGTGTTATTGTCTTTACTTATTCCAAGACCTACTGCTCGTGGTAAGAATATCGATGTATAAATGTAACCATTAATTAATGACTTAAATGATCTACGGGAATTTGGATCGCAAACTTTTGATATTGTTCAAAAGTCAAACATTTATAATGCATGCCTCTATTTTATGGACCATAAATGATTTCCCAATGTATGGGAATTTTTTTGGGTGAAGGGTATATGACTTGTCCTATGTGTAACCATTCTACTTATTTAATGAGGCGAAGTAAAATATGTTATAAGGTTCATTGTCATTATGTAGAACATGTGTATAGATGGTAAAGAAGTAAATTGTTTAATAGAAAAGTAGAATTAGGTAATGCTCCGTTGCAATTATCTAGTGATGATATTGTTTATCAGCTATCACATTTAATTGACATTACACCTGTCAAACACCTAAGTAATAGGAAGTAAAAGAGAAATGATGTTGAAGTCAATTGGACTAAAAGAAAGCATATTTTTCAATTTGCGATATTAGAAGGAATTACTGTTGAGGCATAATCTTGGTGTCATACATATTGAGAAAAATATTTGTGAGTCAATTTTAGGAACTGTGATGGGAATTGATGGGAAATCGAAAGACACAATTAAGGCTAGACTTGACTTGGAAGACATGAATATTATAAAGACTTGCATTTGAAAAGAAAAGATGATGGGTCATACATTATTCCCCCTTCTTGTTACAATATGTCAAAAAGGGATAAGCAATCCTTTTGTTAGTATCTTCAATCAGTGAATTTTCCTTATAGGTATGCATCAAGTATAGGTCATTGTGTAAATGTCAAAGAAGGAAAAGTATTAGGGTTAAAAAGACATGATTGTTATATACTTTTGCAACGATTACTTCTTGTTAGAATATGTGGGTATTTTTCGAATTATGTTTCAGTAACTTTGGATTAATTGGGATAGTTTTTTAAGCAATTATGTTACAAGACATTTAAAATTGAAGAGTTTTAAAAAATGGAAAAAGATATAGCTTTCATTCTATATAAGTTTGAACTAGTATTCCCCCTATCTTTTTTTTATTTTATGGTTCATTTGGCAATTCATTTACCTTATGAAGCAAAACGCTATAGACCAATTTAATTTCGATGGATGTTCTCGACTGAAAGGTAATTCGTATTAACTTTTACTTTTTAAAAATTTATTTGTTAGTAACAATTCTTAATATTTTATATTTTGTTCAGATTTTTATGCTCTCTAAAGCATCATGTACGTAATAAAGCTCGACCTAAAGGGTCTATTGTAGAGGCTTATATTGCAAATGAATGCTTAATGTTTTGTTCAATGTACTTAAGTGATGTGGAGACAAGATTTAATAGAACAAAATGTAACTTTGATTTTGATAGAGGGTGGGTTGTCAATTTTCTCCCAAAAAGTTAGGCCACTTGGCATGGGTAAATATGTGGAGTTAGCTAAAGACAAAATCGAAATCACCTATTGGTATATTTTGAACAATTGTGAGAAAGTTGATATACATATATAGAGTATGTATATTCCTTTTTATTCAAACAATCATATTAAAATTTTGTTCACTGAATCTCATTTCCTTACTGTCATTTACTTTTTTAAATAGAGAGCATAAAGAGTCCATTTACAACAAATGGATTATTAATGTTAAACAAATACATAAGCTGAAGTTTGAATCATGGTTTAGAAATCGAGTAAGTTACATATTGATTACATATTATGAACATATGACAATTTATATGTTAAAATAACTTCTAATTTCATTTTTTCATACAGATGATATAGTTGTATAACTATAACATGCAAGAAGTGACAACAACAATATATAGTTTGGCATATGGGCCTCATATTTGTGGGAAAAATATACATGTTGCATTGTTAATGGGGTGAGATTTCACATACAAAATCAAGATAGTCAACTTAGAAGCTAAAATTGTGGGATTGTTGTTGAGGGATGTCTTGACGACGAATTTATTGACTTTTATGGTGTCATCTCTGAAATAATAAAGATGCACTAAATCAAGGATAAGAATGTTGTTCTATTTAAGTGCAAATGGTTTAATCTTACTGACATCAAAGTGAACAGGAATATTACTAGCATCAATGTTAGTAAGACATGGTATGATAATGATCCTTTTGTCCTTACAATTTAACTGAAGCAAGCTTTCTACCTCAATGATACTGTATTAGGTAGTAATTGGAAGGTAGTTCAAAAGTTTCAATATCGAAATGTCTTTGATTTTTGTGAAAGGGATAATGGTCAATTCAATAAGGATGCAGATGAAGTTTATCAAAAGATTGGATTGGAGTTTAATAAAGAAGCCATTCGAATAGAAGATACAGACATATCATCAGTCCATAAGAGAGATGTTGATCTGAACATAGTACAATTGGATGAAGTCCAAGCCAATTTTTTCAATCAAACAAATGAAGACTATAATCGAGATGAATTAAATGACAATGATGTTACTTTGGCTAAAATATTAATGATGAAGAATCTAATCATAATGCAATTAATGATGATGATTTTCAAAATCTTGATCATTATGATTAAATGTAAATAAATTGTTTATATTGTTTTAAATGTTATGTTTATATTTGAGTTATGTTGTTGCTCTTTTACTTACGTTTATGCGGAATGTTGGAGTTTGATTTATGTTAGTCTTGACTTATTTTTGACTTATATTCATATGAAATATTGATGTTTGAGTAAAGATTATGCGTTATGATAATATTTCATTTATAGATATCCAATATAATGGGACCTAGTATAAACAAGGGAAAGGGGATGACAACTACCAAAAATGTTCCTTCCCACAACAACCAAATCAACCCAACCTTATTGATGAAGAGAGTCAGCAACAACCTACATCTATCTCAACTAGTGTTGAGGGATCTTAAGGTCTGTTATTGTTAATGACCTATATTTACAATTATGCTCAAATATATATTTACATATTTAATGTGCTTTTTCTTATCATTATTATGTTGCTGTCAAATTTCAATGCTAGCATTAAAAAAAAAGGTAGAGGTATCACTAAAAGATTTGAGATGTAATGCATGAATGTTGTAATGAACAACAAGTTGTCTGTGCATATTGACGTCTTGTTGATAAGATCCAATCAGTAAAATTGTTTAGTGAGTTGGGAGTCATTGTCAGGAATGAATTGATATGCCTTTAGTATGCCAGGCAGTTGAAGGAAGCCAACTTGCTACATAATGCTTTGGACAAAGTTTTGGTAATTTTTATATTCATTTTATGATATGCGGTATGATTTTACCAATTAAAGAGTAAGTTAACTTATATGGGTTGTTCACAAATGAAACTAGATATCGTCAATATCGAGAACCCTGAAGTTTCAAGTTGTGTCAGTTTATTGTTGAAACAACGGTAAAATGATCATTATTATCGACTTCATAAATACTGCAAGTCTTTTCCTAAGGATGAGGAAGCAAGGAGACATGTTCCAGAACTGGTGACTCTAGAAAATTGGAGTGAAATGTATGATTATTGGGCATCTGTGAAGGTTAAGATGTGTCTTCTTTCTCTTCATATTTCCTTCCATTAATTTTTTTTTGTATTTAATGACTATTTCTTCTCTTTATTTAAGAAAAGTGTGAGAAAGTCAAGGTTAACAGAGCCAAAATGAAAACTCCTCACAACACCAGCTCTAAATTATTTGTTATCATATGACATGAATTTGTAATTATAATGTTTAAAAGTTATTATTCTGTTAATTAATACAATATAAACTATTGCGTTCCAATTTTTTTAATTCATATAACAAAGCTAGGCTTAACCCCATGGACAAAAGTGTGATAGGATCACACTCTATAAGTTGATACACTACAAGGAAGGTGAATGTTATACGCCTGAAGAGGCGCAAAATAATTATGTAAGTATAAAAATTTTAATTTTAGAGTTTATTTATTTATGTAATACTAAGTCATAATATTTGAATTACATATCGATTTTTTGTTTTAAATTGCAAGACAAGACGCAAAAGTTGTTGTAGAGATCATTGTCTGAAAGGAATGAGCCTAAGGTGGATGACATTTGTAACAATGTCCTTGATACAAGATTAGGATATATCAAAGGTCTTGGACATGACCCTAAGTCAATTGGTTCATCATCGTTACGACCAGCATATGTAACGACACTTTAAGAGGAGAACTAGTCGCTTAAGGCTCAGTTACAATGTGGTGAAGAAAAGTTATATAGTACTCTAGAAAAATTATAACGAAATGAGCAAAACCTAGACCATACTGACAAAAAGTTGACCAAACAAAAAAAGATGGTCAAACAAATACTGTGGTATATCAGTAGTAGTAACGATGAGGAATCTTAGTTTGTCGATAAATTTTTTCTAAAGTTTTGTAGTTAACATTTAATTACATGTATTTGTATAAAATGCATTTCATTTTTAATTACGAAATAATTTTATTTTATTTTTATTTATTATTTAAATAGTATGTCACCAACGATAATTACAAAATGTGACTAAATTATAATTCAAACCATTTTAAAAATAATAACATGAACTAAAAATATTGTTAATAATTATAATTCAATATTAAATTGGTAATAAGGAAGTTGAATTAAAAATAAATATTTGTCACTAATAGTTTTTAACTATAAATATAAAATTGTTATCAAATCTTTTTATTTACGCTTTCCAGAATGTCTCTAATAACATTTAACTATGCTTTAATTTTTGTAACAAAACATATTCTGCTACGAAAATAGATCATCAGTAAATATTATTATCTACGCCTATGTTAACAAAGCTAATTACCTTTACCTACCGAAATTAATCGTGGAAATAAGTGATCTGCGACTATTTCTCCTCTCGTTGCCTATTCTTATAGCGACGAAGAAATGACCGTAGCAAAAATCTTAGGCGACTATTCTTTTAAAATGTTGCAGATAAATTTTTGCTACCGGTTTTTGTGACCAGTTGTTCGACGATTTTTTCATCACTAAATACTTTTTGCAACAAATTTGTTTTTTTTTGTGATGTTTTATTTTGTCGTCAATACCCTTCTATGTTATAGTGTGTGTTATGCCGTCATATTAATAATATTTAATTAGTCTATCTAATAAAAATCTAAGGAAGGAGGGTTTTTTTTAAAAAAATCATAAGGAGTTTTTTTCATTTAAAAATTAGACAGTTTTTTTAGTTATATGAAATTACAAAGAAGCTTCATATCTTTTATCAGAATTTAGTAAAAAGATGTAGAAGATCCAGCAGTTTTTTATAATAACTTTATCATATTTTTGTAGAACTTTAACCCAATTAATTAAATTATTTATTGAGTCATTTTTTTTCATTTTGAACCAAATTTAAGTTTGAATTAATTGAGTCATTTTTGTGATTAGTGAACGACCCATTTCTTCATATTTGAATAATCACAAGAGCACAATAATTTAAAGAAAGGATGTTAGGCTTCATGACATTTCCTAAACTTAACAATCATAGGACTCGGAACGATTGGAGCTATTTTGATCCATAGGGAACACGATAAAGTTAACTATTTTGGGTCCACAGAAAACATGGTAAACTAAACTGGACTTAAGAACTTAAACTGCCGAAGCAGATATAATACAATTTTCCTTTTTCGTTGTTATGGGTCATATGAAGCACATCTTAATATTTTTCTCACGCTGAAAGTCAAGCAGTCATTAAACAAGAAGGCAATACCATCTAAGGATTAAATTATTAGGGGTTGGAATAATGGATGACGTAATCACACCCATCCAACTCCAAAGGCAAGCGTCCAGCTCACGTAGAAAGGCAAAGGCAATACAAGGTAGTTCACATCTTGTATGCTTTCAAGACCTTTTGGTCCCACCTAAAGACACCTCAACAATGACATTTTAAAAAGGCATATGGTATTTGGTAAATCTAAGTATCATACTTTAATCGTGATATAGCCCCAAGCAGTTTAAACCATATATACGATCCGCTAGTCTAATGTGCTTAGCGTACGACATTGGATGCCAGTTAATTCCAGCAGTTCCCAGAAGGTTTTCAACTTTCTATTTGGAAAACGTCATTCCAAGTTTGTCCACAGTACCATAAGAAAACAAAATCTTAATATTTACTATCAAGGGACCAATGATCACAAAAGGTAAAAGAGGACGAGGGAGAAAAGCTTGGAGGATCACTATGATGAGTAAATCAAAATCTCCTTTTTTTACCATGCAAGTCCTTAAAGTAGGTGGGTCTACACATATGCGATGTGATTATTATCGCAAAGGAAGAGGATGAACTTATTTAGGAACTTTAGCTAACGATGATGTCTTTTTGCGCTTGGGATCTACTTAGTACTGATTGCATCTCCTTGCTTTGTTACTGTTGTACACTTTCATCCTTACTTTTCCTTATCCTTTTCTTGTCCTTTTTGTATCTGAAAGTAACAACTTTCAAAAGACCCATTAAGAAAGGAAAATCTTCTACAGTTTTTTCATTTCAATGAGAAAATGATGCCTCATTATTTTTACTACGAAAACCAACCAAAATATGGTTGATTCGATCGAAAGAATGGGCAAAAGATCGGACGTTGTGCAACCAAAGATAAACTGATAAACAGTTTAATCAGAGGGTCAGATATGGAATATGCCGAATGTGGTTCCCATCACCTGACATGGAATGACATGTCAAACTCTGTAATACGTCATGGAGACAAAATTGAATAAGGACTCAAGGTGGGGCCCACCGTCATACTGTTACATTTACGCCCCATCTGAAGATGCCGACCAGTTGATAATAATACTTTTTTCACCTTTTAATAGCCGTCCGATGAAAACGATCGCTCTCTCAACACGCACACTTGCTTTCTCTGAGTGTAACAAGCAGCGCGCGCACACTCACGTGCCACTGAGCATTCGGAGCTGCAACTTGCAACCAGCGACCAGAATTTCTTTGCCCCTCTCGTAGCAAATCTCTCCATCCCCCGTCTCTGGTTTTGCGTGTTCGTGCTTTGGAGTTCGTAGAAGAAAGCAAAGCATTGATTACTTGCGCTATATTTGGTCTCTGCTACTCTCTTCATCTCTGGTTCTTTTTCTTTTCTGGGTTCCAGGACTCATTTAGCACCGGCACGTGTAATTTCCTCCTGGAGAAGCTACTGGTTCTCTCAATGGAATGTTTTGATTCTGCATTTCCGTTGCTGAACTGGGTATGTGCTATTTTACTTGTTTGACAGGAAAATCTGGAGAAAGTTTCTTGCTTGGGTTCACAGAAAATTTTGTTTGCTATGAGTTAACTGTCACAATGACAGAAAGTCTTTGAGTTGATGCTTTTAACGCTTAAATGCTTAAGGAAGTTCTTGATTTCCTTTGCTCCAAATTTGGAATCTTGAAAATTATACCTGGGTCGAGAGCAAGAGAGGTATTGATTAGTCCAATTCTCTAATTGTATTTGTAGTTACTGTTTGAATTTAGTAAAGGGAAGAAAGTACTTGCTTTTGGGTTGTTCTTTTCGATTACTGGGTTAAGAGAGGATATGTTGTTTAGGATGTTGAAAACTAAAGCGTTTGGGATTTAAATTTCTGGGAATCTTTTCCTTTTCATTAGGTGCAGACAGATGCCAATTAGTTTCGATGAAGACTCGTCGATTTTGCCTTATCTCAACCTGTTCAAAAATTGGGCTTTCTAGGACCACCAATATTTGCTTGCCATAGTTCTCTGCCGCTAATTTTGTCTGTATCTTATCGTATATTGTCTTCTGGCATCCTAATTCAGTTATACACGTTACAAGTTGAAGAGATGTCAACCATTTACAGATTTGAGAGCTTTGAAATTTATAATCTAGCTGTTAATACAATATTCAAAAAGGGCTCCACACTGCTGTGGGCATTTGGGTCTATGCTGGACCGTCCTACAGCTCTGGGCTATGGAATTCCTAGACATCAAATTCCTTCTTCTAGTTAATCCATGGATTTTTGGGTCAGCACTCCTAATTAAAATTTACCTTGTAGTTTTATATTTATTAATTTTGTTGATGCGGCCAATGCAAATATTTGTTTTATAGGTCTTTCAGATTAATGTTTTCATTTAAATGGGAAACTTTAAATCTCAACCGCTGCTTGATAGGTTTGGAAACTTTAAAACATTGTAAAAGCCTTTTAGAAAAATGCTAAACATATATCATTGTTTGGTATGTGGCCTGATCGTTTCTACCAACTCTTTGCCCCAATTAATATGATTTTTATAATTCAAAATTCGAATTCAAAATCAAAGTCATAAAGTACCTTAGTACTCCTTTCTTCAAAGGAATCCAATATAATGGAATAGTCCTTACTAAAGTAGGTATCAATATGAATTTGATTTAAATCATCACCAGGGCAAACCAACATGTGACCGGAGTTGTTCCGTCTGGTTTCTTCTGGTTGTAACTCAATATTTGACAACTTCATATTTTGCTGCCTGGTTAATAAATTTGTAAATTGTTTTCCTTTAATTTTGTTTTCTTTGTCAAAATGTAGGTCCATTAAGTATTTATTATTGAGGGAAATAATCAGTCAAGTTTTGAGAGGCATTATCTCCAATGAAAATAATTTGGCAATGTCTAACAGCAACCTTGTTTCATGTTACTCGTAGTCTTTTATCGTCACTTTGTTCTAACAGCAACCTTGTTACATGTTACTCGTAGTCTGTTATCGTCACTTTGTACTTTTCACTTTACCAAGTGCAGGGCGAGGTTAATAACTGTTTTTCTCACTCCAGGTTTTCTCCCTCCAGCCAAAATAACCAACATCTGTGTATTTTGAATGGGAGTGTACTGTTGAAAAGGAAATACCAGAGAAATACCTGAATCAGATTTTACTTGGTCTATGGAAGGCAACGAAAGGCTGGAAAAGAATTCAAGGGAAGTACAAACTTTAGGAATTTCTGAGAAGATTGATATAATCAAAGTACGGCGTTGCTCCAATTTACACATGAACTTCAGACAAGAGAAGGTTAGTTTTCACTTTGCTGATCTCCATCATGAAACAACGACCTTAAGAGATATGTCATCAAAACCCTTGAGAGGTAATTCCAAGTTAGATAGAAAGTTAGTTGAAGAAGAGGAGCTCATCAAATACATGTCGAATTTGCCAAGCTATTTGGAGCGAGGTGCCAAACGCGATGACAAAGTTTTGAATGTTGGGGTCCTTGACTGGGGTCGTCTGGAAAAATGGCATAGCCAGAAGCACTTATCACAGATGAGTCACCGGCATTCACTTTCCAGTAGTAATTCATCCTCATCCTTCTCAACAGAAGGATCATCTGTCATTTCTAGCGTAGGTCAAAGTTGCTCTCCTGCTCATCTAAGGATTCGTCGTCCTTCATTACAATTTCATCTCATGTCATCTCCTAGTGAAAGCCATTCTCATGCCAGGAAATCACGGGAAGAAAGTTTCGGAAAGTTTCCAGATGCCAAAGATATACATGGACATGCAGCTGATGGGAAAGGACAGTTCATTAGAAAGGATTCTGAAACTGATCAGATTCAGCTGAAGAAAAAAGATGATGTTGCAAAGGTCAAATCACAAACTGGAACTTCAACCAATGGGGTAAATGATGGAGTGGTGCATTGCGTGAAGGCAAACTCAAAGAAACAGAATCTTAAATTTCTAAAGAGATTGGAAAAATTTCAAGAACAGGAGGCAGATATTTTTGACAAAGATGCTGCACAGAAAAATGAAGCAGTAGTTTGTCTTAAACCAAGAAATCCCCTCATCATCAGTAACCCTAGATTGCCTCATCTTTCGGATTCAATAGTAGGCCAAACAGCAGCAGAAGAAAGTCGAAGTAGCTTCTCAGAGATTCCTAAGGAAGTTGACCCTCTACCTTTGAGTTCTTGTGTTCCACACTTGTGTCCCCTGCCTCGAAAGTTTGATTCAGAGGTAAAAAGATGCTCAGATGTGGATGAGGTCAGTTTTTTGCATGAGCATTCAATGAAAAAGGGAAGTGGTTTGGACTTCGTTGGCGTTTTTGAAGTGAAAAGATCAGGCCAAGTACCAGCAGTTTCAGGTTTGAAACAGCCTTCCAAGGGACTGGATTCTAAGCCAATTAAAGTAGCTTCTGAGAAACCAAGGAGCACATCACCTTTTCGCCGACTTGGCATTGGTATGGGAAAGATAAGCAAAAATTTCAACTCTAGAGAAGGGTTGCAACCAGCTTCAACAAATAGGTCTGCAAAATCTGTTTCAGATGATACCAAGAATTCCTCTTGTCAGGATGCCTCAATTACTGATGCTCAAAATAGTACTAGCAGAGCCAGGTCAAGCCCTTTGAGAAGGTTATTTGACCCATTGTGGAAGACAAAGGCCCAAAACCGCCATAATTCTCTTGAGCAATTGAGGAGGAATTCGGTATCAAATGATAGAGCTTGTAAATCTGATGGAAACGCAGAATTTTCAAATGGTGCTGCACAGCCAAGGAGGGTAGAATCAGATACAACCTGTTTTCAGAAGGCAAATAATGATCTAACTCGGGACAAGAACTACAAGTCGTCACAACTTCAAGCTCTTTTACAAGTTGCAATCAAGGACGGCCAGCCCCTATACACATTTGCCGTGGACAATGAACATGACATCATTGCTGCCACAGGGAAGAAGTTGAGCAGTACAAGAGAGGATGGATACAGCTGCATTTATACATTTTATTCCATTCAGAAGGTCAAGAAAAAAAATGGGAGGTGGATAGCTCAAGGTGGAAAAGGAAAAGATCCAGCATACATTCACAACGTTGTGGCCCTTCTGAAGGTTTCTGGTTCACAGTTTTCAAGTTTGACTAGACAGAACTATATTGCGCAATCTTTTACCAGAGAGTTTGTTTTATTTGCTGTGGACCTGAGACAAGGAGAGCCACAAGCGCTAGACTTCCAGCCAAATGATGAGCTTGCTGCCATTGTGGTCAAGATCTCAAAAGTTATCAATAAAAGCAGTGTCAGGCATGGGCATCAGAGCATTAAGTACACTGATTTGCCAGGAACAAGGTCTCATTCTACTCCTTTGGAAAATGAAGTGAATCTCCCTTGTTTTGGCTGTAAAACCCTAATGAATGCAACAATGATTCTTCCAAGTGGAATTCATAGTCTACCGAATAAAGGGGGACCTTCCTCGTTGATCCAGCGATGGAGATCAGGTGGATCATGTGACTGCGGAGGTTGGGATCTAGGCTGCAAACTTAGGATTCTATCCAATAAGTTTGGTAATAAACTGGTTCCACCAAAAGGGTGTGTGGCAGATAAATTTGAATTCATATACCAGGTACTGCTCTATTTCCTGGATAGATCAATTGTGTATGCATTTTATCATGGTTGCAAGTGCCAACTGATCTCGCTTTGTACATTTGGCCACAGGGGGAAGAAGATGAGGACCAGCCAGTCTTTAGCTTGGCTTCTTTCCAGGAAGGGATCTATTCAGTTGAGTTCAATGCATCACTTTCAATTTTACAGGCATTCTCACTTGGTATAGCAGCTATAGATGGTAAAAAGCTACATGAGATCTCGGAAATTAGCTCCTCTAATGAAGAAAAAACTACTTTGGAAACAGTATTAGCACAAAATGATGGAACAACGATGCCTCCAAATGGAATGGACGGAGGCAGATATGTCTCCTACCCGCCCCTTTCACCGGTGGGAAGAGTGTAGTAACATGTAATAGTACGAGATATATATGTATACTTTCAGTGGACTGGTTGTGTACTGCAACAGAAATCCTGCCATTTGTATTTGTAGTCAAATGGGATATGAACATGTAGATTCCTGTCCTGAAGGCCACCATGAAGTAAAAGCATCTACTAGCCTCAGATTTGTTGTTTTTTGTATCAGTTTCTGTTTCACTTTTTGCAGAAGCAGCAGTAGTTGTAGCTGAGAGAGTGAGCTTTGTAAGTGTGCATATGATAAATGAATGGTATTTGTCTTCAATAAAGAATTGAACTTGGCTTTCCAGAGTGAGCAAAGGGCATCGCTTTTCCTTGGACTTATGTACAGATTGGAGAAATGGTGAATTCAGAAAATAGTAGAAGATTTTCAGTCAACCATATGAAATGGAATGGATTTTTGGAAAGCAAAAATAAAAGTTTAGTTGAAATGGCATAAACACTAGTGATTGGTTCTATTTTTATTTTTGGTTTTATGTTTTTGTTTCCGAGTTAATAAAAAATCTGTTTGTTTGAGTTTTTAGTTTGTCTTTACTTTTTTGTTTCTTCCGGTTTTTAAAAATTATGAAAACCTAGGGCCTACTATTTGGTTCCATTCTTTTTCCAGGTTTTAGTTATGGCCTTCATAAAAAAGTAAACAATTTATTAAAACATGTTTGGATGAGTATTGTTATCGTTTTAAGTTTCTAAAAGTAAAAAAACTGCAACATGTTTAAGGAAACGTAAAAAGGACGTTTTTATAAAATTTTAAAGCAGGTTTTCTTTCATCCTAAAACTGTTTCTGTGTTGCCGACTCTTCTGCATCACCCTACTACGATTTTTCTAGTCCAGGTTTATGTTTACTTTTATAGCTTGTTACTTTGTTATTTTGTAAAAAAGACGTTACCTGCGTTATCGAGGTATGTCTTGGAAGAGAGATAAAATTGCTAAGCAAATGTAGAGTGATTATATTATTTTTAATTAATTTATGTTTCTTTTCGTAAATGATAATACTACCATGTTTTCAAGAATTATAGTACGATGAACATATTTTATTGATTAGAATGACTTAATATAATTTCTAATTTATATAATTTTATTATATACAATTAATGTATAATTTTTAATAATATTTGATTTGCATATATTTTAATTGTACCAATAATGATAATTAATTAATTTAAAAATATATTGTTTTATATTATAATTATTACACATAAGAGTTTAATTAAAAAAAGTAGAAATAAGATAATAAAATTTTTGTTTTTTATTACAAATCTCAACCAAACAGATTTTTGTTTTTCAGTTTTTATATTACAAATCTCAACCAAACAATTTTCATTTTTTAACCAAAAACAAAAAAACAGAAACTAAAAACAACAACAGAAAAATAGAAGTGGAACCAAACGGCCCATTAAAAAGTGGTTTTTGTTTCCTGTTTCTATTTTTTCCATAATACTCTTATTTAATGTGTTATTTAATTATTCAAAATTTAATGAAAATTATGAATAATTTAATTCAACATTATATATTTAATAAATTAAAATTAATTATCAATAATATTATGAATAATATAATATAATTTTTATAATTAAATTTTAATAATTAATAGTAAATATCATTAAATTTAAAATGTATAAATATTCAAATAAGATTTGATTTAATAAATAAAATATATTTCAAATAAATATTAATTTTTAGATAAAATTTTAATTTTAAATTAAATAACATAATATTAAAATAATTATTACATAAGAGATTAAATAAATTTATTTAATTAAAAATAATTTATCTTTACTTTTTATCCAATATGTAAATATTATTAGTGATAAAAATAAAATTACATTAACATTAACAAATTTTTTGTTTTTATTTGAAAGAAAAGACATAAATAAAATAGTGAAAACAAAAACTAAAAATTACAATAAAAAATAAAAGTAGAACCGAACGCCTTAAACATACATTTTCAAGTCTTAGGAAGTAGAAAATATTGTGTAGCCAAATTAATTACCATGATCTAAAAATTGGCCTCCTTTTTCTCGTAATCACTGATTAATAAAACTATTATCAATTAACGATTTTCCTAATATTCTTTTATCCTTCTCAAGACATGATCAAAGAAAGACGACAAATCGATTCAAATTCCAACGTTTAGCGCTTTGTATGATAGAATGTAAATGAAGTCTAACGTAGATTTTAATTCGTCAACTTTTTCGTAATTAATGTCAAAGTTTATCCAACAATGTCAGCTTACGTTGATCGCGAAGCTTCTAAGGTTTCTCATTCGCTTTCTTGTTCAATTTATTATAGTTATATTTATTTGGCTTTGATTCCTCTGTTGCTTTGCAGCTGTGGAGAAAATTTTGCTCTGAATTGTCGATAGAAACCTCTCTTGTAGCAGAGAATTGGAAACTCCTCCTCGCTGGAATCGCTTTTCAGGTTCTCTCTCCTTCTTGTTATCTTTGGAATCTGTGATCAGCGGGTAAATGTTTGGCTCCCTGGTTGCTTTTCGATCTCTTTGGTGTTGTCTTCTGTTGGATTCTTCATTTCGATTGGGTGTTCAAGTGATGCTGATAAAATGGGTTGTTAATCTGATAGTACATACACGGGTTAGCTGCTCATGGAATTCATTACTTGCATAGGCCAGGTCCATTGCTTCGTGATACTGGCTTTTTTCTTCTTCCGGTGAGTACCACGTCTGTAGATTATCTACATCATCGTTTCTTGATACTAGAATTGGATTGAGATGGATTTACTGCCTTCCTATGTACAATTTCAGGAACTTGGTCAAGACAAAGCTTATGTTAGTGAAACTTTATTCGCCTTCATCTTTTGTTCTTTTGCATTGGTAAGCTCTTAAACTTTCAGTCCCTGCCAAAAAACACAAGCTGGGAAGTTATGATGTACGTTTGACTTGCACAATACTCATAAATTGGAGAAGTAGTTCCACTGTACTTGGCAACTAAGTAATATATTGTTAAGCACAATATTATATGCTTCAATTGATTCATAAATTCTCACGTAATTGGGCAAACTGTTTGATCAATGTCACAGGCCTAGCCTCATACCTTTTGAGTTCTGTTTCATGGTTACCAGATGCTAGAATTGTAGTATTTCGATCTTGTATATTTATGAAGCAATTGGACAGAGTGTATGCTTGAGATCGAATACTCACGAAGAAAATATAGGCAGCTTAACTAGCCATTCTAATTTGAGCTTCTGATTTTCTAGTCATCTAATAAATGTTAACTATTCTGCAGTGGACTTTTCATCCCTTCATTTTTCAGAACAAAAAGATTTATACAGCTCTCATCTGGTGCAGGGTTCTTGCTTATTTAGTGGTAAGTAGTTTTGAATTTTCTCATTTCTTCTTGTATTTGTTTTACAATAAATAGTTTTTTTTTTATGCATGTTGATATTCGTAATTCAAAGCGGTGCATTTGGTTTTCATGAAGATTGTCTACTTTTGGTGGAGTTGGGAAACCCGAATTCTCTTTGCCGAAGACCTAATTGGTCATGGATTTCATGGATAACTTAAATATTCTAACCAGAACAGTTAGAATAGATACTGTATAAATCATATCTTTGAGCAGTATATGTGAGACTGCTTAAAATTTTTACTCTTGAAAGTAGCATTAATAAAGCTGAATGCAAACCAAAAGAATTTCAGTCTTTTGCAATCTTTGTGATATGTTGGGAGGGAATCCATTATACTGATACTCTTAAGAATGATTTACTAGTGATTCTATTTCAACAATGACTTCTTTTTCTCTAATTTTTATTTATAATGCAAGGATGCCATTGTACTGATACTGGAAGAATGTTTTACTAGTGAATTTTATTTCGAAAGACTTATTTTTTTCCTAAATTTTATCACCATATACCACCCTCTAAGCCTGGTGTCAAGTTAAATTCTCAATTAAGCAGGTTCCTCCAGATGAGAATCAATATGTTATAACTGCAGTTTTTCCAATGACTGATTAAGCATGCTTTCTAATATGGCTGTACATTTTGTACCGACAACTCAAAGCTAGCTAGTTAATCTTCTATCTTTTGTATATCCAGTCCCTGATTGGCTTGGCTTTGTTATATTATGTTGGACGATATCTCTTCTGGATTTTCTTCTGCGGTTGTCAATAACTCTGTTTAGATTCTTGTTGTTACTATTTCCAGGTTTGTCAGATTCTTCGAATTGTAACATTCTATTCAACTCAGCTTCCTGGTCCAAATTATCATTGTCGAGAAGTAAAATTTTTATTTTGGTTGTTTAGATCTTGTTATTATTAAATTACTGTAATCAGAAGAGTGCTTTACAATCAGGTACAAATGTCTCTTTCAGGGCTCAAAACGTGCTAAGTTGCCCCCTCCAGAGACTGCTGTTGAATTGCTCATCATCAACTGTGTGTTTCTAAGCATATTTATTTGGTTTTCCTTGTAATGTGGTAGTTCTCGACATTAATGTGGCTTTCACCGATTTGCAGTTTCCAAAGGGGTCAACTATGGATGTGGTGATTTGATTTTCTCTTCGCACATGATTTTCACATTAGTCTTTGTGCGAACTTTTCATAAACATGGAACAAGAAGGTAAAGCCCACTTCTATTCCACCAACCGTGGATGTCTGGCTCAAGGCATAAGCACCTTCACCTGCTTGGCGTAATCCTGGATTCTGGGACTTAATTCTTAACATTCTGAGCATCTGTCTGGTTTATCCCTGCAGGTGCATTAAGCAATTTGCTTGGTTACTCGCCATTCTTCAAAGCCTGCTTATTTTAGCATCTCGAAAGCATTACTCAGTAGATGTTGTTGTCGCATGGTAAATTATTATTTCTTTTCCCTGATATTACTCCTCTCATAGAATTACTTACTGTTATGAGTTTTTCTAATATCAATGTAGGTATACAGTGAATTTGGCAGTGTTCTTTATTGACAAGAAATTGCCAGGTCAGTTTTTTTGCTTTGGTTTTCTCCCTTGCTTTAGAAATCCCAAGGTTTCCATTCTATGGTGTATTGAAATCCACTCACACTGGTGTTGCTCTGTCTAACCAATGCTAATGTTCAATTGTTGATTGGGTGAGAGTTATAAAGTAGGTGCAAACTTATAAAAACAATTTTCTGTGTTTTTGGGGTACTTTTGCTTGAAATTTAGTCACAACTTACAAACTTCAGAAATCTGCCAAATAATGCCAAAGATAATAATAACAAATGCTTTGTTTTTAATCCTCGATTATTCCACGTGTTCTATTGTTACCTTGATTACCAGTGGCTACCGCATCCATTGCAGAGCTACCCGACCGATCCACTGGAACAATATCTCTGTCAGTAGTAGGTCAAAGTAGGGATAAGGATAGTAGAAACAAAGAAGAGCACCACGAGTTATTAAGTGGGATTTCCATTGAGATTGCACAATGAACGCGGAATTTAGTGAATGCTTCTGATTTCACATCCAGTTTCTATATTGTTAGTTGAATCTTCTCAAGTTCTTTGAAAATTTGGAGCATAGCTGGGGAGTCAGTCAGTATTAAGAAGATTCAAGCTCGGAACATATTTGTGGTTAACTGTATATAGATGTCTGCTCAAGCTGAAGATAGCTTGGCTGATATTTACCATCGATATGTTCCTGAAATCTCTATTTAAGTAATTCATTATTTGGCTCAGTTACATAGATTAACTGCATTATTGTTGATGCTGGAATGAAATGAGTTGGTATTTAGAAACTAACAATCCCACATGTAACTATTCTGTATTTTCTCTGTGTTATTTTTACGAGATACAGCTTCCTGATTGCTAGGAGAATATGTTACATCACAATGAGCCCGACAGGCTGGCCTTTGTACAGTTTATCATGTTTAAAGAAGAAAGATCAAAAGTCGGTCTGCAAAGTTTATGAGCTTATAAATATGATAGCATTAGAGGGATCATAGTCCTCTTATAGTGTCGCATTAAGAGCGCCATTACCTTTTAAAGGGCACAATAGGAGGTGACGTGTGATGCTTCTACAGGCCATTGGGGCAGGCATGAGGCAATGATTCAATTTAATAATGCTCTTTTGTCTGTGCCCCATTAGGCCACCCTCTCACCTTAATTAACTTTTTTTTTCCCCATCTCTCTTTGCGTGTTCTTATGTATAGGAGGTTGAATTGAATGACAATTTCATTTTTATTGTATAGTGCACTTGTTACGTCACATGCTTATCGAAGGCGCTGTGCTCTACCCTTTTTAGCTCTTATCTTTAGCACCACTGAGCCTTTCCTCCGTGACTCTGCCCTGTTTTACCTATTTGAAATCTAATGGTAAAAAGAACTGTACGATCAACTTGGCGAATGTGAAGGGGTTTTCCTTTTTTTTAGCAAATTAAACACAACAATCAATATATGATATATGTACTGGCAGTCATGATTGTTAGAGATCATGCTTGGTGCCAATCACGAAAAGGAATGAAATTTATGTGCTCGGCAAGTATTGGTCAAGTCATAATAAAGATGTGAGTTAGAAAAGTGGTCCATGAACTAAGATTATCTTATAAGGTGTGAGTTTGATACTGTGGTAAGATCCTAAATCTGGTAACATACCCACAACAACAATAACAATTTAAATGAAAGTTTTGTAGATTGTAAAGTTTAGGAAAATTTAGCAATATACAATTTTATCTTTAAATGTTGGAGAAATTGAAATCAAATCCATGTTTTGAAATTCTCAAAAACAAAATTTGAGAGATTCACTGCATATTAAAGAAAAGAAAAGAAAAGCAGAAGTGTTAAATTACGGGTGTCCTTCTGTCCATGTGGCCTTATTCACCAGTGTTTCAGGGGGTGGAGACCACAGCGTGTGTGGATGTATTGCATTAGATGACTTGAGTCAACTTTACTTGGAAAGGTAGGTGATTCTTTTTCTTCTTTTTAAGTTTGATTCGTGACTTGTTCGTAAAAAGACCATCCTCCTGCTCTTTTACATCTCAAAGTGAAACTCAGGGAAAAAGGAGTGAGCGTGCTCCTTGTACGGTTGGAATGGGGTACTGAACTATGTTGGATTATGTGATAACATCAGATCTCTGAGGCACTAAATAGTTTTTGTTTTGGTTTAACCAATACTTAAATCTAGTTCAGAAGCTAAAGGAGAATGAGTGATGATGATGACAGGCACAGCACTTAACAAAAACGACTTATCTACTCTGCCCATCCCATTCTACAGCATTTAAAAAAGTGTTTTTGAGGTTTGACGCCCAAACACCATCACATCACTGATTTGGAGATTACTCCACTCATATCGTACCTGATTATTTGCTTAGACCACCCAAAACGACAACTGGACAACTCATCGTAAATTTATTTATTCTCACATTCAAAGTAGATCGGACACGGAGACCCAGATCCTCTGTTACTGTGAAGTATAATTAGTCTAGATTAAGACTAGTAAATGCATTTCCTTGAGTAGTTAACTGTTCGTAGAGTCTGGGAGTTAAAAGTTAAAACTGAAAGTTAAACCTTTTTTTTTTCGTCTTTTTCTAATTTTGTTTCTTACGAAGCAGAAACGAGAGAATGATGAAGACGGAGAAGCAGTGGACAACGCAATGACAGAGAGTATGCGTTTGTGAAAGTACTTTGGATCCAAAAGAAAATAGAAAGGTAACTTTCTTTTCTCTCACTTTCTTGCGACCCAAACAATCACTTTCACCCTCTGTCCTCTTTCTTCTACATTTTTGTCACTCTCATTTGCTCTCTTCCTTTTCCTTAAAACCCTCTTCCAGTCCTCCAAGGAAGTGAAGAAGTACTGAGATTCTACACGGTGATAAAGCTGCTTGCTTTAGTTATAGAGTTTGGAGTTAGCCAATGGGAGCTCGATGCTCCAGAGTCTCACTCTGTTGGTGGCCAACCAATCCCAAATCCAACCTCAACGATTCCTCCGATCTCGGTTAGTAGACTCTTTTAACCATCATTTTGATTATCCTTTGCTTCTCGAGAAAAAGTCGCTGCATTTTCTCTGTTTGAAGATGAATGGTTCTTTTCTTTTTCTTTTTTTCTTTTCCTTCAATTTTTGGTAGAGAATGGAGATTCCTTGCCTGGGTTTAGAGAGTACAGCTTGGAGCAGCTTCGAGTTGCCACTTCGGGTTTCAGTACGGACAACATTGTTTCGGAGCATGGAGAAAAAGCTCCCAATGTAGTGTACAAAGGAAAGATCAAGGAAGAGGAGCGTTGGATCGCCGTCAAACGATTTAACAAGATGGCTTGGCCTGATTCTCGCCAATTTCTCGTTTGTCGTCTTTCATTCTTACTGCTGATTGTATCTTTCTTCAATCTGTTTTGGGTCTTTCTTTTTTCTTTTGGTGACTGATTATTATTTGGTTTTGGTTGGAATGTGATGCTTTAGGAGGAGGCAAGGGCAGTGGGACAGCTGAGAAATGAGAGATTGGCGAATTTGATAGGATGTTGCTGTGAAGGGGAGGAGAGACTGCTTGTTGCTGAGTTCATGCCTAATGAGACTCTGTCGAAACATCTCTTTCATTGTATGCTTTACTTTGTTAATAAGTTGACAAGTACTAGTCCATCCTTAAATGGTTGCTTTAGTTATGATCTGTTCTTTTTCCTAATTGAACGAAATTGTCAAGGAGATTCAGGTTTCCAAGTACTGAATTGATGGAGGTCGTTTTACTTTTTAAGTTTCATATTTTCACTTGTGTGGATTGGAGTATACATCTTGAATTGAAAGCTTAATGAGCTAAAATTTCATTAATAGTGATTGAATCTTCTACGATATTTGTGAATTGATTTCTATATGAAAAC
>JAOSBN010000008.1:32337489-32368747 GCA_027563595.1 Erythroxylum suave | reverse complement strand
TAATTAATTAAATACAATATAATTAATTAAAATATAATTATTCATTAATTAAAATATTGTAATTAATTAATTAATTAACTACAATATAATTAATTAAAATATAATTAATAATTAATTAACTACAATATAATTAAATAATTTATTAATTAAAATATTGTAATTAATTAGTTAAAATATTATTAATAATTAATTAATTACAATATAATTAATTAAAATATAATTCATTCATTGATCAAAATATTGTAATTAATTAATTAATTAAAATATAATTAATTAATTAAAATATAATAAATTACAATATAATTAATTAAAATATAATTAACTAAAATACAATTAATTAATTAAAATAAAATTAATTAATTAGTTACAATATAATTAGTTAAAATTAATTAAAATGTTTAATTAATCAATATATTGTAATTGATTAATTACAATATAATTAATTAAAATATGATAAATTTTTATTTCTCAAATTTTTTACAAACCAACCACTGTCAATGGTAATGATAATCATTCCTTCCTCTTAACCAATCATCATAATTATAATGATAACATCCATTTTTATTCTTCACTATATTCATTTCCATGCCTATTACCATTCTTCTGTGCGAACCAACTATCTCCTAAACTGTAAGTAGGTAAGTTGTGATGAATCTGCAAAGGAATTATTGACCAAAACTATAGTCTTGTTTCTGTATATCTCTTGGAATTTTAGGTAAAAATGAAATAGTTGACCTCTGTTGGCATGATTTTTAGCGTTTCATGTTGGTATTTGTGACAGTGACGCAATAAGAGTATTTTTGAGGATGGTTTCCGTTGGCCAGAACTCGGATCTAGAATCGTTCTAGAGTATGTTGCGTGGATAGAAAAGCAAGGATGGTGACAGGCTGAGTAATAACCGCATCGGATTTGCCGCTGGGAACTTTTGTAGGATGGGATAAACCGAAAGCGGGCTGAGTAAAACTCAATACAGATGGTGTGGTATAACCCACTAATAATATCACTTATACAAGAGGTTTAATTAGAGATTATACAAGGCAATGGTGTGAAGGATTCATACAAAATATCAGTGTGTATTCACCAACCGCTAAACTTTGAAAGGTATTTTTAGGCCTCAAACTAACCTGAGATCTTGGTTATCGACACGTAATGATCAAAGTGGACTCTTTGGAGATTATTAATATTCTTTCTTCTTCTGATTGTAGGTCTTTCAACCGGCAGACGTTGGTTATGGGCATACGAGAGCTACAAGGTCGAGATTGAAAACTTTAGCTACAACATGTCTATCAGGAAAGGAATCGTTGTGCTGATCAGTTGGTAAATGTAGCCTCAAGATCATTACATAGAGTTCATGCGCTTTTGGTTCCGCCGCCGCCATGTATTGAGATAATTCATCAAGATATGCATGGGGTGGTATCTAGAAGAATTGTCTATTAGTTTCTTTTGTGTATTCTTTTCCCTTGTATATATATAAAAAAAAGAATAGGGTTACGAGCTCTGCATAATCTTGAGTTTTTAAATTCTCCACCTTACCCTTCAAGGGATCGTCGAAGATAGTGATGATGGCTTCCTTAGCATTAAGCTCATTTCCTCCAAATAAAAGGTAATTGCTTTGTTATTCAAAGAAGAATGTATATCAAGTAAAAAAGAATCATGTTAAACCAGGTTGAAGCCTTTTTCATATTTTGTTCATAGAAGTCAGCAAACTTAAGTACCCATTTCTTCAGGTTGTTCACATATAGTATGCAGTACTCCATCTAGAATTCGTGCCAGAGAAAGTATACAAGCACCAAGTCAAAAAGAGGATGACTAAAAGTGAAAGATGTTATAGTCACCTAACTCCTTGCATGCTGGAACCCTCAAAACAAGTACAGTCAAGAGAAAGTGCAGCAGGTAAACTCGCATCATGTAAGAGGAGTAAAGATGCTGTAACAGGAAAAATAAAATGGAGAGTAAAGGTAACATTTCTACCCCGATAAAATCATTACGCTGACTGTAGTTTCCCTCTCTGTATGCTCTGAGTTTGTAACAAGAATATCACGCAAAACAGGCATCAGTTACATCCAAATCTTGTGCTCGATATCACCATCTCAAGAGATGAAATTCATCTCATGTTATAAACCCAACCAAAAGAAATGAAGCATGAATAGTCAGGTTAAAGTCCTACAAATAGAGGAGGCATCAAGCTTCCCGATTTTCAGTGATTGGGCTGTTTTCTGTAGTTTCTGGTGGGTGAGGTTTGCTTTCCTTCTGTTTTGGTAAGCTTGGAATGTACCTCCAGCAACGTTTATGAACTCCACTAATATTCTTCGGAGCATCAGCAATTGGCAATCCTGTGCAGAAAATTAACAGAAAATAAAATATGTGCCTATATGAAAGTAATATGGGAATAGGATGTCGGTAGCAGCAGCTAGTCAGTTTGTTGTCATATGATATCATTTCAAAATGACTGAACAACAGTAATACAGATAATTCTCCAAGAATTAACTAGCCCCTAACTGGGCTAGGTCATCCGCATATTCTGTCAGGAGCAGATGGCCTGCGAACACACAACAAATTGCATGTTTTATTTTTTTGGGGTTAAAGATGGATTTACACCCATAATTTGAGGTTCAGGACATTCTCAAACTCAGCTCAGAATTTATTCACCTAAAGTAGAATAAGCATTTGTATTAACACAGAACCTGCAAATATAATCGATATTTCTGATTACTGCTTCCTAGGAGGTAAGATAGTGATCCTGTTGTGCAATACATATATGGAAACAAGATGAAAGAGGTTGGACTAGCTCATGAATCCAGTGAACAGGGAGGAACAGAAAACAGATACAAGTAGTAAAAAATTTTCCCTGCGTACAACCAATTGAAACAAAACAAGATTTCTTGCTTGGAAGTCTTTGTTTGCTGGATTCCAGTTATCCTCTTAATGGATGTAAAACCATGATCATTGGAACTCGTACATATACATCGCTGGCAATGCATTTAGCTACAGGTCATGCAAGACCACATTCTAGAACGATCAGCCAATTCAGAAATTAAATAGAAAACACAATCTCAAACATGAAATCTCATAAAACAACAAAAAATAAAGGATTAACTTTCACAGGACGAGAAGAGCAGTAAGCAACGTAAAGTCTAAGAAATAAGAAAGGATCGTAGGAAAATGCTGACCATCTTTGTAAGAAATCCCCCAAGCCTTTCCATGCCTACCATCCTACAACAAAACCAATCCCCAACTTTAGACCATATTCATCAAGGCCACAACAGAATAATCTAAAACAATAAGATGAGCTTCAATAATCCAACAACCTCGGACTCCTAATTAAAATCCTCAAAAAACCCATAACCAAACAAAATGATTAAAACCCCCAAAACCCTAAAGCCTGATTCACAAGCCCATATCAATTCTAATTCCTCCTGGAAATAACAAAAAGTGAGACACGGAAAGTAGAACGACAGAGAAGGTGAAACCTTGTAGAGATTGATTTTGGTGAGCTCGTAAGAAACATTGGTCCAGTGAGATTTAGCCATGTGGTAACCAATACCCCAACTGGGCAAAAACTGCGCAACCTCAAATAGATTCTTCTTCTTTTTCTTCTTTCGTTTCGCTTGGTTTGACACAGTGGCCGAAGATGAAGAAGAAGCAGTGGCAGAAGTGCTAAAGGTACGCAGTAAGTTTATTGAACACCTGTAGAGACTGAGCTTTTCACTTGTACATGAAGAGAGCACCTTTGCGACTGCGGCAGTCGCCATTTTAGCGGGTTTTGATGTATCTCTTTTATGGAGCTTCGGCTTCAGTAGCCCTTCCAATATTAGGTGTTTCTTCCTGTACAAATTTCAGTTTTTGTTTTGAGACAATTACAAATAATGCCTCTTCAAAAGGATTGAATGGGATCATGAAAATTGAATTCAATAAAATAGGATATTTGATTCAATTTTTTATTTTCATTATTAATTTTACTGTTTCTAATTTTTATAAATTTATAACAAAAATTAAATTTATTTTTATATTAATCTAATTTACTATTTAATAAATATATTTATTTTAAATTCTACTTTGAATTAAGTTTTTAACTATGAATAACTTATTACGATCTTAACTCATACATAATTAGAGTTAGGGATGTCAATGGATGGAATTGAGCTCAGGCTACTTTTAACCTAGCCCGATATGCCGGTGATTCGTCGGTCTATAATATGAGTCACGTGCTGAAAAACTTCTAAAATAACATCGTTTTGAAAGTAACCGACCAGGCCACAAGCTGGGCCAATCCGACCTGCGATTCGCCCAACTTTTACCCATAACTTGATCAACTCAAGTTAAAAATAGGTAAGGTCAATTTTGACATTCCCAATTAGATTACCTTTGATCATAAAAAAGCAAACCCAAAACTCAGTTTAAGAATAGATACCGCTTCAAGCCAAATTTCTCATTTAAGCTTACATCCAGACAACCCTTCACTTATCATTTAAACTGACACCTGGACAACCCTATATTCGTCCTAAGTTACTGTAACCTTATGACTAAACACTCCCCATCTCAATCGTGTCCAAATACCCCTCTTCATTAAGCTTCCTAAACCCTGGCCACCAACCACTAATGCCAGTTCCAAACATACGTTTCACATTCGTATGGCGGCAATTTCTCGTAGTGGCTCTAGCCTTTTAGTCATCCATCTTCTCAAGCACATCTCCACTGTTCCTTACCACTGATACTCTATTACCTCTTCAAAATGTAACTCCTTTCTTCAAGGTTTGGATAACAACAATACCAAAACACAAACTCATCGTCGATGAGATGTCTCAAAACTTCAATATTATTACTGCTAAATGGTTCGATTTCCAATTCGTGTTTTTGGTGCGTACAAGTTTCCAAAACCCAAATTATGTGAAGGGATATGTGAATCCTTTAACTGAAATATGGGATGTGTGAATCCTTTGAGTTTCCTAAAATATAAACTATTCTGATTGCATATGGTTTAGGATTTCAACTTGTGATTAAAGGATGTCAATATGAACTTCTAAGATTTTAATGTGTTTTGTGATCAAAGTTTTTAATAATTGCAACTCAATTAAAATATCAATAATAATCAAGTTATATAACAAGAGACGACTTTGATCAGGAAGAGATTTGACCTTCCGTTAAGTTAGATAAAAGATATTTCTTTAATTTTTTAAAGTCAAGAGCATTTTAAAACTTAACAAGATTAATGCTAAATATAACAAAACATATGATGTGTATAAAACTTGGTATACTTTTAATGTAATAGCCTGTTCCTACACTTGAGAATTAATTGTTAGATTGAGCCATATCATGTGAGAATATATGAAGAGCATTCCATTGGCATGCATTATATTCGTATGCACATGAATCATGATTTAAAAATATTATAAAGATAGTATATACATTCAACTGACATATCTCGGGGTATGAAATATTTTAAATGATACCCCAATTGTGTGTTGGTTATGTCGTGAATCTTGTTTGAAGGATTATAATTAGTGAATTGAGAATTTTTTTTGATATAATTGAGTAATTGATAAAGTGGTGTGAGCACCTAAATTTAGGAAAAATGTTAAAGAACAAGACAAAAATGATACATGGACATTTGGGTAGATTAGGCCTATGAAATGGTGACATGTAGCATAAGAAATTAGTGACATATGGCTTAGCTAATTGGATGACAAATGGCATGAGTATGGCCTAGGAAACCAAATGACAAGTGAACCAAGCATTAGGTGACAATTGGAAGCATGAGAAGAAAACTCATGGCATAACTCTCCACTTGATAAGTGTTACACCATGTGTCCCACCTCTCCACCACACTCTTGTACCCCACAAATTTCACACTTAAAAGACCATCTTTCTTCATGTTTTTGGTCCTATGTTTTCTCCTTCATTCCCTCACTAACAACTTCTGCATACAACATCCCAAAACCTTGAGTTTTGTAAGCTTTGGTAGTCTATATCTTGTGATTGGAAACCCCTTTGTATTCCATCTTATTCTTGGAGTATATTTGAATGCTTGAGAGGTTTGATTATCTTCATAATTGAGGAAACTTTGGTTGAACAAGTAAGTAATTGATTGCCCTATTATGTTATATGTCAGCATAACATACCTAATGATTAATTAGGGATGATGAATTGCATGTAAAGTTGATGATGAAGTGTGCTGGAAAATGTTAAATGGAGTGTTTTCACTGAACATGCATTTGTATTCTAGCTATATCTTCATATTTAGATATCCAAATGGGATGATTTTTAATTTAGATTAAACTAGAGACATACGACTACAATTTTCATGAAGGAATTGAAATTGAATTCTATTCTTACTATTCTTGAAATTTGGCCTGAAGCTGAGAACTGTGTGTTGTCGTGGTATGAGAACACTCTGTAGTATTTGGATATAACTTACAGAATATTGAACCAAATTACATGAGTTTGGTTTCATTAGAAACTTAAGACATATAGGAACAATTTTTTAAAGAAATTGTTGCCTAAATACCTCATTTTCTATGTCAAAATGGTCATACAATACTGACCTAAAAATAAAGATCGAAAAGATGGAAAATGGGAGTGATTTTTACATGAAATATGTTTCTTTTAGGTGATGTATGAGACAACAATTGATAAGGCACTTTCCTACAATGTCTGTAGGCTTGAATGAAGCTTGAAATGAACCTAGTATGATGCTTAAATAAGTCGTTAAATATGTGATTGCTTAAGGTGATAATTGAGGTTATAATTAAGGAAACAGACTGAGATTTATAAGATTAAGTAAATGGATAGATTTTAGGGCAAGAGGCATAACTTTCTCTATAAATGTTGGATTAAGGTCATTTAAGTATGCTTTCAAAGAGGACTGCTTTAAATGAGGATACCAAGTTCTATAACTTCTATGAAGACTCCAAGGAGAGATTTTGTTGTCTAAAAGGTCAAAATTTCACATTTCTGTAAGTGTCTATTGAATGTCTACCCAACGGACATGACGTCCCTCCAAATCGACATAAGCAGAGTTGGAAATCTGGCAAACCCAAGAATGTTAGTCCAATGGACATGAAGTCCACATAACAGACATTTACTGACCATTCGGACTGAAATTGCTCTGAAAGACAATATATATAGGTATAGGTCTGCCTAATTGACATAAATTCGATAAAATTTTGAGAATGAAAATATGAAATGGATGAAAGTGATCTTATGAATGCTGATGAAATTCAAAGGAGATGAATAATGAGTATTAAGTAAAGATGAATGAAAAATTGGATATAATGTGATCTTATAATGCTAGAATAACCTTAGTGAATGATTGAGCAATGAACTTAAAATAATCTTTTATAATTAAGGTGTAAACCTAAGTTTAAAAAATTAAGCATATATGAGTTATGAAGTATAAATGATCGTAAGATGTGAATGAAGGAAATATACCCAAGATGGTCAATTGAGCATGCATTGAACATGATACATATACATGTGCATGATTGATTAATTATATGATTGATCAACTTAGTAATATGTGGATTATGTATGTATTGTATGATATAGAAGCACAAATTGACCAACAACATCCAAACATTGCCGGATCATCAAGGCAATAGCTTACCTAAAGTATACAATGAGTTAACTTAGATGTGTGAACTCAATTATATGTGTTTTTCTGTTTGAGTTATATGTGTAGTAAGCTGACTTAGATGTATCTCACTATGCTTAAATTGCTCTAGTTTAAGTTTTATATAATGAACAGTTACTGGTTTGATTGTAATAATTCTGGACATCAATTGTCCGAGGAGATCATTATTTGGGACTATATTGGAAGTGCTCATTGTATGTGAAATTGACTGAATAAGTGATACTTAACATTATTGTTGAATGTTGGACTAAGAGTCCGATGATAAATGTGAATGTGAATGTGAATGCGAATGGAATAAGTGATGCTCAACTGAATGTTGAATGCTGGAATCTGATCCGATGATTGTGATAAATGACTATGAACACTAAATAAAAGTGATTGATAGCACATTATATGAGATAATACATTTCATGGCATTGATGTATATGATCAGATAAAAGAGTTGTGACTGGAGTAACTAGCCTAAAAAAAGCCCAGTATCTATGAAGGATATGGGTCAGTACCTGAAATAAGCCCAGTATCTACAAGAGATATGGGTCAGTACTTGAAATAAGTCCAGTATCTATAAGGGATATGGGTTAGTACCTGAAATAAGCCCAGTATCCACAAAGGACATGGGATAATTAAGAGGTACTCGGTCACAACAAAATAAAAATGAAAGTGGTCTTATATGCATTACATATATATCTTTACATGTTTCATGTGAATGGTTGTGAAACGTTATTGAATTGTGTTGACACTATGATGTGCAACATTGTATACATGTTGATGAGATGAATGATTAGGTTAATCTGAAATGATTATATGAAACATTTGTATTTATAATGTGTTTATCAAAACCTGTATATATATTGTGAGTTGGTATACACAATTGGAAAATGTTTTAAATGAGAATTGATTTTGAATAACATAATATACATGTGAATTTGGTTAGTATTTGTAATATTTGTGTCCTGACATGGGTGAGCACATCAATGATGGTTCACTCACTGAGTTTGCAAGACTCACTAAAATTGCAATGTTGTTTTTCATGCTCAAATAAGATCTCCAGTTAGATAAATTAGAGTCTAACCACTGCATTCAGATAAAAGATAAAGGTTGGGATCAGTTGGCACTTGTATATGTCTGCAGTCCTTTTGTATTTTGAAATTGTATTATGCAAATATTGTAATGTGTTTATATGAATTGTAAAATGTAATGACTATATGACTGAAAGTGTTTTGTAATTGTAGTAGGCCCAAGCAATTCCTGGAGTTTTAATGATATGTTATGGTTTGAAATACTAGCGACTGAGAATGTTTATGAATAAAATGAGCCATAAATGATTTTTGGTTTTTATAAAATACGTGCGATGCATGAAAAATTTGCAATGAGTACGATTGTTTGACTGTTTTAGTATGCCACCCTCATAGAGCATGTTCTCGAATACTGATAGTATGTTTGGGATATGCCTTATGAGAGTGGGCTGCTACATTTAAAGTGTTAGAATGTGTTTATAGTGTTTTATTAGTGTGTTTAGGACTTAGATTTATGTTCATGTTCATGTTAGTATTTTTATGTGTTTTGTTTGTTTAATTGTTGTTTATGACAATCGTGCAATAAGGAAGCAACAAGTTGGAAGCCTCTAGCATGATCGTGCCAAAAGGTTTGAGTAGTCTCATGCACAATTGTGCATGGTTTTCTAGGATGCAAATATGTCATACTTGTGACATTTCAAGGCTATTTTTGGAAGATATATAAGTGAAAAAGCCTTAAACAAAACTTTAGAAGACTCAAGATATATACAAAAGCTTAAAAAAGCACTTGACGGTTGCATAAAAATAATTGAATAAGATTAATAGAGAGAATTCTTAAGGATAAGGCTACATATTTTCTAGCTCAAGGCAAAGAAAAGAACACTTACATATTTCTATATTTTTTTCTTATTTCCTTATTGTTGTTAGATGTTAATAAAAATTAAACTTGGATATTTAGTTATAACTATGGATTTCTAAATTCCTTTTTAGGAATTATTTTTGAATTATTTGCTAAACTTACATTCTAGATTTAATGAATATGTTTGTGATGTTTATTATTTTATAATCAATTTGAATCGAGAGGTTGGATTGATTCACTTGTGTTGTGTTGCACAATGAGAGCTAAAACCTCTGGTAGGTGCTTAATTGATTATAAAATTATTCCATAACATTTAATGATTATTGACATAAAATTGCTTGAGATATCCACTTTGACTCATATGGTTTTAGGTACAATTCGAAGTAAAGAAGTTAAAGTGAGTTAAAAGCTCTATATTTTGGCCATTTTTCGAAGATTAATTGTAACATCTGATTTCCATATAAAGGATTAGAACCTTAGATTTCTGTAAATGGGAAATAGCAATCAAAGATTAGAAAATTGCATTTCATACTCATGCATAATATTAGCATACACACATGTGAATTTGATTGCTTTATACACATTACAATGACTATTCATGCACTTATTTGACATTTTCCAGGTTTTTTAATGTGATTAAGATATAAATTGTTGATTAATTTTCTTGAAAATTGATTTGGGGAGTGTAATTATTGATTTAGAAAATTTTGGTGCAAATTTAGGGAATTTATGAAATTATGAGTACTCCTAGACTAGGAGAATACCAAGTGGTAGGACAAGTGATAATTGATAGTAGAGATAAGTATCAAATGGCAGTAGAAATTACTTAAAAATGGCATTAGGAATTAATGACAAGCGTCATTGAAAATTGGGAGACAATTAGATTAGAAATTGGAAGACAATAGTTATTAAAGAGAATTAGGTGAGAACTATGGAAAATGGACATGTGGTGTCACTTGCCACACCATGTCTTAACCCATGATATTTTCATTAATGAAAGACCAATTGATTTGTTCTTCATTCTTGCTTTCTTCTTCTCTTCGTGACCTTCTCCATCTCTTCTCTTCTTCACTTCCCTGATCCTTACTTCTTACCCCATCAACGTTGAAGCTTTCCCTAACCCTTCACTTACTACTCTCATTTTTGGTTGTCTTCTTCATTATCACAACAAGACCTAACCTTACCTCCTTTGAATTGTGATGAACGAATGATGCTTGAGAAGCTAGGGTTAATTTTGGTTTGAAGACATTGAAGCTAAACAAGTAAGTATAAAGCATTACTATTCATGTCTTGTTAAATGAAACAAGTTTTGATTATAGTGAGAGGTTAAATGTTCATGAAATGGTGATGTATATACATGTAAATCATGAATGAAGAAATGAGCTTATAAATGTCTTCTTTTTATGTTTAGGATGATTAACCTTTCATAAGTTGTTGTAGAGATAAGTTTGAAATTAAAAGAGCATTAAAATGGTGTTGAAAGAAGTGCAAAAAATTGATTTGTAAATGGTTGTTCATGTTTTATTTTTTGAATATATAAAGTGTATCTATTTAGTTGTTTTAGGGATGAAATAAAATGAGTTTAGAGTTAAAGAAAGGGGTTAAGGTGGTATCTTGAAATGAGGTAAAATAGAATGATAAGTTAGAGATGAAATGAAGGTGAAAATGAAGTTGAACATGTGTAGAAAATTGATGATGAGTATGTATATGAACATGTTCTATTTTTGGTGTTTATGATCAATCATAGATTTTGATTTGTTTGTGTAACATTCCATTACCCCATGACAAGGGTTAGACCCCAAGATACTGTACACGAGAGATTATTGAGAAGTTACAAGTGCGATTCATGCTTATACATAATATGACATTCATATACATGTGAATATTAATGTTACCGCTCATTAAAATGATTGTACATGCATTCATTGACATTTTCCAGTATAATTGATTTTAATGTGATTATAATGTGAATTGTGGATTATTTGTTTTGAAAATGGATTTGGGGTGTATTAAAATTGATTTAGCATTTTTGGTGACATTTCAGAAATTTATAAAAATTTGGGGTATGTTTAGACTAGGAAAGATGCTAAGTGACAGGATAATTGATATATGATGGTAGAAATAAGAGTCAAATGGAAGTGTGACATTTGGTAGCTTAAATGGAGGACAAATGGGAGACATGCATTGGTGACATGTGTTGATACACAATTGAGACACCTAGTTATGGTTTTGATAAGGAAGTTTTTGCATTCCACTGAAACTCTCTTCTTGTTCATCCACCACCGAAACTTTCTCCTTGTTCATCCATCACCGAAACACCATAATCTTTTCCTTCTTGTGTAATTGGCTTATGTGATCTTGTAAAGTAAGAGCTGAATCACTTCAGCCGATTTGAGGTTTTTGTTTCTCTCTCTATCCTTGCTTTCTCCACTGAAATCTCATTCTCTTTCAACTTTTGGAGTTTTCCGGAAGAGTGTGAAGTTTGTATCAAGGAAGTTATGCTTTAATTTTTATGGGTAATGTTAAATGACATATTAATAATGAGTAAATTGAGATTGAGGATAATGATCAAGGAATTGATTTTTGTTTGTATTAACATGAGTGGTATCAATAATACAGAAATTATGTCTTAATCTTTGTAGGATGAAGCTTACGTGAGTTGTTTTAAGTAAGGAGCAACTTCAGTGATAAGAGCTGAATGATTTTGAAAAACGGAGTGATGTCTTAATTTCATATAAAGTATGATAAATCATGAGTTCTTAATAAGGGTGTATTTTGGTGTCTTAAAATGAGATGAATTAGAATGATAATTGGGGTTAAAATGAAGATTAGTGAAGTAGAAAATGTGATATGGAAAAGTATAGGGATATGTTCTGTTTTGGTGTTTGTGATGGATCATGAATTTTTGAATAGTGTATAGATGATACTAAACTGAAGCTGAGCTATAAATAAAGAAAACATCAACTTGAAATGATGGAATTTTGGTAATGAAGTGTTTGATACTATGAATGTGATTTTATGGAGAAAGGATAGCATTTCATGAATGATAATATGTAGTTGAAGATGCTAAATCAATTGATTAGAGTTTTCTAATTGAATGCAATCAAATTAGTATTTGAATTAGTGCAGAATGATGTTATGTTTGAGGTAAAGAATTCAAGAAAAACTGTTGTGAAATGGGTGTTTTAGTGTGAGTTGGTTTCAGATAAAAAGAAGAAAGAAGAAAGAAGAAAGAAGAAAGAAGAAAGAAGAAAGAAAGCATTGTAGGGCATGATATACAATGACCTTTGTGGGAAAGCACGATTGTGACTTGATAGAAGGAAAACCTTCTGTCATGATAGTGCTTCTACACGATCATGACTTTTTTTGAAAAGCTCTATCGTGCAGGTTATTATTTCTAAAAGTGTTTGTTTGAGTGATTTACTATCTAATCCATGTGAGGGTGTTTCCATATAAGGTATTTATGTTTAAATGAGATCTTAAATGAATCTAGTTGATGTTGAATGAGGGGATTAAGGTGAGTAAAGTGTATTATGGATTAAAGAATGATTGGAAAGTGTTGTAAGTTTATTATAAAGTGTATTAAGGAAACATACCCAAGAATTTGTCATTGAACATGCATAAGACATGACACATACATAAATGTGCATATGATTGATTATTCATATGAATGTGAAAATTAGTGATGTACAAATATATGTGATTGCATAATATAGAGGAGCACATTGAGCGACCGCTTCCAGACATTGTTGAGACTTTAAGGCAATAAGCTAAAGGCAGCAACTGTGAGTAACCTAAGATGGTCTCACTTTGATTGTTTATTTGATTGTTATATTATGTAATGAATTGTTATATGATGTGTTATATTGATTTTCAGACATTAAATGTTCAAGGCATTTGATGCATGAATAAAACATTGGAAGTGCTCCTTGAATGTGAATGTGAATGACTAAATGTTTTCTCAACTTATATGTTGAATGTCGGATCAAGTCCGATGACAAATGTGAATGAGAAAGTGAATGCAAATGTGATGGATTGAACATAATGATTGAACATGTGCAATGCATTTCCTTCCATGAATGCATGAAATATAAAGGCAGTTGTGACTGAAGTCGCCAGTGAAAAAGAGCTTAAAGCTCAGATTGTGGTAAGAGCCTCTAGCTCAATATGTAAAATGAGCCCTGTATCCCTAACAGATAAGGGATAGTATTAATGAGCTCAGTATCCACAATAGATACAGGACAGTAAAAAAAGAACTTAGTCATAACAAAGTAACAAACAGATGTGTGTCTCATAAATATTGCATAAACACATGATATGAATAATTAGATTGATTACCTAGTATGGATGAAATTGATTGAATGAAAAATGTGAAAGCTTATCGATGAGTATGTTTTGCATGATTGCAATGAAATGTTGATTTGTATTGATTTGGAATGTGCCAATTGTGAATAAAGTGTTTTGTGATATTACATGATGATGAAAGGATGTGAATTATGTGATAACATGACTTGTTGTATATATAACAAGAGTGAACCATCGAGGATGGTTACTCAACTCAGTTCGCAAAACTCATCAAAATTGCAACGTTGACTTTTCAGGTTCAAGAGTAACGACTTAGCTACTAAGACATCTTAGAAGAGATCTTATACGACTTTTGGATAGAAGACATAACTCAAAGGTCAATTAGCTGGGATTGAAGGACTTAGCTTAATTTTTTGTGAATTCCTCATATAAGTAGCAAACTTTGTAGATAGAGCTGTGGACTCTGATAAGTTGATATTGTATAAACATGTATGTTGTTTGTAATACTACATTGTAAATCATGGTTTATGAAATAAAATGAAAAATTTTTGGGTTTTAGACATTGTGATATTTGTGATTTTAATTATGATGCCATAAGATATGTGAAAGTGAAATAATTAGCACGCCACTTTCTTTAAGCATGTGCTCAAACGTCGAAAGGGCGTACGGGCACGTGTTGAATGGGAGTGGGGTGCTACAGTTTGTGAATGATATTGAGTTGAAATGGAAGTAGGAATGAAAAGGAAATAATGAGAACATAAGCTAGAAACGAGAAAGAGATGAACTAGGATGAAAATAAAGATGAAGTGTGTTGGAATATGTTAGATAGAGTGTTTTCACTAAGCAAGCATCTGTATTTTGGCCATATCTTGATATGTAGATATCCAAATGAGATGATTTTTAATTAATATTAAACTAGAGACATATGGATACAATTTTAATGAAGGAAATGAATTTATATTCTGTCCCTAAGGTTTTGAAATTTGGCTTGAAGTTGAGTATTGGGTGCTATCGTCCTTTGAAAACAGAATTTAGTATTTTGGATATACCTTGCAGAATACTGAACCAAACTGCATAAATTTTATGTCATTAGAAACTTAATACATATAGAAACATTTGTTTAGAAGAAGGTTTTGCTTAAGTACCTCATTTTCTAAGCCATATGGGTCATACAAAACTGACCTGAAAATAGAGTTAGAAAAGTTAGAAAATGGGAATGCCTAATGAAGGCAGAAGTTTCTGCCCACAAATTCCACGATCGTGGGAATTATCCACGATCATGTGAATTGGTTAAACATCCAATATGCTTCTTTTATTTGTGCATTGCCATAAAAAATGATTAGGCAGTTTCTTATGGTGCTTCTAGGCTTGAATGAAGCTTGAATTGAACCTAGAATGATGTTTGAATAAGTGATTAAATGAGTGGCATGTTTAGGGTGATGATTTAGGTTATAATTTAAGAATTGATTGTTAAATATTAAGTGTACAAATATGGAATTTTGAGATGTTATGGGAATGAAGGTGAACCTATGATGGCTAATGTGATTCCATTAAGATGAATGATGAGTACTAAGTAAAGATGAATGATCGTAGAATGTTAGAATGACCTTGATGAATGATAAAATGGTGAACTTAGAATAATCTTGTAAAACGAGGTGTAAACCTAAGTTCAAATTCAGTAAATATGAAATCTGAAGTATGAATGGTCTTGAGATATGAATTAAGTAGACATACACAAAATATTTAAAGTGAGCATGCATTATACATTACACATATACATATGTGTATAATTGAATGTGTATGTGATTGTGCAATTAGTAATGTGTGTACAATGTGTGTGTTGCATGAAGTTGATATACAAGATTCAATGTCCGCATTCAGACGTTCTGGATCATAAAAGCAAATTATAATCTGGAGTGTACTGAGTCAACCTAGATGGTCTCATTTTAATTGCTTATTCTGTTTTAAATTTATGTATTAAATTACTATTGATATGGTTGTGATTGAGACCATTCCATACATAAATAGTCCTAAGAGTTTGACAAATGTGAAAATATAGGAAGTGCTTCATTGAATTTGAATGAAATTAGTGATTCTTAACATTATTGTTTAATGTCAGACATCGATCCGATGAAAAATGTGCATGTGAATGTGAAATTGAACACAAGCGATTGATTGAATATATGTGAATGTGATGCAATTTCATTACATGAATGCATGAATAGATAAAGGTTGTTGTGGTCAGAGTAGCCACCAAAAAAGAGCTTTAAAGCTCAGAATGTGAAAAAGAGATTAAAGCTTAGAATGTGGTAAAAACCTTTAGCTCACTATGTGTAATGAGCACTGTATCTCTAATGGATAAGGGATAGTTATTAATGAGCTCAGTATCCATAATGGATACGGGATAGTTACAAGCACTCGGCCACAACAATAACAACTAGAAGTGAGTCTCATAAGCATTGGAAATATAATTTATATGTGTGTTTAAACTGATCGAAATGAACCGTTTGACTACTCTGAATGTGAAATGTGGAATAAGTGATCAAAGTGTTATGTGATGCTGTATGATTATTGGTGAAATGATGTGCATTATGTGATGACATGAACTATGTATGAAATTGAAATATGAACTGATGTGTTATGTGATTTGAGTGAGTCATTGAGGATGGTCCACTTATTTATTTCTCAAAACTCACCAAAATTGTAACATTGTCTTTCAGGCTCAGAGGAGATCTCTAGTTAGACAAATTGGAGTCTAGCCACTACATTTGAATAAGAGATAGAGGTCAGGATCAGTTCGCATTTGCACATGTATTTCATTATTTTTGTATTAAAATGTCTATTCATAAGTATTGTACAATATAAATGAGAATGATTCAGAAATGAAATGAATTTTTAACTGAAAGTATTTTGTACTTGTAATAGGCGCAAATGGTTACTGAAATTTTGAAGATATGTATAATGTTTGAAACACTGGTGATTGGAAATGTTTATGAATAAAATAGGCTAAAATGATTATTGGTTTTTATGAAATGAGTGTGATGTATGAAAAATTTGTAATGAGTTGTGTTTGACTATTCTAGTGCATTGCTTTCACAGGGAGTGTGTCCGAATGTCCTCGGGATGTATGGATAGGTGCTCAGTGGAACTGGGGTGTTCCATTAATTTTCACTTGTCTTTATAGAGCAAGAAGAAGAAAATTAAAAGATAAGAAAAAGGAAAACACAAAGAAGTTGCTAACAGCACGTGTATGGAAATTGAATAAGTTTTGCATGGCCCAACATAATATTAAAGGTGGGAGGAACTATGGAGAAAATGCATACTACAGGTGGATTAAAACAAGAAGAAAAATAGCAGGCAACACAAGAAGGAACATAGTAGAAGAGCACCAGACAATGACGCACAGCTGGGAAGAAGCACTAAAACGCAAACGTAGAAACAGGAAATGACAGCTGAAGCAAAGAAACAAACAAACCTATGTTTCATGCAGATGTTGTGTGTTTCACATAGACATTTGCAAGAGTGGTGAGGGTTTTAATAAGAGTGAATAGTAAAGTGGACTGAAAATAAAATAAGAAAAGAGAGAGTAGCTATAACAGGAGAGGGGAAGAAGAGAAAAACATAACAATAAGGCTTTTAAGGGGTTTCTGTTGAGGTTATTCAATGGGGGTTGAAGCATTTTTTTAGGAGAGACCCATGAAGGGCTAGACATCCTGACATTAGTTCAGAGATGACATCAACGTCGATGACCCGAGTTAAGTGTATTTCATACCTTTTGTTGTTTCTTTTTCTCATTAGAAATTGATTGTGTTATCCTATGTTAATTGATTTGGGATCTGTGTATGGATAATCATATTCTCGTTATTGTTTGGATATTTGTGTATGAACTCATTTGGTATTATGAATAACATAACCTAGGTTAAATGATGCATCATATGTGGTTATTTCCTTGATTAACCAATTTTCCTAATTCATAATGCTACTACCCAATTGAATCTAGAGATCATATCCTAGGTTAATCAGTAGTTAGGTTAAATTAATGATAGTATCTTGATTAAACACTACCTATAGGAAAACTTGGATTAATTATTAACCCACGATTTATAGCTGCTAGGAGTGGTTTAAGAACAACAAACCAATGAAATATGTTTAATTAAGATATAGGTTGAGATTGAACCAAAGAACCAGATCCCTACCGAATTCCCCACTTTTGTCATTTTTACATGTTTTCTTTACATTGCCTTTGTTGGTTAATTTAATTTAATTTAATTTTCTTATTTCTAAAACTAAACCCCCCAAGCCTAAATATCGATTATTTCATTTCAACAACTTTGCACACACTTTATGTGAGATCGACCTAAACTCACCACCACTATAATAGTAGTCTAATTTATTTTGACTAGCGTTACAATGCATTATCAACCTTAAAATACATATAATATCAAATTAATAGGCAATTAAAGAGAGATCTTATATATTTATTATGTTGGGCCTTGAATTATTATTTATTTAATTCATTAAGCATGATTTGAAATAGATTTTGGGGTCTTGCTAGATTGTTTTATCCTAGAGTTAATTAGTATTATGGGTAAGATAATGTGATATGGGTTAAGGGAATTAAAGTTTAAAGTGGTAAGTTTGTATAAGGGGTATTTTTGGAAGAACACTTAAGTTAAATAGAAATTAGGTATAAATGGAAGGGCAACTTGGGAATTTCACACCCGTTAAGGGTATAAAAGGGGAGAATAAATTGTTATCTTACATTTTAGAGAAGCAAAATTGAGAGAGAAAGAAGGAAGAGAAAGAGAGAAGTGGAGAAAAGAAGAAGAACAAGCTAGGGTTTGGAAATTCTTGAAGAATTTGAAGACTTAGAGGCTAAAACAAGTAAGTATGAGCATTAACCCTTCTTGATTATTAGATGAAGCATATTTAGGGTTGGTTAGAAGTGAAAATATAGTGAATATGTGTAAAAAGTTGTGATGAATGGTTTATGTAAATGTTATGTGTGGTTAATGATCAAAAGTAGAATATGAATTGTGTGGTTAATGATCAAAAGTAGAATATAAATTGTTGTGAATGATATGGGATTGGAATTGTGTTGAAAATGAAGTAGAAGAGATGGGTTAGTGATAAGATGGGTTATATGTGAAAGGTGGAAAGTAAAAAGAGGAGAAATGTTGCAAAACACGTTCTCGCGGAATGGGTTTCTGGATATTTTCGCTGTGGCGAACTTCTAGGTTTCACCATGGCATCACAAAATATGTTCTCAGTTTGGACAATTTCCCCTGGCGAACTTGGTTTTGCCGCGGGGAACTCAGACAATTTTTTTTGTCACAGCGAACGTGGTTTTGCCGTGGCGAGCTCAATTTTTCAACACTAAACATGCTTTGGTATTTTGTGCATAACTTTTTTGTGTATTTATCCAAATGAGATGATTTTTGATTTGATGTAAACTAGAGACATACGGATACAATTTTTATGATGAAGTGGAGTTCCAATTCAGTCATTAAAGATTTCAATGTTTGGATGGAAATTTAACATAGAATGTTGTTTTAGTATAAGAACAACCTAAAGATTTTGGGGAATAACTTTTAAAGCACTAAACCAAATTGAATGATTTGGTGTCATTAGAAACTTAAGACAATGGGAAATATTTTCTAGAAGAAAGAGTTATCAAATGTATTTTCTTAGGGTTCTCAAATTAGAATTCCTATTGAAATTAGGATTTTGTTATTGTTAAAGGAAATAAAAAAGGTGATCAAGAGAGGCGAGAGGAGCAAGAAGGAGAACATCTTTAAGCCACTGTTATTAGCAAGGATTTCAAGGTGGGTTGCACTTTTATAATTAAGTAATAAGCCCCTAATGTTTCTTCAAAACCAAGAAAGTTTCAAAATGTTTTCAATTGTGTTATAAATGTGCCGTTAAGGCTACTTGAATGTTTTGATAATATGTCACATGTTTGTATATGAATTATGGTATTGGTTTATGAAATGAATGATGAAAATGACTTTTGAAAGTATATTGATTTTTGAAACGATATTATGATTATGAAATCAAGTTTTGAAAAAATTGTCGTTGAGGCCATATGTTTATAAGTTGTGAAATGCATGATTATGTGGGTTTGTGATGGTCCCCTAAGTTAAGTCAAGTGCACTTTGACAAAAGGCTTCCCTCCCACCTACCCGCTAGTGGCATGAAGCTCCTTCATGGACTCCCATAAGTTCACGGGTACGCAAGACCATTAAGTGGAATTGCGATAGTATGCTCTGCTTATGGCTACACAGGACCCATATAGGAAATGTGTAGTACGTTCTATTTTGGATCCACCTAAACCATTTTGATGTGCTTATGTGTTGACAAATTTATTGAATGCATGAGTTGAATTGCTTATAAAGTGTTTGATGATCTGAGAATATATGCTTATGATTCAATGTAAATTATTTCAATGTTTTTGCTTGTCACTGGTTATAAAATTGTTACCCATGAGCTTTAAGCTCACCCCCTTCCTTCCCATCCTCAGGCGATGAACAAGATATCAAGTGATCGCGTCAAGAATCAAGGCATCACTCCAGTTTGCATGCTTTGTTTTTTTGAAGTTAGATCATGTAAAACAATGCTTTAGTGACATTTTGAGCGATTCTAGTTTTTATTTTTTTTGTAAACTTTGTATTTTGGATTATGATGTAAGGGGGCTCGAAATGCCCACTAAAGTGTTGTAAAACTCTTACTTTTGTCATTATTGAAATATATGTTTGGTTTTGTCAATGATTTTGCATGTTTTCGCAAAGTGTTCGATTTTGGAAATGAGATTAAGATTTTAAGAAATTGGATTTGGTTAGATTCTCATCCATTTTGTTTTTGGGTTGAAATGAGGTATGCGATTGAAAGATTTTAAGTTTGCATTCTTGTAAGATGGGTAACTTGGGTTTTGAATTCTGCTGCAAGGGGTTTTCGTGTAATTCACAGGGTGACTTTGCCAAGGTGAAGATTATACTTTTCGCCGTGGCAAAATTGACCCGTATAAGTTTGTCGCAGTGAAGATACTTGGCGCCACGACAAAGCCCACCTTTGCTTCCCAAGGATTTTTCTTTCAAATCTCCAAATTTTAAGCCTTCCTCCCCACTCAAGCTTCATGATCCCAAGTCCGATGTTGGGCTCTGGAAACGGGGTCCAATATGTTGGGGTATTAGAGCATCTAGGTTTAAGTCCAAGTTTGCGACTAGGTTTAGGAGTATTCTAGACGTGAAATGGGTATTTTAGGACATGAAATGAACAACCGTCATTTTAAATGAACAACTTGCATTGTTTTGAATTGTTTCGCATGATTCGAAATTGTTTTCATGATTTGAAATTCTTTTATACGATTTAAATTGTTTTGTATACTTTGAAATTGTTTTGCATGAACTAAAGGTTTTCAATGGTTTTATATTCAAGGAGTGATTATGCCGCCTCGAAAGAGAACTCGAGGAGGATCAAAAATGATTAAAAAGAACTTTTGTTTATTATCTTTAGTAACAATGAATAATTTAACAATGAATAATAATGAGAATGAAAGGGCTTCTTTTTTTTGGAAGAAGACATATCAAATTGATGGTAATGAAAGAAATGTGAAACAAACTTTTATGACTATTAATTCGTTTGGCGTTAAAAGTATTTTTTTCCTATCCTCATGAATCGGACAATACTATGTTATTTCCTATGTTAACATACCCTACAAAAATGGCACATTAGAACAATCATTTTAACTAACTAAGCATCACATAAATCAAAAGCATTAAAAAAGAACAACTTTTCTCGTTTCATTCACAAACATGAACTTATATTGTTACATTACAATCCATAATCCATATATATGCATTACATTACATTTGAGAGTTTACTACTCCATACAAAATATATAACATAAAATAGGATGCTAACTAAAAACATTCTAAACTAGACTCCTCTGATATTAGCTGACCAGACCTTTGAGCAATTCTTTTTCTCAAAATGATAGTACTAGAATTCTACTTAGTTTCCTTAGAAGCTAGAACTCCCGTGTACCTGAAAATTAAACGTTGCAATTTTGATGAGTTTGCCAACTCAAAGAGTGAACCATCATCGATGTGCTGACTCAAGTCAAAGCATAAATATCAAAAGTATAAACCGAATTCATAAGTGTATTTCCCAATTCAGAATATGTATCACATCATTCAATATTGAATATCATATCATAATATACATCATATTTTAACAATACATCCTGAACTACAAACATTTCATATAGTCATTTCATAATAATCCAATCATTTATCTTAATCATTCACATCATCAACTTGTACACAAACATTGCATATCACTATATCAAGACAATTTGGTAATTCTTCGCAATCATTCACATGATACATGTAAAGATATATATGTAAACTAAGCACATATTTACTGTCTTGTATTTGTTGTGGATACTATGTTTATTTCACATTTTGTCCTGTAACCATTGTGAATACCGAGTTCATTAATAACTAAGCCTATGGCTCTTTGTGCACATTTCTGAGTTTTAAACTCTTTTTCACACTGGTCACTCGGGTCACAACTCCTTTATCTGATCATACATAACAATGTGATTGAATGCATCAATTCATTCAACATGCTATCAATAAATTTTATTCAATGTGCACAGTCATTTATCACATTCATCGAATCTAAGTCTAGCATTCAACATTCAGTTGAGTACATATTTTCCAATTCATATACAATTAGAAAGCTCTTCCAATAAAATCTTAAATATCATACTTCTTGGACCATCAATGTCTGGAATTATCACAATCATATTAATAATAGTTCTATATCTAAAATTATCACAATCATATTAATAATAGTTCAATATCTAAAAGTTAATCGAAAACAATTCAGTCATAGTGAGAAAACATCTAGGTTAACTCATAGTAAGCTCCAAATAAGCTATCCCTTGATGACCCAGCAATATCTAAATACTAACGATCAATTTGTGCTTCTTTTAGTCATGCAATACACACATATAGTTCACACATTACTAAGTTGATAAATCATATGAATATTCAATCATGCACATATATATGTGTCATGTTTAATGCATGCTCAATTAACCTTTTAGAGTATGTAACTATTCATAAATATTGACCATTCAAACAATATATTTTGTATACTACCATTTTGCAATCAGGTTTGTACCTTTAAGTTAGCTTGATTTACTACAAATTCATCAACCATACTGTACATTTATCCTTGACCATTTTCATGATCAAAATCCTTTTAGAACACACACACACACAAAATTGTTACTTTAAATCTAGAATTTTGGCAAGCTAGATCTATACATTCACCAAACTTTTTCCAGCAATATATATTCATACATTTACCCAATTCTCATTCATAATTACCCAATGTTCTTCAATGCTCATTCGTCTATACCTTATACACAGTACTCTTTTCTTTAGGATCATGTTTGCATTAAAAGAGCTCATTTATTCTTTAACAAACCATAATTTCCAAATTTGAGCTCGACCATATCAAAGTAGTCCATTCTTTAGGTTATGACATCAATTAACTACATAAACTTATCAAGTTTTTAACCAATTGATCAAGCAACAATCTAGGCTCATTCCTATCCTTAATCAAGTACAAATATATCAATTTAGATTGAAATTTTGTCAGCTGGTTCAACATGTACACAAGGCTGAAATTAAAATTCCATAATTTGTCATTAATATCATTAATGTACGTAACTTTACTAACTTCAATACTTCACGAATTTTACAAATTTAGAGACATAAATAACAATTAAAGTCTTCCATATTTTATTCCTTTAAGGTTACTTCATTTCAGGTTAATTTAACTTTCATATTGGTTACACTAAGGCTTACAAAATTCTTCTCACCTATGTCATTAACAGTCTTTTTTTTTACAAACACACCTACAGCTCTAGTTTTCCATATTTGAAAATAGCTTAATAACACCTATCTTTAGCATGAATTCCTCATCTATTATACTTTAAATCTCAACTTAATCATCCATATAACAACCCATAAACTACTATTTTCATACATGCAAAAATAGAATAGAAAAGTTCTCATTCATTCTCCATTTTCTAACACATCTTCAAAATCAACATCACATACAATTATCCCAATTCAATCATCATAATCTATGTATTATAACATGCCATAAAGAACAACACATTACTTACTTATTTAGCTTCCAATTTGAGCTCAATTCATCAAGTCTACCTATCCCTCCATGCATGCAAAATCATCCCAAATTCAAGGTGGAAATTGGATGGTTTTTAGCTAGGATAAAAGACAACAATAATCTAGATCTTTAGCTATCTTGTGAAGGGTAAAAGCATGTATCTAGTTTAGTAATTTAGCATAGCTCAAGCAAAACACAGGATTGGGAGATAGAAGCAAGTTCCGGTGGTGAGAGATGAAAAGAGAAGAAGAATGAACAAACCTGAAACTACTCCTGCAGAAGTGTAACTCCTTATATGCTAGTTGTCACCATATTACATTAACATATGTCCCCAAGCATGTAAGCCACTTATCCCCTCTATAAGATGCTAAATGTTACCTAGTTACTAGTCCATTTATCACTCAATCATTGTTTTCATTTGTCAATCAATTACCCATGCCAAATGTCACTCATTTATCTATGTCATTTGTCGCTTATTTCATAGGCTTAGTAATCCTAATTTTCCATGTGTCAATTTGTCTTACCATTTGGCATTTTCCTAGTCTAAATATACAGATTAATTCATCACTTTTCTAATGGTAACAATTAATCCTAAATTTACCACTTGTAATAATTTAAACCAAAATTCAAGACATAACAATACACAATTCACATCATGATCATTTTAAACCTTTCATACCCTGAAATATTTCAATTGAGTGCATATACTATCTTTGCAATGTGTACGAAATCATAATTTATGTGTGTATGCTAATGAAATGCATATGAATGAAATGCATTTCATGAATGCTAAAATGATATGACTCATATGCAATAACCTAAGGCTTTAACCCTTAGTATGAAAAATAGGATATTGCACTAGTTATACTTCTGGAGTTGTTTTTATTTCCTTTCTTAAGCTTCGCAACGTCCTCTTGATCTCCAAATCAAATTAGACAGGTTCTCTATGAAGAAATTTGGTAACTACAATTCACCAACACTAAAAAATGTTTAAATATTAACAAATATCTAAAAATGATTATAAAAAAATATATACAAAAAACACTAAATAAAATCAAAAACAAAATTGAAGCACCATACTCCCTGACAATGGTGCCAAAATTTAATAATGCGTGTTAAGTGCACTACAAAATTTACCTAGCTCTGCATACCAAAAGTTTATAGCTGTGGTAAGTCAGGATTGTATCCATAGGGAATGTACGTCTAAATTTGTCAATGAAAATAATTGATGTTAAGGGAATAAAAGGGGGATTTAGGTTGATGCAACTAAGGAAATAAAGTAAAATTAAACTAATGCAAGCAATTTATAGAAAACAGTTAAAAGCGATAAAAGTGATGAATATATGTAAAATTCGATTCTTGGATCAATCTCGACCTACACCCAATTAAACATATTTCATTGTTATAATGCTTTTCACACCTCTCCTAGAACTATTGATTATAGACTAGTTAAGTTTTGCTAATCTTAATTTTCCCTTAGGTCATGTTTAATTAAAACAAACCCTTTAATTAAACCTAGCTACCAAATAACCTAGAACAAGTTCTCTATATTTAATTAGGCAACTGCATTACGAATGGAAAATGAATCAATATAGGAAATAACCACATAAGCTTGAGTTATCTAACCTAAGTTACATTGTTCCTAATGATTCAAGGTCATTGGTAGCTACAAATGAATCTCAAACATAACAATTACGAATTATATTGAAGATTCTAGCAATGGGTTTGTAATAAAACAATCTAATGAATGCATTAAGATGCAACATCCTATGCTCGGGGCTAGACCCCAAAAATAGTGAATTAGGTGTATTGTGAGAAACTAGAAGTGTAATTTATTCTCGTGCATCATTGTATGTTCACACACATGTGAATAAGAAATAATTGTACATGAATTCATTGACATTTTCTGGGTACAATTGACTTATAAATGCGATTAAAATGCAAATTGTGGATTATTTGTGTTGAAATTTATTTAAAGAGTCATTAATATTTTGAAATTTTTGGTAAATTTTAGAAAATTTCTAAAAATTTGGAGTAGTTTTCGACCAGCAACAATATAGAAATAAGAGACAAATGGGACTGTGACAAATGGGTTACATGCACGTGTCACAAGTGTCATTAAAATATCACTCCACGTAGTTACCTTGTTTGTTTAGAGACAATTCTGCACTTTCGGTTGTTCTCCACCAAAAGCTGTTTAGCACCAAACAGAAACAATTCTCTCCATCACCGAAACATTTGTTTAGTGTTTTGTAATTGGCAGTTTAGATAGTATTCTATTTCACGTATCTTGTTTTCCATTCACCGAAAACTCACCTTCTTCGTTGGATAAGTTACCGAAATCAAATACATGAGTTTTTAAATTTTCTGGTTCTGTAAATGAATTCTAATGAAGCTTTTACTAGTCTTAAATGGATATACACATAATATGTGTAGGTAGAAAGATTTCAGGCATGACAGTGACAGATCAATTTAAGGTAGAATTTGAGCAAAAAGTGTTTATAGGATTGTGAGAATTGAGTTTAATAAAAGTGCAAAAAAATTTGTCATTTGCGTGAATGATATACAGTTTTTGATGTTTAAGTTTGAATCCTAGATTTTTGCTTTATTGTCTTAAGTTGAACTGAAAGAGGAATAGAAAAGATGAATTATGTGTTAGTTGAATGAGATAGGAGGCGAAACCTGGAAAATAATGAGTACACGATTGTGCACCTGAAGATTTACTGAAATTGAACATACTTCACTCATTTTATTATAACTTCATCTCCTGATCCCCAAATGACATGGAACTTAAACGATTAGACTCCTAAGACATTTTTCTTTCTCTCGATGAAAATTTAGAGCTATTTGAACTGATTTGAAAAAAAGATTGATTGAATTATAATGAGGGAATGAGATGGATTGTTATGAAATGGAGAATTTTCATTGATCATGCTTCAATATTTGATTATATCTTGAGTTATAGATTTTCTCATGAGTTTATTTTTAGTTATTACTAAAATAGAGACATATGTCTACAAATTTGTTGAAGAAGTTAAATTTTAATTCTGCATATAAGAACCCTGAAATTTAGCTTGAAGTTGAGAGTAGTATTTTATTGAGACATAAGGAACAATATATAATATTTTGATCATAACTTGCATGATAGTGGACCAAAATGAATGAATTTGGTGTCATTAGAAACTTAAGACATAGAGGAACATTTGATTATGAGAAAGTGTTGTCTAGAAACATCTGGTTGTGAGTCAAAAATGGCAAGAATAGAAGAAAAATAAGGAAGAAAATGACATATGATCATGACTCTGCTGAGGCATAAGAGAAGTCACGATCGTGCCTGAGCATGATTGTGACACTACTGACGAAGGAGGAAAGTCTCAATCATGCATGTGCATGATTGTGACCTGACAGGTGTTATTAAAAAGTGAATTTTTGAATGTTTTTCAATCAAATTCAAGTAAGGTTGATACCATATGAGGTATGTAGGGTTTAAATGAGTTCTCAAAATGTTTTAATTGATGTGGTAAAGAGTTTTTGAGATTAAAGAATGTTTTCAATGGTGTTGAAATTGCTTATATAGTGTATTAAAGAAACATACCTAAGAAATTATCATTGAACATGCATAAGACATGATACATTCATGAATGTGCTTATGATTGACTATTTATTTGAATGTGTGAATTTTGTTTATGATTGCATATAGAAGAACAAGTAGATCGACCACTTCCTGATATTGTCAGAACTTCAAGGCAATAGATTTGGGAGCCAACTGTGAGTAACCTATATGGTCTCACTTAATTATTTGTTCACTTAATTTCTGATTTGAATTATCTATAAATATATGAGTGATTATACTTATTCCAGACATAAAGGTTCGATGATTCTGATTTAATGATTGTGATATTGAAGTGCTCCTTGTATGTAAATTTGAATGAATAAGTGATACTACACATTATTGTGGAATGTCGGACCAAGTTCCAATGATAAATATGAATGTGAATGTGAAACTGAAATCAAATGGCTGATTGTATACATATGAATGTGAAGCATTGAATGCCTGAAAGATAAGGTCAGATGTGACTGGAGTTGCCAATGTAAAGACCTTAAAGCTCATACTATGATCAGAGCCTCAAGCTCAATTGTGAAAGTACCCGGTATCCACTAACAGATATAGGACATTATCTGGTATAGCTCGGTATCCATTAAAGGATATGAGCTAGTAAAAAGGCACTCGGTCACAACAACACCAATAACAAGTCAAAGTGAGTCTCACACACATTACGTATACATTTTAATACATGTATTTGATTGATTGAAATGTATTAGTACCTTGTATTTTAATGAGAATGTGATATGTGATATTTCTTGCAAAATGCAAAGATATGAAATATTTGTCACGTGTGATAAGGTGTTACGTGAATTGAGCGAACTATTGATTATGATTGCCTCATTGAGTTCGCAAAACTCATCCAAAATTACACGTCAACTTTTCAAGATCGGGAAAGGACTTTAGCTATTAAGGGACTGCAAGAAGCATAATTCTTTTACTTTGTGAAGAAGAGATGGCTCAAAGGTCTGTCAGCTGAGACTGAAGAGTTTAGATAGACATTTTGTATATTTCCTCTTTCATATAGCATATTTGTATTAGGCTTGATAATTTATGTACTCTAATGATATTGGAGACTTTTAATGTACATGTATGGATATTGAACGTAAACTCGGTTTTTGCTTACGAAATGAAAAAAGGAATATAGTTTATTAATCTTGTTAATTTTGGTCTTTAATTTTAATGACTTTATGTACAATAATTGATGCCATGACTAAGTTGGATATGTTGCCATGTTATAAAGTGAAGGTGAGATAATTAACACACCATCATTATAGATTATATATGAGAATATCCACAGGGTGTTCCGGTATATAACTATGGTAATGGGATGTGACAATTTTTGGTATCAAATTATGGTTTGGCATCTTTAGGGGCATATAGGAATTATTAGACAATATCATGAGAAATGCAGATAATAATTGAAGTTATTGCGTATTATAGGTTATCTGACATTGGCAATCAAATGGAACACTCAGCTGACCTAGGATCAGAAAGAGCTAGTGGGGAGTCCTCTGTACCTTAACCGGAGGTAATGCCTCGTAGAATTCCTGAGAGAAGGGGGAGCATTTATGATAGGTTGCGAAAGTAGGGGGCTATGGACTTCTACGGAAGTACAGATCCTGCAGAGGTCGAGGGATGGCTAGAAAGGATAGAGAGAGGTTTTTGATCAGGCGGATTATGAGGTAGATGAAAGATTTGATTATGCGGTCTTATTACTGTAAGGCCTAGCTTACAAATGGTGGAAGACTATTCTAGGTAGTACCACCAGGCCTTGCAATCTAAACTGGAGAGACTTTCTGAGGGCTTTCAGGGAGAATTACATGCCCAAGATCTATTTAGACAGAACGAGGAAGGAATTTTTGGATTTGAAATAAGGCAGAATGTCTGTAATAGAGTGTGAGATCAGGTTTAATAAATTGTTAAGGTATGCTACTGCTCTGATTCCTACAGAAGAAGACATGTGTAGGAGATTTGAAGATGGGTTGAATATGGAGATTAGAATAAGTTAGTTATCACTAACTTGAGTAGTTTCACTGAATTGAGGGTTTCCTCGATCAAAATTGAGCAGCTACTGAGAGAGGGATAAGTAAAGTCAGGATAAGGGCTTAGAATGAAAAGACCCAGTGAAATTCAAAGTGGTTCTAGCAGAAGATTTAGCAAGCAGCAGAACTGAGCTTTCAGACCACTGGCTGGATCAAGATAGTCGAGATTTAGACAGAGGAGTGGCTTTGCATAGTCTGGTAGCGGAAAAAGTATAGTGCAGTGTCAGTTACCTCCTTGCGAGCACTGTGGGAAGAAGTACAGAATTAGAGATTTTCTTGTTATTACTATAGCCTGATCAGGTATGAGAGGGGGATTTGTAAGTGAAGCTACCGTTTGGCAAAGCTGAGCTAGCGGGGTTGGAGAGAGCGAGGCAGAGGCCGAGTGAGTTCTGGAAATCCTTATGTCAGGACTGACATTCGGAGCAACAGACCTCAGTCTCAAGCCAGAGTATACGTTATGACCAGATATGAAGCTCAGAACTCTCCAGATGTTGTTTCAAGTGCGTTACTTATCTTTGATTATGAAGCATTTGCATAACTAGATCCTGGATCTATGCATTCATTTATCACACCACAACTTCCATCTAGGCTGCATTGTGATACAAAATATTTAAAATGTGGATTAGAGGTGAGTGCACCGATAGGTAGTACCACCATGATTGGGGAAGCCTACAAGAGATGCTTGATTCGAATTGAACTAGCAGAATTAGAAGCAGACTTGATTATATTACAGTTGAGGGAGATAGATATTATTCTAGGCATGGATTGGCTCACTGTTAACAGGCTATCTTAAAATGCTATACTAAGGAGGTAGTATTGGAATCTCTTAATCAGCTGAGAGCAGTTTTCAGAGGTATTAGTCAAGCAGTGCCAGCCAGGCTGATCTCATTCATGGGTGCTTTGAGGTTGATGCAGGTGGATGTGAGGACCATCTGGCCCACATCTTTGATACTCAAACTGAGTAGAATATACAGGACATTCTTGTGGTTAAGGAATTCCTAGATGTGTTTTTTGCAGAATTACTTGGCTTACCTCCAGATCAGGAAACAGAGTTCCCAATTAATCTAGTTCCAGGCACTACTCCTATATCTATTCTCCCATATAGGATGGCATATGTGGAACTGAAGGAGTTAAAGACTCAATTATAGCGGTTGTTGGATAAGGGATTTATTAGACCTAGTGTTTTACCCTGGGGAGCTCTAGTCCTATTTATGAAGAAGAAAGATGGTACTATGAGACTGTGCAGTGAACATTGGCAACTGAATAGGGTTACAGTGATGAACAAGTACCCGTTGTCTAAAATTGATGATTTGTTTGATCAGTTGTAGGGAGCTCAGGTGTTTACTAAGCTAAAGATAGCAGAGACTGTTGTACCAAAAAGTGCTTTCAGGAGCAGGTATGGGCATTTCGAGTTTTTAGTAATGCCGTTTGGGTTAATTAATGCCCCAACTGCATTTATTGAAGTAAATCACACGTTAATAAAGAACTTGTATATGATAAACTAGATACACAAGAAGGGGGGTTGAATGGTGTATCCTTTTCGTGAATACAAATTAAAAAGAATAATAAGAACTTCTTGAACTTGTTAAAAGA
>JAOSBN010000008.1:32293934-32337389 GCA_027563595.1 Erythroxylum suave | reverse complement strand
TCCAAGACTCAATAAAATATATATCTATATAAACACATAATTAAAACAATTAAAGCAAGAATAGCAAATAAATCAATAAATAATCAATTAAATAAACGAAAAAAAATTTCGGGGCCCAACACAGGAGAAGCCTTTAGTTAAAATGCACTTAATAACGGAATAGATCAAACCAAATCCACATAACATACATTTCATACCTTGTAAACTTGTTGCCCAAGATGACATGTTTTTTGGAAAGGGATTTCATAAACATAATATAAGAAAATAATATCATTTTCGCATTCTTTTCATGATTCCTCCACACAACATTCACATGACAAGCACATAATACTATATCAAAACATTTGAAGAGCAATGTATGCACATTTATGAAACAATTTAAAACATTTGTTTTCCTGATTTTGAAGAAACATTAATGAATTATTATCCAATTGTAAAAATGCTACCCACCTTGAACTTCTTTGCTTATCAATAGCTCAAAGGTGCCTTTGCTCTAGCTCCTCTTGCCTCTCCTCTTGATTTCCTTCAATATTGCCAAAATCTCAATTCAATATGACTTCTAATTGTGAACTCAAAGAAAATGCATACTCTAACATTAATCTTAGAATACTTAAACCCATATATTTCTTACGCTTCATACAACATGACCTTCCAAAAATCCAAAAGTTCAAACATAAACTTACCATAAATCTTCACCAATTAATGAATTTCTTGGCTCAAATGTAAGCTCTAATCTTCTTCTTTCTTTTTGCCTTCTTGAACAACTCTAAAATCACTCTCTCGAACTAAGAAATATGGAAACTTAGCTAACTTTCTCTTCTTTTCTTCTCTCTCCCATGACAACTCTCTCCTCTTGCTCTCTAAATTTTCGTTTCTTCTTCTTCTATTTGCAAGACAACTCTTCTTCTTCCTATTCTACCATTAATGAGTATTAAAAGTCCATCTTACCCTTCCTTTAATGCTTAGGTTCTTTCCTCTTTAAGTGATCTTCCAATTTTACCCTCCAACATTCTTACTACTTTAATACCACTAAACCATATAATAAAATCCTACTAACATTAACATAATAATTAAACTCCAAAATTTTAATTTATCAAAACATCATAATTCATTTGATTCACGCTTAAATAAATAATAATAAGTAATAAATAAATAAATAAAAGTTCGGGGCCAACATTTACACTCCTAAAACACTTTGGCCCTGTTTGGCAATTAGCCGATTGCATTAGCTATTAGCTGATAACTGATTATACCAGATGATTTGACCAGTGGATTGGATTAGTTGTTTGTCATTTGATATTTAGTATTAATTGTTTATGTGTAAAAAGACTTATAAAGACATGATTTTAAAAAGAGTATAATGGTATGATTAAATTAAAAAAATTAAATTAACTTCTAAAACATTACTAATAAAATTAACCTAGAAAGCAATTTTCAAATAATTAAAAACACATTTTTAAACTTATTAGGAATTTAAAATTACTTAACTTCAATCAAACTCATTTAATTGGAATTAATTCTTTAAAAAAATCAAAAGCCTATCAAAATAATTGGTATATACCATCAACATACTGTAGCTTGATTTGATAAATAAGGTCGGAGGTTTTTGGTCCTAAGTTACTATTCAAATCTCTCACAACTGCTTCCAATTTTTCTCTTCCCTGCGTAACCTCTAGACTACCACTGTTTGGTGTTCTTCTAGTTGCCACGCTCCAACCCAAATTGCAACATGGTGGGGCCTTTAATAGTATCTCATACCACCTCTTTCTGGAAGCTTAATTGTCATCTATAATGTTAGATGATGGGCATTAATCGCCCATTGTTTTAGAAACCAACACCCTCTTAGGTTTGTGGGTATTCTTTTCAGATGACACAATCATAATCAGAACGAAGGAATAGAAGATCAAACGCTGGAAGAAGATCGTGATCAAAATGAAAGTTCGTGAAGAGAGAAGACATTTAAAGAAAAAAGAGAGAAAAATATATCCAAAACTTACTCTTGTCAGTGTCTGTGAATATTTCGTCATTTTTAATTAGCTAAAGGCAAAAAGCTAATCCTCTTAAATTTTTTAAAAATTAGCTGATTGGATTCAATTAGCCACCAATCAGTTGAATCACTAAACACAATTGATAACTTATTTAACATAGTCAAATAAGTTAAAATAGTCAATGAGCTAATTTTTTGCTGATAAGTCACATTCACCGAGCAGGCCTTCCTGGGCTATAACAAAAAAGGGGTGTTTGAAAACCTGTCCAAATCCATGAGATAGGATCCTCTGTCCAATTTTACCTTGTCCTATTCTGTCCCATGAATCTCAGTCATTCATTTATGTAGGTCCCACGTTTATTTATGCGGGACCCACGCGGGACCTACAAAAATAAATGGCTGAAATTCAGGGGACAGAATAAGACAGGGTAAAATTGGACAGAGGATCTGGACTCCAAATCTATATACTACTAAATTGCACGGCTTTTAGAAAATCTTTATCGCCTTGTGAAGAACTTCACGACGGTGTTTAGAAGTGGATCCCACCAATGTCAAAATGGATATTGATGGATCAAAAAACTAATGAAAAAAATCACATTATTCATAAAAAAATACTATGCTAAAATTATTTGATAATTTGAAGTTTAAATTAATTATGTTTAAATGTGATTTCTTTTTGAATGATTTTAAATTTTAGTATACATTGAGAAAACCCTAAACGAATAATAATTCAAATAATTTTAAAATATTTTCTCATACTCCAAAAATATATTTAGTCTCTTTTGCTGTTTGGTCATATAATTTATAACAAAATTAAATTAATAGAGTGATTTAAATATTATAATCATGAATTAACATTTTACAAGCTGTAAATTATTTGATTAACTATGATTATGTTAATCATCTTGTCAAAAACCAAAAAAAAAAAAGTTATAGCACGATAAAAACATCAAATTTTACTAAGCAGCAAATCTAATGAGAACAGAAGAAAAATTCAGGATCCAGATTTAGCAGCCAAATATGGAAAACCTACAAAAACAAAAACCAGCAACTGGAAGTTGAGGTTAGAACAAACTCGAAAAGACTACTGATATTCTTCAGCCTGATATTCTCCCTCTTCCTCCTCATACTCTTCTTCGTCAGCAGTTGCATCTTGATACTGCTGATACTCTGAAACAAGGTCATTCATGTTGCTCTCAGCTTCAGTGAACTCCATCTCATCCATTCCTTCCCCTGTGTACCAATGCAAGAAAGCCTTTCTCCTAAACATGGCAGTAAATTGCTCGCTCACCCTTCTAAACATCTCCTGGATTGACGTTGAATTCCCGATAAATGTGGATGCCATCTTCAGTCCAGTTGGTGGGATATCACACACTGTTGATTTCACATTGTTGGGAATCCACTCAACAAAGTAGGAAGAATTCTTGTTCTGCACATTCAACATCTGCTCGTCCACTTCCTTTGTACTCATCTTACCACGGAACATGGCTGATGCAGTCAGATAACGACCATGTCGGGGGTCAGCAGCACACATCATGTTCTTAGCATCCCACATTTGCTGAGTAAGCTCAGGTACAGTAAGAGCTCTGTATTGTTGCGAGCCACGTGAAGTGAGAGGAGCAAATCCCACCATAAAAAAGTGAAGGCGAGGGAACGGAATAAGATTAACCGCAAGTTTCCTAAGGTCAGAGTTCAACTGACCAGGGAACCTTAAGCAGCAAGTGACCCCAGACATAGTTGCAGATATCAAATGATTCAGGTCCCCAACTACAGCAATCAATAATCAAACAATCAATTAAAGGACAATGCAAACCGAACAAAACAGGCTAAGTGGATCAGATGCTTACAGCTAGGAGTGGTAAGCTTGAGAGTACGGAAACAAATATCGTACAAAGCCTCATTATCAAGAACCATGCACTCGTCAGCATTCTCCACAAGCTGGTGAACAGATAACGTGGCATTGTAAGGCTCAACAACTGTATCAGACACTTTCGGAGATGGGAAGACAGAGAACGTCAACATCATCCTGTCTGGGTACTCTTCCCTAATCTTGGAGATCAAGAGTGTACCCATTCCAGACCCAGTACCGCCTCCCAACGAATGACATACTTGAAACCCTAAACAAAACAACAACAAAAAAACACACACACACACACGCACGCAATCACCATTTCATTCAAAAGCGCAGAAAACATAAACTTTTCATCGCGGTACGCAAATAAAACAAACCTTGCAAACAGTCGCAGTTCTCAGCTTCCTTCCGAACAACATCAAGAACAGAGTCGATGAGCTCGGCGCCCTCGGTGTAATGACCCTTGGCCCAGTTGTTGCCAGCCCCGGACTGGCCGAAGACGAAGTTGTCGGGGCGGAATATCTGACCGTAGGGGCCAGATCTGACGGAGTCCATGGTTCCGGGCTCCAAATCCATGAGTACGGCGCGAGGAACAAAGCGACCGCAACTGGCTTCATTGTAATAGACATTGATCCTCTCAAGCTGGAGATCGGAGTCGCCCTGGTAACGGCCAGTGGAATCGATGCCGTGTTCGGCGCAGACGACTTCCCAGAACTTGGCCCCGATTTGGTTGCCGCATTGCCCTCCTTGGATGTGAAGAATCTCACGCATTTTCTTTCACAGTCAGTCACAGAGTAAAATTAGGGTTTGAGTGAGAGAGATAAGAAATGGGGGGTTTTATAGAGGGGGCAGATTAGCTCTTAACGGCTGTTTTTGGCTAACCTACTTTTTCACCTTTATATATAGACATTAATATATGATGATGATTCTTTTTTATTTGTTAGTGAATCAAGGTTCCAGGTTCCAACGGGTGCAATTTTTTTGAAATTTGAATTTCAAATTTCGTGGTTACAGCTGGAGGCATAACGGCCACTCACTTTTTTCACTCCTTAAAGACTTAATATTTGACACCTGACTGTTGAAGATCCAGTAGGGAAAGGCTTTTGCACATCATAATATTTTCTATAAAGGTGCAAATAATTTTTATGTTTAAAATAAACATGCATCATTTTATGAATTCTTTACATTAAAACATTGAACAAAATAGCACGAGAAAGTTAACTGCAAAACACACTTCATTTTATGCCCTTTTCCTCTTGGGTCCAAGCAATATAAAAAGTTTTCTTCTTTCGTTGAGCAAAGACTCCAATATTTAATTGTTTTAAGCAATAAGATCTTGCACTTTACATAATTCTGATACCGTAGCATCATGCAAATTAGAAATAAATACAAATACAGAAATACATGATCTGAAATTTCTACTTTATTTATACAACAAATGGCTACATAGAGTATGTACAGGCTACCTCCTAATACACGAGCCAAACGTTTCAAGGTCCAGAGTACGACTAAAAGCGTCTGCTCTTGGTCTCGCTCATGCTCAAACAAGAATTTTCTCCGCTGTCTCATTCGAAATAAAAGCGTATGGACGTTGGGCAATTCAGAAAATGCCAGGACCCAATGCGTCCGCCTAAAAGGTCTGTAGCTTGACCCATCTTCTCACTCCATCCGTCATTTCACACGTAACAACCAAACACTGCCCTACCAATCTTTGTTTCCTGGTTTTCTGTTTTTTTTTTTTCAACTTCCCTTGGAAGTTGGAACACTTCCTTATCAGTAGTAAAACATTAGTGAAATGCTTTTGCTTTTGTTAATTCTTTTAATTTAAGGCTTAATTAAAACAAATAAACTCTCACGGGTTAGCATTCACAACAGTAATAACTGTCACAGGAACTTCGTACGGACTACAAATGTAAATCCCAATTTGCTCAACATAAATGAGATCATAAAATTCCAGCATATGAACCAATTCAAGCTTTAATTTGTTCAAACAAAAAAATAATAATTGTGGACCTAAAGCCCTAAAATCCAATAGCAAGACATCCTTATGTCTGTCTTCAAAATGAATTGCATACAAAAAGACCTCCTATACTTGTCAACATTCAACAAAATTCATGAAAGACGCCCCCGCACCCCTATAAACATCTTTTGATCCTTATGACCGCGTCATATGAATGCTTCAATGAATAATTGGAAAAGAGTGGCGATTACAACATATTAAGGTTGCTTTTGTTTTAGGATTAGTATAAGACGAGATTGTTTATCACTATATTTCATTTGTATTGATATAGCAGAGTTACATATTCTCAACATAAAATACAAGCAAGAGTAGGCGCAAAAGCAAAACTACGATGAAAGCTATGTGTAAAGTATCCTTCGCAAGATTACACTTGCAATCTTTTCTATGCCTTCAGGTATTAAGCAAGAAGCAATCAGAATACCACAAAATTCCCACCAAGTGAAAACAAAGCAGATAGTTTGACAAGAGTGCATAAGGGAGAGGCAGCTGAGTAATATGGAGGTCGATAATTCAAAATCTAAGCCCTCAACTACCTTCCTGCTTAAAACTATCTAACATCAAAGTTCTTAAAAAATGTATCTTCATAATCAAAATTAATGTAGAATCGGTATCACTCATTGATAATTCACAAGCCTCCTAAAACACATTGGTGAAATGTATTTGTTATGTGCTATCCTCTCAATTTTTGCTCAAATACCTCATTTTTAATTTACAACCTAATGAGTAAAGACAGTCAAGGACAACGTCATTTAAAGTCATGCCGCTACAAGCTAACGGCAACAAAGATTTTGTTAATTAGACCTCTGCACTTTTCCAATCAAAAGAGAAGGATAAAACCAATACTACTATACTACACTGCCACCAATGTACATAAAGCAGTTAGGTTAAAAACTAAACCCCATCGTTAGTTTGAGAACTGAACAGATGAACCTCCCTTTATGAGTCTAAAGTCTTGACAAAAAATGTTCAAAGATAAAAACCACAAACCTGGCGGACACAATATGAAGAGCATGTTTGAAGTCCAGAATTTGCATCCAAAGTCTCAGACGCTGATCACAGCTTCAAGAAAACTCCCAAAATTTTCAATATATAACAAAATGATGTGCGAGTTTGTTTAGCATAAGAACATCTTTAAAATAACCCAACTCCAAAAGGCCAATATAAAAGTAATCAATATTAAACCTCTAGAAAATATAAGTACGAAAGTGCTCACCTATTCAAATTCTAAGCAGAATACAACCCTAGTTATGTTCCGAGTAAAACTTACTTTCCTAAAATCAGTATATTATTACAACTTTTTGTGTAAAATTTTTATGTAATTCGTAATAGGTAAAACTTAAAGGTGTTGGATTCTATTATTTATTAAAGGTGCTTCCGATGTTCTCCACATTACTAAATCAGTTAAAGCTTAAAGGGTCTTGGATTCTATTATTTATTAAAGGTGCTTCCGATGTTCTTCACATTACTAAATCAGTTAAAGCTCCTGAAAGAGGTCAATTATTTGTCACTCCGAAGCTGCTTTTTGTAGGTTTAACTGGTGCACTTTATTTACTTATTGTCTCGGTACTAGTCAGACATAAAACTGCACTAGTTACATTATAAGCTTGCAACTTATGAGTGTCTAGTACAAGTTTTCATTGCAGGATCCATCAATTGTGAGACAAATTCCTTACTAATTACACCGACTACCTTGTGCATAGGCTTGCAGACAAAAATATTATGCTCATATACGTCAGTTTGAAAACAGGAAATTTCACTTTTGGCGATTTGCATACTTCCTCTTACTTTGCCTGAATAAATGTTGATGATGTAACCGTCCTAATGGACTGAGATAGGTGCAGTCTCTAAAGGACTACAGCTTCAGCAAGTTGTATATAAAATAAATACCAGATATTAGATTCAGAAAAATGACAAGTCATCATAATTCAAGGAAAGCAAACAGGATGTGCTTGTACATTATTTCCATATGATGTATTTTTTTTCCAACCAGCAACTCCAAAACCTAGATTAAGAAAACTAATAATTTTACAAAGTACCTGTCAGACGGAGAATAAATAGTTTTGAAAGAATTACACCCAGATAAACCAACAGGAAGAAGTCTCTTTTTCCCAATTACAATTTTCCCTCTACAACTCAATCAACCTCAGGAACTTAGGGCTATATTGGACATCCAGCATGCTATAACATATTTTTCCTAAGTTAACAATCATCCCTATTTAACAATGGTCTGCATTTTTACATACTTCGCTCAACTGTGAAATACAAAGTAGTGTCATACAACTACCAGAGACTCTCATGGTGAAGCAACCCAATCACTAGAGGCTCGCTTCAGCAACTATATTTCACTAGCAGTTTTGGTCTTGAACTATGCAACTACGTGCAGCTTTCATTCAGGGCTTGTAAACAGTCCCATACTTGATTTAGCAAATAATTCAAACTTCTACATCCAACAGATAGTGTTTACTATCAACTCTTAAAATCTAGATACAGTGAAAATCATTAGAAACCTTATCTACAAAGTCTCATCCCGAAACTTAGAGCAAAGGAATAATTACAGTTTTAAGCCTAGTTTCTCCAAATAACAATGATCATGCTAGCACATGCTTTGTACTTAAAATCCTGATCTCACTAAACATCAAATCCTACTTCAGAACTTCTAGCTAATGAAATACAAGAACAGAAAAGAGGACTAATAAGCGCACCTCATTATTTATGTCTGCAGGTTAAACACAACCTTACCAAATCTAAAAGGGATGTCTGGGTAAACCTTTTTGCTGAACTGTCAGTCTTTTTGTTGTCAGCTTCGCCCAAAAAAGGTTGAATTGAAATAATCTATTGCGGAGAGAAATTTCACCAAAAACAGAAAATCAACACCAACATATTCAATCCATTTGACAGAATTATGCAGTGACCTACTTAACTGCATGATTATAACCAAGAAAAAAATTGAATAAAATAAGTTGAGCAACAAAGCTAAGTATAATTTTAACTTATGCCACACAAGAACTTCTCCATCAATTAGATCAAATGAGAACTTCTGATACTGCTATTTTGGGCAAATTTTAAACATTACTAACAATAATTTCAAAAGCTATGTGAAAATATTAGGCAAAGCTCAATTATCTGTACTCCAAAATCTAGAGCTTATACATATTCCAGTTAATAACTTGTGATCCAGATCAGGAAAAAAATAAAATAAAAAAACTAACCACAGCCGTAATTTCTTTGAAATATCACAGAAATTCCACCCTAACTTCTCTAAAAATTTCTATAATCTTCCAGCATTTGCAAAACAACTCTCCCCAGTCAGAAAACTATCTACATATAAACATCCGAGACTTCCCGAACACCCCACTAATATGTATTGGATGTACAAACTCTCATGATTGGGTTCCAGCTTCCTAGTTATTTTGTCAAGTTCCTATCCTGATAACTTTGATTATGGCCTATGCCAGAAATCCACCATTCTAGATTTTTACATGGAATATTCTACCATCAAAACCTATTTTAATCAATACCCACCCTTTTAGATAGGCTTTTTCACAGTTTAAAGTAGAAGTATCATGCTAAATGGTAATTGGATAATATCAGTAAAAAATGGTCCTATATTTTCCAAACCTCAGTAATATTCCAACTCTATTTCCACAAAATTTTAAGATCCTATATAGAATGAGATTCTTAGCACTTTGACAGTTGGGAAAATAAACAGATTTTTAACATAATAAATTCGTTCTTGAGAAAATAATGTCAGTTATCAAAGTATTAAAAAAAATTTCAAAATTATTCCTATTGAAGAGATAGCCCAATTTTATTTTTTTAATATTTAAGACAAATTCATAAAAATAGAATCCAACTTAATGACTCAAAAGGCTCTCAAAATAAAAATACTGGGGAAAAAAAACCAAATACGGTTTAATTGAATGGCACGGCTCAGTAACAAGTTTTGCATATTTCCAATCAGTTAGATAATGTATTCAGTTAGTTCTTTTTTGGAAAAAATAAATATAATATGATTCCGTTAGTTACTAAGCGAGATATAGCATGTATATAGTTTCTTGGCTTAAAGCCTTCAATTGCAGCATTCTTTCCTTCAATGCTTTTGTGTCTAGAGAAATAAAAGCAGATAATATATTAAAATTCAAAAATATTAGCTGAAAAATGAGAAACTCAATCCACTATGTAAAACCCTCAGAGCTATCTTAAAATTCAAACAAATAAAATGCCACCTTTAATGAAAGAAATACGTTACGCCACCAACAAAAATCAATCCTACAAATTAAAGTTTGACAAGTTTTTTCCATAAATAACTATCCAAATGCAACAAAAATTATCCACTTCATCTTTAAGTAGGAAGTCATTAAATCTGACAGTGTGTTCATTTTAGATACAATAGTACTCTAGTTGATTCTATATCCACCAATGTGCTGTGTCTGACATCAAGAAAACTGGCATCACCAGCCAAAAATTCTTGGAGTAGTATGCTGATATCAGCTTTATCAGCTCTGTTATAGTCCCCTATTAGGTGTGGTTATGAGTGACTAGGGCTATGAGGACTACAATTGCATCAGAAGGATATGAAGTTAAATATTCCTAAGAAATTGACACATCAGCATCTACTATAGCTCGCAAGCTCAATAAACTGATAAGATGGAACTTCATAATTAGACAAGATATTGTCAACATAAACTATCCAGTACCAACTAAAATTGACATCAAAGACAAAAACCAACAAACTTAACTGCCACTGAACTTCAAGGTCCGAAAACCATCTCCTTTAACATGGTAGCAACCTGAAACGACAACACTAGCATAAACCACCTCGAAAGAAGAGAAGAGGCATGAAATGGTGAATCACCTAAGATGCAAGGTTCAAAATACCAAAGAAAGGCAAACACAATTCAGGTTCCAAAAGACAAAGACGGCTTAATGTTTATTCCCGTGGTCCTCAGAACTGACATTGTTTGACTTGCTTGCACCATCTAATGAGGCATGATCAATAGAATCTCTACAATACAAATAAGGGCAATGTCATTCAAAGTTGAAAAAAATATACTGCTTCAATATAATAGAAAATGGCCTGACAACTCACGATTTTTGTTTCTTTGCTTTTTGCTTGATGGTAAGAACCATATCCATGGCCATCTTTTGGTGCTCTCTTGTTTGTGAATGGAGATCCAAGCCTTCAACAGTTTCACAATCAACTTTACAAATACGACACCATCCCATGGTTGTGGGTTTCCTCTTTCTTGAATTGTCATAAGGTTCCAAATCACCCTAAGGAGAACCAGAATTAAAAACAAAAAAACATTTAGAATCAACCAACCAACATGTAAGTACTACACAATATGAAATGTCAATTCAAGAAAATAACAGCATGTTCTCACCATTGAAGCACAAATATGAAAGTAAATATTTTTCAGAAACAATACGGCACAAAAAAAAAAAAACACGACATTGACACAATGAAAAAAGCCAAAGAAATTTACACTTAACTGCAAAGTTTCTTCTAAATCCTGGCTCACCAAATCTTGGATGACCAGGTTCAACAAAATTTCCCATCCTTGCATGACCTGGGTAAGCACCAAAACCAAATGATTCTCCCCTTTGCAAATTACTAGGCAGTTCATGAGGGTCAACATGCTCTCCCCTATACAAATGGTGGGGCAACCCATCATGGAGTCGACTCCTGAGATGCAAGTTGCCAAGGCTCTCAAACTCACCCCTGTGGAAATTCCCTGGAGGACCATGAAACTTGCTGTCATGAAATGAACTGCTAATTGGTCCCCCAAATTGGTTTAATTCGACGCTACTAATATCATCTGGGCCAGGATGAGCGCCAAATCGATGAAAGGATAAGCGAGGATAATCTCCACCTGGACTCCTTGGCACCAAGCGATCTCTTTGCCAATTACCATACCCAGGACCTGATCCAAAATATTCCGGATACACACGACCAGAATTTGACATTTTTCGAGCACTTTCACTGAAACCAACTGGACTTCCTCCTACATCACTAGGATGCAACATGCCATCATGATGAAAAGGAGGTATAAATCTTGTTGGGACAGAGCTAGCTGGGGGTTCAAATTTGTAACCAGAATCATGATTCAAACTATACGGAACCTTACCAGCAGGTCCTTGTGCTATGTCCATACCAACACCACGATGAATCTTATCCAAAGACCCAGAGGAGGTAAATTTACCACCAAATTTATGAGCACGGTCAACATCTAAATTTGGAAAATGTTTAAGATCATCATCAATGGTGCGCCTAGTTGGGTCTTGGGGTAAGGGAATCAAATGCTCATCTGGAAAAGTTTTGGATGGGTCATCACGCAAACCTAGTGTTGATGAGGAATCACAAGCCAGGGTTCCATTTGATCTCATTTTGTTTGAATAGATGTCAGAATTCAGCCCAAATGGATCCAATCTTCTATCATCGGCATTGTTCCTCTGCTTTGGAGGCAGGACATGCTCAACTTCAGTAGGAGGAATATGACCTTGATTATATGGCCCTGGTGGACGAGCATGAAGACCCGATCCCCTCCCAAAGGCTGAAGTAGAACCTGGGCCTGGGATGCCAGCAGGTAAAACTTCTGGTCCATAAGGCTGCTTGTACATAGGATGCTGAGAATGTTCAGGCAGTGAATTTAACGCCTGCCTGAAATGAGGTATATGTACAGGATCCAAAGGTCTGAGTTGAGGAACATGCCCTGATGACTGTGTGAGATGTGGAAATCCGGGAGAAGGTACTTGCAACACTGAAGGCCCAACAGGCTTTTTCTGAAGAACAGGAGGCCCATAATAACTCTGGGGAGGATGCTGCTTCCTTTCATCAGGAACTTGTACTGTATGAGAAGGCTGTAGTAAACCAGCACCTTGTACTTGACCAAGTACAGAATGGCCTCCAGAAATTTCAGGAGCTGCCTTTTGCTCCTGCAATTTTACAACGTGTTCTTCAGTGTGTTCACATTCCTGCATTATGGGAGCTTTAAGTAGAGGTGTTTCTTGCATTTCTTTCGCATCTGACACAGAACTCTGTATCATTTTGTGGTTGGCATCTGATGTATCTTTCTGCTCAACAGTACCCTCTATAGCCTCTTCTTTCACTGTCTTACTCCAATGCCGTCCATTTGCAATTTGTGTAGCTTCTCCAGTGGTTTTATTCTCTTCATCCACCAGTTTGATATCACTTTCAGATTTCACATTTTTCATGGCACCAGTATCAGCTTTAATACCAGAAATGGTGTCAGAATCATCCATCTCCCTTTTAACAGCTTTCTGAGAGGATTTTTCAGCTTCTACACCCTTATCATCCATGCTATCAGATCTATCAGACATTGGTTTTGAGCCAGCCCCCCAGTGTGCTTCAGACAGCAATGGCACTTGATTGTTTGTCCTGAGAAAACTTCCTGAATGTTGATTAATACCAACCTGCACTGGCCTGAGATGAGTGCCACCAGGGGACTGTGGATATGGCTGTGTTGGCGCTCCATGAGGTAGCACTGGAGGCCCTCCAGTAACACTTTGATGGTTCAACATGCCAGGTGTTAATGAAATATTCTGCTGTGGCTGCTGTTGCAACAATTGTGGTGGGCCCTGGGGCCGAATTGGAGACTGTGCATGCACTTGTTGTTGTATATAAGGAACTAACTGATTTTTCTGATTCTGTCCTGGCCCTAAAGGTTGTCCAGATGAAGGCTGTTGATGCTGTAAATATTGCTGATTCATTGGAGGCTGAACTGGCTGCATTACAGGTCGTTGGTGGACAGGAACTACCGGTTGATGGCTGTGAGAATGAACCGGAAGCTGTTGTAATGGAGGGGCATTTGGTGGTTGATCATGTACAGGTAACAAGCCTGGTTGTTGCAAGTTTTGAAATGTAGCCTGAGGTGGTGGTCGTAGAGGATGCTGTTGTGGCAACTGAAACTGCATCTGACCTGGATGTTGTGACTGAAGTTGGGATCCACTTTGAGGATGAACATCCATTTGCTGATACCGGTTTCCTACCTGAATTTGCTGAGCCTGGGGCTGTGGATAAGAATGATGACCTGTGACTGCATTAGCTGATAGGTGATGCGCCTGAGGCTGAATAATAGGATTGACAGGTTGGTTGGGGTGAGGATGTTGTTGAGCATGCATCTGTGTCGTATGTGAAACAGGTAGAGGTTGAGGGGCTGGATGATGTTGGGGGTAGAACTGTGAATGAGTCTGTATTTGACTTTGGGGCTGTAGATGTTGCATCTGCGGTTGAGGCTGCTGATTTTGAGGCATTTGCATGCTCTGTGGATATGACTGAACTATTTGTGCTTGGGGATGGGACTGAGTTTGAGGGGGTGGGTGGCCATGAATTGGCAACTGTGACTGTTGTTGAACATGAGATTGTGGCTGAATTGCAGGGTGAGTTTGCTGTTGTAGACTGAATTGGGCCTGGTTATGGGGTTGAGAGACAACAGGAAGCTGACTGTGAGAGGGATGTGGTGGAGGTTGAGAAAGTGGTTGTGTTTGTGGCACCTGTGGTTGAACTTGCAGATGTGTTTGTTGCTGAGCTTGTGGATGTTGAGGCTGAATGTACGTCTGAGGCTGCTGGGATTGTGCAGCTGGTTGCTGTTGATATGGGTAGTAATGTTGATAATGTTGTTGATATGGGTCATACCCAGGATAACTCTGGTAGTATTGTTGATATTGCTGTTGCTGTTGCTGTTGATACCATTGTTCTCCTGTTGGTGCAGCTGTTTGTAGCCCAGGATGGGCCTGAGAAGTCACATTAGCATGTGCATTTGGATCTTGTCCAGGTTGTGAGGAGGCCACAGATTGAACCTGAGTGATAGCCATTCCTACCTGGGAGGCAGCCTGCGTCTGATCAGACATAGGTCCTGCCCCTGTAGTGGCAGCACTCTGACCCTCAGAATGCTGTGTTTGAAGTTGCACGCCCTAACAGGGAATACAAGAGAACAAAAGTCAAACTTCTAAAATGCATGGGCAGAAACCATATCTAAAGCCCCAAGATCCAAAATTTGAACTCACAGGACAATTTTGTGCATGTTCCTGCACTTGGCGATGCACAATTTGAACAGCACATCTGTTGCATACAACAGGGGAATTGCCAAAGGCACATGCAGAACAATGATTTGTGCACTCTGATAGCGGTCCCTGCCACGTACAACCACTCCTATGGTATAGACAATGAACCGTTACCTTCCCTATGGTTTCAGCAAGTGTTTTGTTGGATTCAACAAGTGGCTGCAAAAAATAAATTGAAATGAGTCATTTAGAAAGTGAATAAATAAATTGTCGACAAAATCCCCCTTAAAAACTTTTTGGTGTGAGGAGAAACCTTGGCATCCGCTTCCGTGACTAAGTAGCCGTCATAGGGGCAAGCGCGGGTCGTGCTCACAACGTATGTTAGGCATGGTTTACAATACAGGTGAGTGCACTGTGACTGTAATGCTTCATTTGGGTATACTAGTAGACGACAAACAGGACAAAAATACTCCCCAGCTAGAGAATGGATATTAGGTATGCATTCATTATCAAATCCCATTATGTGGTACAAATACTCAACTCCAAAAGAGTATCGATGTGAATTCAATTAAAATAACTGCAATTGTATATCAAACAATGGGCTATCTGCATGCAAATCAAAATTTATTTGAATCAGCTGAGGGCTTAGATGAGATAAAATCATGCAGCAAGAGTATATATATATATATAACTATCAAAACAAAAATCTGAAGGATTCTGAATTTGCAATACCCAAGGAGGGGGGGGCGGGGGGAGGGGTGAAACAGAACAAGCATTTCATAGTTCCTGCCGTATAAGTGAAATCATTTCATGCACATCGCAGGTTGGTTTGCACAACACAATTGTATATACACTACAGTTAAATGCTTAATCAATTCCGCATATCTGCTTCATCAAATCAAGGTAAAAAGTAAAAATTCAGTGCACTTCTCATCAATCCAACAATTTCTCGAACAAAAGGCTAAAAATCAAGTAGCTCAACTTTCAACAGATTATATCTACTGATAATTGCACAATAAACTTAACGGGCAAGAAAACCTACACCATGAACAACGTAAAAGAAAACGCCACAATCCAAAAATCGCAGTCACTGCACGTGTTTTATCCACATTTACTCACCAGCGAAATGAAAACAATAAGAAGCAAGAACGGCAAGAGAAAGAGAAAAGAAAGCGATCGACGTACCATTAAAATTTCCGGTAGATAACAATCGAAAGCACCTGCACGACAAAGCGATGAAGAGATAAGAAGGGAGAAAACGGAAGTGTTAGGGCTTGGGAAGCACGAACCCAAGCTGGAACACAGAGTCGGCACTTATAAGCGGAATAAGTGCACTAATTACTATATGACTAAATGGGGAAAAACGAACGCGCACGCACAATACAGGAGGTGCGATTATAAACCAAAAGGTACTGGCGATCGATATTATTATATTTCAGGATTTCTTAATATCATCCCTTCGATTTTCTCTCATTTTTTTCTAGCTATAAATCTAGTTTTTTATTTTTATTTTTATTTTTATTCTTCTTTTAAATAAAACAAACATTTGTTTATTCATTAATACCAATATAATTATATTTTTATTACTGATAATAATTTTTATAAGATAAAACCTAAAAATATATTTTTTAATTAATTAAATTTATTTTAATCCCTTATATAATATTTATTGATAAATTATCCATAAAAATTATTTTATTCTATTAAAATAAATAATTTTAAATTTTATTTATAAATTAATATTTATTTTAAATATATTTTGCCTTTAAATCAAAATTTTATTTGAAACTTATATATTTTGAAGATATTTTAAATTTAATCCTATTTAATAATAACTATTAAATTAAATTAAATTAAATTAAATTAAATTAAATATTTCATGTATTATTTATTCATAAATTATAAATAAAATTTATTTTATTTTATCAAAATAAATAATTTTAAAATTAAATTTTATCTATTAATATTTATTTTAAAATTTTACTTATTAAATCAAAATTTTATTTAAAACTTATATATTTTAAAGATATTTTAAATCTAAATATGTTCATTAATAACTATTGAATTTATTTTATTATACTATAAAAATTAAATAAAATTAAATGATTCATAATTTTAATTAATTGAATATAATATTAAATTAAATTATTCATATTTTATTAATAATTAATATATTAAATAATTAAATATAATATATTTAGTTGATAATAAATCAAATTATAAAAAGAGAAAAAAATCACTTTTTGTAATTTTCATAAATGTTTTAAAATTTTGAAGGAACCAAAACTAAAAACAAACACCAAAAACTCAAATAAATAAATTTTCCTTAAAAGTACAACTTTTATATGAATATATCTTCCAATAATATGTCATTAACTTTTAAAATGCATAGGTTATGTTGATCAAGATTTTCATATAAATGTGACCTGCATCCAATCATCTCCACCAAAAAGAATTAAGATTATCTTTGTTAGCTTCTTTTGGCAGTTGTTTCCTCTTATGCCATCTTTTCTTCACAGCTATTTCTTACTTTCTTTACTTCCTATTAAGCTTGCATTCTTCTTCATTTCATTCCCTTTATTACCTTAACATATCTCTCCTTTTCCTTGTTTCCATCTCCCTCAAGTGTAGCTCATTCGGTGCACGTCCTTCTATACTTGTCTTTATCCTTTAGTCCTTACTTTTAACCATCAAACACTTATCATATCTGCACTTTAAATACATTTCCTGCCTTTGGTAAACTCTTCCCCCCATCTCTCAACCTACCCAATACTCTTCATCCTCCTCCTGCTTCAGCACTTGCTTCCACCTTATAACCTCTTATAGCCTTAGCTTCTTCAGTTAAGCACACATTGGTTCAGGTTACCTGAAATAACAATCTTGAAGCCAATTTTTCCTTCTATCTATCTACTGCCACTTTGAATCACCAATTTGTCTCTACACCTATCTCCATTCTTCAGGCTGGTGTTCAAAAATGGAAATCTACCATTGTTGGTTTCTTCCTTAATAAGCGAGTGCCTTTCCCATAAATGAAAACCTGGAATAACTAGAAGCAGTTTAGCCTTCTTGATATAATTATGAATAATTATGACATATTTTTCTTAAGGTTTAACTCTCCTGAACACATGTTAGAGGCAATCAAAGCAAAATCCTAGCATATTAGCAGTAATCCTTTTTTAATTCATCCTTGGAGACCTAGAGTTAAATTTGAGGAAATTAGGTTAACTAATAACCCACTTTAGATTTGCATTCATGATATTCCACTTAAATACTAGACAACTAAAGACCTGATTTACATAGCACTAGTAAACCTTTATGCCTTCATCAAGCTATAACTGAAACTAAAAGAATAAACTTTACCAAGATTTGTGTTACTATTGATGCATTAGCAGATCTACCTCAAGAGTTCTCAATTATGAAATTAAATGACAACCTTGAACAAACTGAGGATAAGATTGAAATTACATAAGCTTGGAAGCCTCCTAACTTGAAGCCTAAGGAGAATTGGTAGCCGACAGGAAAATTGTTCAAAATTGGAAACTACTATTAACTTATGTAAGAGGAAGGAAACCTAAAGTAGGAAGAAGAAGCTTCTCATCTTGTGCTCTAACCGCTTTGGAAGAAAATCCAATTTCAATGAATGAGGAAACTCCATCATTAAAGCATAATTCTAACAATAGTCAATTGAGTTGTTGTCCTAGTGACTATATGACTCATATAATCAATACTCTAACATTGAATCTCAATTATTATTGCAATCTTAGTAAAGAAGATGAAAATCCTACTACTGTGACTCTAATCCCAACAATAGAGCTTATATCTAGTAAGGATCCAATCAATCACTCTCCCAATAAAAAGGATAATGGTCTTATAAGTAAAGTTACAGCTCCTAAAGTGGATTTCCATACTGTTACCAAAAGGAAGTCAAGCAGAAAGAAGAATCAATCTTCTTCTACTTTTAAAGTATGACAATCTCCTCATAGAACGTAAGGGGTTTAAATGCCCCTTTTTAGTAAAAATAGTTAAAGATTTTATTATTGATAACAAACTCATTTTGTTGAAAATTTTGTAAACTAGATTGAAAAGGAATCACTACAATATCCTATATATGTTACCTATATGCTAGAAAGATATCTCTAATCATAAATCTCACCCTAATGGGAGAATTTTGGTTCTATACAACTACGTTAAAATGGAGGTGATCAGTTCTATTATTTGTGAATAGTTTATTTGTTTGAAGGTGAAACTTAGAAGCTTAAATATACTATTAGACATTTCCACCATCTATGCCCTCAATTACATCTTTCGTAGAATGTCATTATGGAAAAAAAATCTTTGATATCTCTCAAGGCCTCATCACTCATGGTTATTAATAGGAGATTTCAACTTTACAATTCATCTTGACGTAGCAAATGGTTATCACTCTAACAAGCCTTATTGTGATGTTTTAAAAAATTGCTTCAACAATATTGAAGTAACTGACTTGCTTAGTGGTGGGAACTTCTATACTTGGAGTAATAAGCACAAGGAAAATGCCTTCTTAAGAAAGAAGTTGGACATGGGCCTTTCTAACCTCTTCTGGTTACAGGAATTTCCTAATTTAAAAGCATTCTTTCATAATCCTAATGTCTCTAATCACGCTCTAGTAGTTGTGCATTTTGATTCAGTGCGACCATATATCAAACATCCATTTTGTTAAACATCCATTTTGTTTTAACAACTTCCTAATGAATATTTCAAGTTTCAAAGAAGTTATTAAGAGAGATCTCACTACTCACTTCAGTGACAAAAAAAATTTCAAAGCTCAAGGTACTGAGCTGAGCTATGTTTGTGAGGAAATTAAGTCATTCTATAAAGCCAATGTTGGAAACTTTCATCATCTCTTGAACACTACAAAATCAAATCTTGAAAATGTTTAGAATGACCTATACCTCAACCCCACCAACCTTATTATCCAATAAGCAAAAAAACAAGCCTTAAGTAGCTATATTTAGGTTGTTGATTTTGATTACCCGCTCTAGAAATAGAGATTTAGAATTAAATTATTCTTTCATAGATATCCATTAATAAGGAAGGCTTTTAATATAATAGTAACTCTAGAATCAAATGGAACTATACTTCACACTTAGTCTCAATTTACATATGGAGTTGAAAACTATTTCACTTACTGCTAGACACTTGCTCTCTAGCTTTATCATCAGTCAAACTAATAAAAGAAATCCCAACATAGATTGAATGCAAATGAAATGGAAGCTCTTTCCCTAGCTTTCTCAATAATTGAGATCGAAAATTTCATCAATTCTCTAGCTCAATGCAGAGCACCTAGTCCTAATGGTTTCAACATCTTCTTTTTTATTGAAAATTGGTGCACTACGAGGAAAATAGTAATTGAAGTTGTTCAGTAGTTTTTCATTAATAGAAAACTACTTAGAGAGCTTAATAACACCTTCATTACCTTAATTCCTAAAGTTAAGGAACATAAGTCTCTAAGAGACTTTAGGCCTACTTCTTGTTGCACTTCTATATAGAAGAAAATCTTTGAGGTGGTTGTAAAAATGTTGAAGTCCATTCTTCTAGTAAAAATGATCCTACTTAATTACTTTTGTTTAAGAATTATTTAAGCAATACAACAATAGAAATAATGGTAAAATTTGTGCTTTCAAAATTGATTTTGAGAAAGTTTATGACATTTTCGACTGGAGTTTCATCATAAACACATTAAGGGCTTTTAACTTTCTAGAAATTTTCACTGAATGGGTTTCTTAATGTATCATTTTTGTTTCCTGCAAAATTCATGTTAATGGATAACCTTTTAGGCCTATTAATACAGCTAGAGGCATCAAATAAAGGGATCTTATTTCCCCTTATTTGTTCTCTTTGTTGTATGATGTTATCACAAGAATACTCAAAAGAGCCATTATTATGAATTCAAGCTTTAAGTTTCATTCTAAATGTAAAAACCTCAACATTATTAGCCTTATCTTTGTTGATGATGTTTTTATCTTCTCTAAAGCAGATATCAAATTAGTCTCCATAATATCAAAAGCCTACAAGATGTTTAAGAAGAGCTTTGGTCTACTTATCAATAGTGAAAAGTCCAACTTCTTCATCTTTGCAAGTGATACTCACTTATCTGTAAAGATTTCTTCCATCACAGACTTTAAGGAATCTCATCTTCCTATCAAATATCTTAGTGTTCCTATCTCTTCCATCAAGCCTCTATTCTTTGATTTTAAACCTATCTTGAATAAAATTAAGAACATAATATAGAATTGGAGCTTCATGCCTTTCTTTCTAATCTATGCTCTCCTCACTTACCAACTGTTGGGCTACATATATTGTATTTCCTAAAGGAGTGACTAAAATGATAGAAAAACTCTTTAGAAATTTCCTCTGGTCTACAAATGGTAGTGATAGTTGGAAAGTCAGCTGGTTGGCGGTGTGTAAGCCTAAGTAACTTGATGGATTAGGTGTTCTTCCAATCATAATGCTTAATTATGTCCTTCTTACAAAAAGAATATAGATACTACTATCAGATAAACAATCATTATGGGTTAAATGGGTGCATTCATACAATATAAACGACAATAACTTATAGAATGCAACCATAAGCTATAACATGTGTAAAACCTATCAGTGTACCATAAGCTAAAGACCATTTCCTTTTTATCAACTAATAACATCATCTCAATGTAAACTAAATCATATAAGATTTAACTTTCAAACTGTAATTCCAATATTGCTAAAACATAAATTTATACTAGCAATATTCACTTTTAATGCATCATTCACATAAAACTCATAATATTCACTTCATGATAGAATATAAATCATTTTCATAAAACCTATTTAAAATACACTAACAGTTTTATAACTTATCGCCAAGCACACTCACACGTTCTATGCCTCTCTTTTACCTACACAAAGCACACTCTTAGGCATTTATTTTCAAATTAGGAAATAAGGCATTTAAAACTGTATGGCTTAACCGAATTTGAGATTTGTATTTAATCATGTAATATATATGCCAATTGTATTTATGCTTAGTTTCGTAAGCTAACCTATTGTTCTCCATTTTAAAGTCTAACTTCGAAAATCACTTAAATACCATCTTTTACCCATTCTAGCTTTCCAATTTCTTCATAACACTATCTCACCCAATTAATTCACCATAACCATAATCAAAGTTCAACAACTCCATTTCCTGTTTAAGGTTGAATTGTCCTCTCTCTCTCTCTCTCTCTCTCTCTCTCTCTCTCTCTCTCTCTCACACACACACACACACACACACACACACTCACACTCACACTCACACTCACACTCACACTCACACTCACACTCACAAATATATCATCTTTTCATTTTCTTTCCAATTTTCCCACATAATTCACCTACGATTCATGCCAAACATCATCCAACATTTCCACATACATACCATATACTAATTTTTTCAAATAATAACGAAAAACTTCATTTAACAATTTCAATGATACAAATACGCTTAATGACCATCGTCAATCACATTCACATGGTTATTACTTCATGACCATAATTTTATACTAAAAATGCCCTTAAGGCTAAACTTAACATATCTCACACCAAAGTTTTCTAATTCATTTCTTTACTCATTAGCATCAAAACCACGTAATGAACATCATGAAACATCAAATAGGATTTTGGATCAAATCACACCAAAAAAAACTAGCCATGGTTGATTCTTCCTATCACTACAACAAAAAGTTTAATGACACAAAAGGTAGAGTTTCTAGATGCTTTTTTATGTCGTAAAAATAATTTAAGACGCTTTATAAAGTATAGAAAAAACAAGTGTCGCAAAAACTATTTTCAACAGTTTTCTTAGACACATAAATATTATTTTAGACGCTTTGTGTAAGCTTTTATATGCTTTTCTCTGTCGATATTTTTCACTTTTAGATAGTTTTTACATCAAAAAATTCCACCATTTTTTAGTTAAAAAAAGCTTACAATTTGCTTTGTGCATCTTTTTTAAGATCACACTCATATTATTATAATAATTTTTAATAAATTAATCACATATTTATTATTATAATAAATTTTACAAATTAATCTAAAATATGCATCTGCATATTATTATAATAAATTAACACTTTTACTAATCACTTATTGCCACTTTGACTTAAAGAATCAACATATTTATTCCATTATTGTCATTGAGGTTTGATTACGTTACTTAGAAGGTCTTCCTTTTCAAAGAGAAAATTTGCGACAGATGTAACATTATTAAGTATGTGTGCTTACTAATCATATGAAAAAAGAAAAATGAATTCAAGGATTTATTTTGTATACACAGGAAGTGCAACCTAGTACATATTAGACATCTTCTAGTATTCATGACTAAGTTAAACAAAAAGAACTTGAACTTTATCGCTGCAAATCTCAACTTCAAAAGAACATCTCTAGTACATTTCCTTACAAGTCAAACCTCACATTCCATTGACCGTTCATGTCTGCATTTAGAGTCCAATTATTTTCCTTAATTTGAAAATAAGGCACTTGAAAGATAGAGAGAAGAAAAATAACCTATGACACTGCAAATGAAAGTTAATTATATGATCTGATGGAAAATTACAATGTCAAACTTCTGGATTAGCTAAGAAAGCAAAACATAAATCTGGCACATCTTATTTCTGATTATTGTTGAATAGTTAACATAGATCATATTTCACTGCATAATAACTTTTAGCCATGAAAACATATGATAAAAAAGAATATTAAACAAACAAGAATACATGTTTAACAAGCTACCTCTCATAAACTCAATATGCCTGAAATCTAGCTGTGTCAATGGATATCGGCATTAAACGTATACAAAACATGTAATGGGTGACAGAATGACAACACTTGTAATTTACTATATTTGAGTTTATGATTAATAGCAATCAGAAACACGATTTACTAGATTTGAGTTTATGATTAACAGCCTAATTGATTCCTTCAGAACAGCTTGGATGGTAGGAAAGAAGTATATTACACATGATCGGAGGGCATTCAAAAATAGTTACCTCTAATGTATATAGTACTTACCCACAGAATTATATTTGGACATTCGTAATGGTCAAGAATAGCTTGGCTTTTTTTGACTTATTATTAAGCAACAAGGTATCCAACTGCAAAACAGAGTAATGAATTCAGGGGACCAATGAACTGGCTAACCCTAAAAACAGTCGGAGCTATATTTGCCTTTTCTTTTCCAGTCACCTCCTAGCTAGTAAACTAAAAACAACACATAACCATCCTATATGTTCTCTTTGGTACGTTGTCTTAGTTGGAGATTAGAGGTAGATAGTATTTTACATTTAGTGAATGATCGGTTTGAGGGAAATCTTAATCACATACAAAGAATCTATCAGTTCTTTTGATGAAACTTAATAAGAAGTAATGATAACGCAATATAAGCTTCACGATTTGTGGATATCTACTAGATGCAACGCCAGAATTCTAAGTCTTTAAGATAACAACGACCAGCCTACTTCACACGAGCAAACTGAATAGTGAAGTAAAAGGGGAAAAAGGTGGTATAATTATTAAGATCGGATTTACAAAACAAACCTAAAAAGTAGGTCCACCTTCAGCAGAATTCATAATACTCTAGCCACTCATGAATGCAAAGAGAAACAACCTTCTGAAGATAATTTCAACTGGAGGAAGTTCCACAAAATTGAGCAAATTCTTAAACCAAGGTGGAGATTCCTCCATCTTTTTCTTTAACCTGGTTTTCAAATTAATTTTTGCTTTTCTTTCTTTCCCTAAAACTAGTCATTAGCAATTTCTCAAAGGCAGCTTCTATTGATTCTTCACCTCTCTCATTTCCAACATACTGTTGTAAGAGAAAATTGTGTGCCCCTTAAATTTCTTCCTCTGAAGCATAAGGACTAACCCTAAGATGCTTATAAGGACCCCAAACAATAATTTGGGGAAATTTTGGGACATTACCTATAGAAAAAGGAAACTAAACAAGATGCTAAATTTGACAAAAGTATTATAGAATTAGAAGAGGTGATGAACAATAGGAACTAATTATAGATAAAACACATTTGAACAGCGCATCACATTAGAAAAAAAAATGTAAATTAACAATGAACCAACAATTACACCTTCCTTGTCCAATCAATTTTAAGGCGTCAACCCTCAACTTTTTGATATTTCTTTCAGTGATGGAATTGCAATTTTGAGGCATCCAAATAGTGAAAATGTCCAAGATACCTGTAGATAATAAAAGAGAAATCTAGGGTTTTAAATGGGTCTAAGCCAAGGAATTCTTTATACCAATCGTAGGAGAAGATTGGTAGAGAGTTTGTTGTTTGTGGCTAGCGAGAGAGAGAGAGAGAGAGAGTTGTTAGAGAGTTTGACAAGAAGAGAGTGAGACGGAGGAGCGGAGTAGAGCAGAGAAAAGAGTAATGCGTTTGGTTGACTAACGCAGCATACTAACTTTTTGAGTGAAAAGACTTTCACAGCATACTAACTAAACGTTTTCAATTTTTAAAAAGACTTTCACAACTTTTTGAGTAAAATGTTTTATAGGTTGTTGTTAACATTTTATAATGTATAATATATTGTTGTAGGAATTATAATTCTTTTGAATTTTCAATCAATTTTTCTATATTTTTCAAATTTTATATTCTTTATTTATATCTTTATATTTTAATTTAAAATTTTGTTTTAAATTATTATTATTAAAAAATAAATTACTATTTTTATCCTTAAAAAATACAAAATTTATTTAGTCTTACTAATAAATTATATATTTCAAAATTTAGGTTCTTTATTTATCTAATATTAACTAAATGCTTGTTTACAATTACTTGCTTTTTACATTAATTAATCATTATTTTTGGATGTATACAAATTATAAAAGGTGCCGATTCTTATCCTGCATCGCAAATTTTAAAAGTTTTAGACACTTTTGGTATATTTTTTTGACAAATTTTGCTGTCTTAAATAAATGTCTAAAAACTCCATTAATTCTTAGATTATTTAAGACAATTATTAGATGCATCTAGATATAAGTGTTTAAAATCTCCTTATTTTGATGTTGTGTATCTTGATTTTCTTGGTTTATTTTCTTGTTTTTAACCCTTAAATCTTCCAAACTCATTATCTACTCTATGGAAAGTCAAAACTCACCATTTATCTTAAATAAATCCATCCAAACAAATCTAGAAATTTAAGCTAGGAAAACTTACCAATTTATCTTCCAATCTCTTAGGTATTTTATGAGCACTTTTACTTGATTAAGATCTCTCCAAAATCTCCATCAAAACCTTCCAAAAATGGTTGTACCCTTCTTCCTCTCAAGCTTGGCCATAAGTCACCCTTGGTTTCTCTCCTTTTCTTCTTTTATTTTGGTCTCTTACGACTACACACTAAAATGAAGCAACCTTGTCTTACTTTTGGCTTTTTATACTCCTTTAGTGCATTTCACATGTCACCTTTATATTAGTCCACTCTAATGACCCATTAATCCACTAACCTTATACAAAAAGTCCAACTTGCCCTTATTGAGTTTAATTCACCAACTACCCGAATTAAATTCCAAAAATATCCTGTAACCATCTTATTATCAAATTGACTATAAAAATACTTTAATTAGGGTCAATACTTGCTGTTTGAATGCTTTTTAAAAAATAAAATAGGTTTAAAATCATCAATACTCATTATTTTCTAGAAAGAACATTTTAATCCTAAACTTTTGGAACTCCTAAAATTCATCTGATGGGACTTATTTCCATTCGTTTCAGTATCATTGGACTATAATACTTATTCTGGATAATTTTCAATATTTCAGGCCTGGGTCCCCTAAAAATCACTATTCACCTATATTCACTATTCATCCAAAAATATTATTCACTAAAAATAAAAAATTTATATTCAATGAAAGGAAAGGTTTGTGGTTTCACAGAAAAGGTCTTCCTAAGATAACATTCTCTTTCATTTCAAGGATGACAAAATTAATAAGAAGAGAGTCTTTTAACCTTAACTAGTACATTTTCTAATATGCTCAAAGTGAGTTCAACAAAACAATTAATTAAGTGTAAGGTTATAGTTTTTAGTGTTAATGACTAAGGATCTATATATGGATGTTTATATGTAGCTACAAAAAACTTATAAAAACTTCTTAAATTGTTTATATATTTTCCTTAACCCTTTAAGAGAGAAGGCTATATGAAAATATAAGGTTTTACTAGTGATGAATCTTTTTAGATGTTCTTCTCCTTACCTTCGTGACGACTTATTTTGTGACAGTCAATATTGTAATAACCATAAGTGCATAATGTAACTGTAGCTAATATCGATAAGTATAGGTTGATCCCACAAAGATGGGGAATACTAGTAATTACCCTTCCTAATTATCTAGTCTAAGAATTGATTTTAGGTTTTTAATGAAAAGAAACTAAAATTATGGAAAGTAAAATAAAATAGGTAATGAAATTGAATAAAGAATTAAGGAAGCACTTAGGAAATTATCGATATCTGGAATAAGTATCTAGGTTTTGAATCTTCCTAAATCTTTAAAAAATTGATCTTTTATTATGAAATTGCTTATTGATTTATTAGACCGTGGAGATTCTTATAGTATACCAATAGCTAAACTAGAGTTTACTGATAACTAATCTTAAGGTTTTCAACCAAATGACTCAGGTTAAAATTTTTAGGATTGCTTTACCGATTTATGAATCTCTTTATTATGTTTGAGCCTAATTCAGAAGATTTATGTCATCCTATCTCTAGAGTTGCAATCAACTCCTTCTAATTACGATAGACCTATTCAACCTAAGATTTCTCTAAGTATGAAATCAGATTATAATTAAAACATGTAATCAGATCCAAATAACAATCAAACTAATTGCACTAATAAAAGAATCAAATCATATCAAAGTGTTAACATAAGGTTCATCTAACCTAAATACTAATTGGACGTTTAGTTATATATAATGGAACACGAAATCAAACATACATTAAAGGAAAAACAAATAGAAAATAGTTGGTTTATAATTCTAAATCTCCCTGATTGTCTTCTATAGAATATTCTTATGATGTAGGAGTTTGATCTTATATTTTGATGGATCTACCTATGATTTTTTTTCATGTTTTCCACTTCTCTGGACCAAAATCGCCCCTTGAGAATGAACTCCATGATTGGAAATCACCTCCCAATGTCTCCTTTATGACTGCTAACTCCCATTAACTTCAAACACGTCCTTTATATTAAAATTTAGTGCTCTGGGGAGATGCATTGTTTGATGCACAACCATGCATCAGACCGTATGCATGGGCTTAGGGAAGTGCACGACCATGAATCCTTTATGTACTTCAAATCTTTAATTTCTGTCATGATCTTATCTAAATTCTTCTCCTTTTAGTCCATGAAGGCAATTATACTCTGTAAATACACTTGATGAGTATTAAATACCAAATATACACTAAAAGGATTAAAAATAAAGCAAAAACACATATGAGGTAAAATTATGATCAATTATGCATCTATCAAATACTTTTACCCTTAAGCTTTTTCTTGTCCTCAAGCAAACATAAACTAAATTATAAAGTTTACAATATCAATCCGTCATCAATCTCAATCTGTCCATTCATAAGATACATAATCATATTCTATTGAATTAAATTAACATACAATTAGATTCAAGTTGTCCTAAAATTACTTTCCTAGGTAATATTAATAATAATCACATCAACAATCACATTGAAATCATATTTCTTTCCACCCTCTCCAAATTTTACTTATTGCACTCAAGTGTTTAGGGTGAAAAGTCTCAAAACTCTCAATCCATGCATTGTAGAATTCTTACCATATGCTTGCAATAAATCACATCTCCACCACTTATGTAAAAAGTAGAAACAAAAATCAAAGGTCTTTTTGTAAGATGTAATGGGGCTTAGGTACAATATGAATGGAACAATAAAAGGGGTTAAACGAAGGAAATTTAATCAAAGAAATACTACAAGATTTGTTTACAAAGCATACAGATCCTTTCATCACAATTCTATTAGTACCTTATATTTTTCTTCTTCTTTTTTTCCTTTTTCTCTTTTCTTTTTTAAAATTAAATAATCAATACCGCAATTTATCAAATATGAGACCTTTCACAAATTTCAAGTCTCAATAAGAAAATAATGTCAATAACCTTCAAGGTTTAAAACAATAAATAGGCCTTCAAAGAAAAATAGGATAAAGGTTAATATGTGGGTTTAGTCAATGAAAAAGGCTAAGGCTCAACTTGGTAATTCCTAAAGATAAATTTTTGGGTATGATAATTTTCAACGAAATAGGCTAAAGTAAATTGTTGAATATAAGTGCCTTCATCATATCAATGCTCCTAATTTAACAAATATGGTTTCAATTTGCTTAATAAAAGCAAGTTCTAGAATTATCCTACTATACCTAATATCACATATATGAAAAAATAATAAGAGCTTTAAAAATTTTGAAAATGTGCTCTAGGCTCAAAAGCTCACAAAAAATGGTATATATGTATGTAAATAATATGCAATTTCATTCAACTTGAATATTTCAATGATTATGAAAAAATGACTTGGAAAACTAATTTCGTTCTAACCATGATCCTTTTGCATATGAATTCAAACAATATTCAACAATGAAACACAGTATTCATGGATAGATTTCAACCAATTTAGAATATTAGTTAATAGAATTGATAATCAAGATTACAATAAGCTTAAAGTAAACTGTTAAAAATTCAATAAACTCATCCCCACATTTAAAGTTGTATGTTGTCCTCAATATACACAATATATACATATATAATAAGTGAGAGGGCTTAGTTGGTACTTTCCTACATATGATGATTTCTGATTTGAATCCATCTAATATGAGACTAACCTCCTTGCAAAATGTAAAAGAAAAGGATAAAAAGAAACAACAAATAACATAACAAAAAAAATAAAATCCTATACTAACATGAAAGAAAAATCAAAATAATATAGAAATTGAAATAAAATTAAAACTAACTCATGAATAATAAAGGAATTGAAATACAATTAAAACTAACTTATGGGTTACTTCCTATGCACTTCTTTAATGTCTTTAGCTCGATGTAACCTACACATTGACGTCATCCTGCATTAATAATCAATGACTTGCTTCCATCCTTTTCTCTACAAAGCAGTTTTATAGCTTGTAAGCAAACCACATGTTGTAGGATAATCAAAAGGACATAATGTTTTAAGTTAGTAAAATCAATTAATTACATTAATGCCCTTTTAATGATAAATTGTTAATAAAATGAGGGATAATGAAACTCCTGAATCATCTGCTAACTCTAACAATTTATCTTTGAGGATATGGGAACCCTTTGTACTTAAGGTTACAATCAAGGCCCCATCAGTAGTTTCTTTACTTGGTTCCTCCAAAACCTCCTCTATCCTCTCATCTTCTTCTTCTTGAACAGAGGTTTCTGACCCATCTTCTTCAATTATCTTCTGCTACTCCTCTACTTTCTCTTCTTGGATAGAGATTTCTTCTGCTTCTACATAGGTTTTCTTTGTCATATTTTTTTCCTCCTCGATAAAAGCAACAGTTACCTCCTCATTTTCTTAGAATGCTTCTTCCCATTTATAAGTTGGTGCTCTTAACTCATACGAATGTCGTGACATGGCTTGAATATTGGTTAAGCTTTTGAAAACTTGTGAGAGCACCTTACTCTCCCATATGGTGATGTCATAGTTCGCAAAGACATATTTTGGCTCCCATTAAGGTACTGTTCACTCCATCCTTCCATTGTGAGATGTGGCTAGGACAATGAATCCTAATTCCTTTAATAAACCACAAACTTAAGATCAAATAGAGAAATTCAAAAGATAATTAAATTAATAAGACACAAATACAGTAAGATACAATAAAATAAAGTAAAATAAAATAAATTCAAAAGTAAAATTAAAATAAAACAAAATAAAAATAAAGATAAAACAAATAAAATGAAAATGACTGGAGTAATAGCATTCAGGCTTTCCTAATGTCAAAGTCCCCGACAACAATGTCAAAAACTTGATTGACTTATTTTGTGAGAGTCAATATTGTAATAACTATAAGTGCATGGTATAGCTGTAGCTAGTACCAACAAGTACAACTTGATTCCATGAAGATGATGAATACTAGCAATTACCCTTCTTCTATTATCTAGCCTAAGGATTGATTTTAGGTTTTTAATGAAAAGAAACTAAATCCAAGGCAAGCAAAATAAAATAGGTAATAAAATTGAACAGAGAATTAAGGAAGCATTAGGAAATTATCAACATCGAGAATTGGTAACTAGGTTTCAAATCTCCCTAAGCCCTTAACAAATTGGTCTTTTATTATGCAATTTTATTAATTTATTGGACGGTAGAGATTCCTATCGTATTTTAATAGTTGATTTTGAGTCTACTAATAACTAATCCTAAGGTTTTCAACCGAATTACTCAGGTTAAAGTTTTTTGGATTGCTTTACCAATTTATGAATTCCTTTATTAGGTTTAGCCCTAATTTGGAAGATTTATATCATTCTATCTCTAAAGTTGCAATCAACTCCTTTCAATTACGATATTCAACTAAGGATTTCTCTATCTCTACGTATGAAATCAACAAATAATCAAATCCAATATAACAATCAAACCAATTGCATTAATAAATGAATTGAATCATATCAAAGTGTTAACTTAAGGTTCATCTAACTTAAATACTAACTGGGTGTTTAATTACACATAATCGAACACAAAATCACACATACATTGAAAGAAAAACAAATAGAAAACAATGGGTTCATAATTTTAAATCTGCTTGATTGTCTTCTATCAAATATTCTCATCATGGGGGGTGGGGGGTGATCTTGTATTCTGATGGATTTGTTGATGATTGCTTCATGTTTTCCACTTCTCTGGACTAAAATCACACCTTGAGAACAAACTCCACATCTGGAAATCGCCTCCCAATGTCTCCTTTGCAACTTTTACATCCTATTGCCTTCAAACACATCCTTCATATTAAAATTTAAGGTTCTGGGGAGATTCATGGTTTGATTCACAGTCGTATATTAGACCATGCATAATAAAAAATTACAAGAATTGTGAAGATGCACGAGCTCAGGGAAATGCACTGCCAGGTGCACAACCATGCATCCTTTTTGCACTTCAATCTTTAATTTCTATCGTAATCTTGTCTGAATTCTTCTCCTTTTAATTCATAAAGGCAATTATGCTTTGTAAACACACTTAGATAGGCTTAAGTACTAAATATATACTAAAAGTATCAAACATCAAGCAAAAACACATCAAATATGAGGTAAAATTATGATTAATTATGCATCTATCACTTTATTTAATACTTGTTGAACCTCTTCATCCACATAGTTTTCACCTTATTGTCTAATCTCCTTACCACTTTCTCAATTTCATAAACTTGCATTTCTCCTTCTCATCACTTGGTAAAGATTTTGCCTTATATAATTTATGGAATTCGCTAGTTGGAGAATATGATGTTATATATTTTTTATTTAAAGTAACCATCAAATTAAATTTTGCTTCAAAATTTTCAAATATTTTTCTTGTCATTTTTTTTAAATCTCTCAATGGTTAAATCTTAATCCAACTTCCTTTTTTATTGTGGATCTAATCTTTACCAAAAGCATAAAGGATTTTTTGCTACTCCTCCATGGTTCCTCCAAACAAATTTGGGCAGTTTGACACCCTAAATTATGTGTTACTTTCTAGATTATTTTGTTATCTTATGTAATTCCAAGATAGTCCATGTGCATAGTTAAATTAGCAATGGTACGACTATTTGAATTCAATTAATAATATATCCTCCACCTCATAGCTTATAAAAGAACACTTAATCTAGTTGGCGTATATAAAAATTACATATTTTTCACTCAAAATTTTTTGATATCTTTAAATGAACTTGATTTATTCAGTTTATGTTATACTTTTAGGTTACTATGAAAATGTTACCTTAAAATAAGATTTGTCATGAATTAGAGAGGCTACACAAACAAAAATGAAGAGAACACAAATTTTTGTTAAACACAACCTAACATATGTTCATGTGCTAGCTTATACCATTGTTGGACCACATAGAGATGTAGAAATAAATAGATAAATAGGAAAAAGAGAGAACTTGTGGTGAAAACTTATCTGAAGAGAAACATGCCTTGAGATAAGTTGTGTCTTAGCCCTTGTTACCCTAGATAAAAGGTACAAAACAAATACACGAGATAGGATATAGTATCCTAGTTCGATTATTATACTGTGTAATGCGGTGTATATGCATTTTATGGAGTATGCTTTATTTATGGTACACTAGGGTATTTTAAGCGTTTAAGTGTATTATTAAGGTTATAACGGATCACGAATAGATGGGAGATGGTCATGGACTTGACCGAAAATTTCTCAAAAAATTTCTAAAAGCTCTAAAAAGCTATATAATGAGTTCAAAAGAGCTTTAAAAGCCCTGAAATGTTCTTTGAAGATTTAGGTGACACTTTTGAATGAAATTTAAACAATTTCGAGGAATAGTATTTCTAGATGAATAGTGAATTCAGGTGAATAATATTTCAGCTTGAATGGTGATTTTGGGGACCCAACCTCAAAATTTTGGAAAAATACCCAAAATAGTTATTAGAGTCTAATGATACTGAAATGGATCGAAAATAACTCCAATTAGATGAATTTTGGGAGTTTCGAAAGTTTAGGACTAAAATGCCCTTTTTGGAAAATAATGGATATTGAGGATTTTAAACCCATTTGAAATTTTTTAAAAGCATCTAATCAATAAGTATTGGCCTAATTAGAGTATTTCATGGTTAATTTGATGATAAGATAATATGGAATATTTTTGGGATTTAATTTGGTTAGTTGGTGAATTAAATGTATTAAAGGGCAATTTCCTCATTTTGTACAAAATGGTGTGAGTGGATTAGTGAGTCACACTTAATGACCAATAAGAGAATGACATGTGTAAGGTGATGAGTCAATAGAAGTAACCAATTAAATAGCAACAAGTGGTAAGGATTAAAGAGCAATTATGAAAAGTTTTGTATAAAAGTGTAATTATAATAAATTTTTAATGGAAATGGGGGTAAACTTGTAATTAAGCAAAATGCTCATCTTCTTTAAACCTGGGTGGCCGACCAATGGTGGGAGAAAGGAAGGAAGAGAGAGAACAAGGAAAGGAAAAGAAAAGAAAAGGGAGAAGAGGGAGTCATGGCTAAGTTATGGAGAAGTGATCTATGGAGTTTTTCATGCTCTTCTACCTCCAATCAAGCATCCAATAAGATCCAATGGCCATCCAAGTGAAGAAGAATAAGAAAATGGGTTGATAATCTAACTAGTTTTGCTAAAAAGTTAGATTTATTGTGTTATAGTTTAGATTTGGTTTTGAGGGTGTAAATTGCACCCTTTTGATGTGATATCAAGATTTGATTGCATTGGAAGCAATTAGGAGAAGAAAAATCAAGAAAATTAATGTAAGGAATCTTGGTCAAAGTGAGATCTATTGCCTAAAGTGTTTTATTTTGTTATTTGATGATTTAAAATTAATGAATGACGTTAGGAAGTTAGTTTAATGATGAAAGAATGGAAGAAAACCATGGAAATGACTAGATGAAATTTTAACCATGACTACGGTTTTCAATGTATAAAATTTTCCCCTATTGCACACCTTTGCTTCAACTGAACATCATCTTAGCTCTTTTTTCCTCCTCCAGTTTTTCAGTTATTCCTTGACTAGGGGTAACCGCCTCTTTCCCTTTTAACTTAATTCTCCCCTTACTTTTCTTTACTGTTCTAGTAACAGTTTTTTAATTTCACCTACCTATCATTATCAGACTTCCATAAACAACTTAATGGAGTCTGGCTTTCCTCCTTTGCCCCCCTCACACCCCTCTTCTACTACTACTTCACCTATACTAGATCTAACAAAAAATCCCCATTCCCAGCCTCCTCACACTACCTCCTTACCCGATCCCCCACTCCACCTCACTCGAATCAAGTTGTAAACTTGGTTCAGAAACTTTTATAAACTAGGGAAACCTGGAAACAAGTTATTGGGGATAACTCAAATTCTTCTCTACATTTTGTCCTCATGTTAAACTTGAGGGAAAGCTTATGGTGGCTCCAAGTATTGACATCTTATAAGGGGGGGGGGGGGTAAGAATTGGGAAGCTTTGATTATAAACTTTTTCACAGAAAAAGGTCTCCATTTCCAAGGATACAAGCTTAAACTCAAAGGATCTAGAAAGGAAGAGACTTGCAGGAGGTAATGTTGATAAAGGATGATAACCTACTATTCACTTTCAACTTAAAAATTAAAGCCCAAAAGGTGATAGAAAAAAGGGCCTTAGCATATCTCACAGCTTCCTCTTACTTTAGAATTGGCAACCAAGTACGGAGCTAAAGAAGATAAGAATGAATAGCATGCCTTTATCGGTGAATAATGGAATATTGTGTATATTCACCCATAAAGGCATGCTATTCATTTTTATCTTCTTTAGCTCCATACTTGGTTATGGAAAAGTAGGATTTGTTGGATTATATGTTAGCATGGACATTTCTAAAAAAGGACTATATTCCCATTTTGAGGTTGGTAAATGGGAATTCCATCAAGGAGGACAAAGTTTTGGTTAGTTATCAATGGAAACCATCTTTGAAAGCTCAAGGAAAAGAGTGGAAACCAACTGGGAAAGTCTTTAAAACGGGTGATTATGGGGAATTGATGGGATTGGAGGTAACTAGTCTGAAAGAAATAGTATGAGAATAGAAATAGAAGAATTGACAGTGAATCCATAGAATAATGGCAATGTTGAAAAGCAGGATAGTCCTTGGTACAAGAAAGATTGAGAATGTTCAAAAGGTATTAATTTCAGATCTTATACAATAGTAGGAAGATCAACAACTAGTGGATAATCAAAAAGAGAATTTTAAGAAAGTACAATCTAGAAGAAGCAACAGAAGCCATAGAAAAGGCTCCAAAGGCAAAGGCATTGTTATATGACCATCTTGTTATAAACTGCTAAAGGTATAAATAGCCCATTAAAGCTCGATGCTTTAAGGGCTTTTGTGTAAAAGGAAAAGCTTTTGTTATTTTTCCTATTAGAAACCAAAATTAGAATAGAAAATCTAAATAAGTTGAGTTATTACAGTACTTAATGGAAAATGATTTCAAATCACTAGTGTCATGTTTATAGAAGAGTTATTATTGTTTATAATAGGAAATTGTTGGATATGGGACCCTTGGAAACAAATGAGTAGTTTATTCACTTAAAATTGATATTCAAAATAGATAATTCTACTGCTTTGTCTACTTTTGTCTATGGTTTTAATAGAACTTTTCAAAGATTTGAAATTTGCAGCCCATTGAGAAGAATAAAAGCTTCAGTGACAAGTCTTTGGCTTATAAGTGGTGATTTCAGTACCACTATCTTTATAGGTTTGAGCCAAAGGGAAATTGCAATTTGCTCAAATACAATAAGGAACTATTTGATTGCATTAAAGATGTGGAACTAACTGACTTAAAATATGAAGATTGTAGGTTCACTTGGAGTAATAAGCTAACTTCAAATTGGTTCATTTAAAAGAAGTTAGATAGAGTTTTAGTGAATGTGGATTGGTTAATCTTTTCCCAGAAAGCAAAGCCATGTTTTTGGATCTAGGTTTCTCTAATCACGCTCCCATCAAGGTTGATAACCTATTTAAAAAGTGTTAGTACCAATTACCTCTTTAGATTTAATAATTTCCTAGCTAATGTGGATGGATTTCATGATGCTATAACTAAAGGAATGCATGCTGAGACGAATGGTACTAAGCAATTTATATGCAAACAAAAGCTCAAGGCCACTTTTAGATATCCATACAAAACTTTTGCATACCAAAGGATGCCTTTCAGTTTATGTAATGCACCTACCACATTCCAAAGGTGCATGATGTCCATATTCACAAATATGAATGAAAATTTTATGGAGGTATGTATAGATGATTTTTCTGTCTTTGGAGAGTCTTTTGATCATTATTTTCTAAACCTAGACAAACTGCTTCAAAGATGTGAGGAGTTGCATTTAGTTTTAAATTGGGAAAAATGTCATTTCATGGACCAAGAGGAGATTGTATTAGGCTATAAGATTTTATACAAAGGGAGTGAAGTAGATCGTGCTAAAACATAAATAATTGAAAAGTTACGCCTCCCTTTAACATCAAGGGTGTCTGAGCTTTTCTTGGTCATGCGGGGTTCTACAAATGATTCATTAAAGATTTTTCCCTTATTGCAAAACCTCTGACTCATTTATTGGTAAAAGATTTGCCCTTTTTTATGATGACTGTTTAAATTCTTTTAACAATTTGAAGAAGGCACTCATAACAACACCAATTCTAACATCGACAGATTGGTCTCTTCCATTTGAGATTATGTGTAACGCAAGCGACCATACTGTTAGGTGGCGTACTTGGTCAGCGGATGGAGAAGAGGTTGCATGCTATCTATTATGCAAGCAAGATGTTGACAGGAGAACAATTGAATTACACAACTACTGAAAAAGAACTGCTTGTGGTGGTATTTGCTTGTGAAAAATTTCGTTCCTATTTGTTAGGCTCACAAGTTATTGTGTTTATAGACTATGCAGTATTACATTACCTTTTCACCAAGAAGGATGCTAAGGCTAGGCTCATTCGATGGGTATTCCTGCTCCAAGAGTTCAACATTGAAATCAAAGACAAAAAAGGAGCAGAAGATGTTGTAGTAAATCACTTATCGAGACTTGAAGTCGGACATCATGAAGTGGAAAAGGAAATTAAGGAAAGTTTTCCTAACAGGACCTTTCCTTCCTTGGTTTGTGGATATTGCAAACTACCTTTCAAGTGATATTCTTCCATCCGATTTGTCATATCAACAAAGGAAGCATTTCCTATTTCAATGCGCTTATTATATTTGGAATGAACCTGTACTTTATAAGATATGTGATGACAGTTTAATTCACAGGTGTGTTCTTAAAAATGAAATGCCTGAAATCCTAACTCAATGTCATAGCTCACCGTATACAGGGCATTATAGAGCTAACAAGATAGCTGGACGAATCTTGGTAGCGTGGATTCTATTGTCTGACTTTGTTTAAAGATGCACAAGACTTTGTGCTCAAGTACGATAGATGTCAAAGAGTGGGCAATATATCAAAGAGAGATGAAATGCTGCTTTCAAACATAATGGAGATGGAGATATTTGATGTATGGGGTTTGGACTTCATGGGACCATTCCCACCTTCTGAAGGTAACACCTATATCTTGGTTGGAGTTGATTATGTTTCTAGATGGGTTTAAGCAGTCGCCATTCCAACCAATGATAGCAAGGTGGTTCAAAAGTTCATTAAGAAGATTTTTACTAGATTTGGGGTGCTAGAGCAATAATAAGTGATAGGGGAGTCACTTTTGAAACAAACCATTTGAGAAGATACAATGTTCATCATAGAGTGGCTACCCATACTATCCCCAAACTGGTGGCCAAGTGGAGGTGGTAAATAGAGAACTAAAAAAGATTTTGGAGAAGACAGTGAGTATTTCAAGAAAGATTGGAAATTAAAGTTGGATGATGCACTGTGGGCTTATAGAACAACTTTTAGGACCCCTATAGGCACAACACCATATCGGCTTGTGTATGGTAAGGCATGTCATTTACCATTGGAGTTGGGTAATCAAGAAATTAAACATAGATTGGAAGCTAGCAGGAGAGAAGTGATTATTATACCTCGACGAGTTAATGAGTTAAGGTATGATGCTTCTAAAAATGCCAAGATAAATAAAGAAAGGGCTAAAAAGTGGCATGATGGCCATATTAAGAAGAAGGAATTCAAAAGTGGGGATTTGGTACATTTGTTTAATTCAAGACTTCGATTATTTCCCAAAAAACACAAGTCAAGATGAAGTGGGCCTTTCAAAATTCTTCAAGTATTTCCCCATGGAGCTATGGAGCTAGAAAATGATAAGGAAGAAACATTCAAGGTCAATGGGCACCGCTGTAAACCATATTATAGAGGAACATATCCATAAGAAAGGAAGTTATCTCTCTCCTATCTTCCATTCTTTTATGAATATATGATGAATGGTCAAGCTAATGACCTTAACTTAGCATGTTTAATTTCTTTTTGGTGGTCTTTATGTAGTTTTTGTTTTATTTTTTTAGTTTGATCATGTTTGAATTGAGTTTGATTGATGTTTATATTAATTTTGTTTGAATTTTGAATTGTTTTCTTTTCCAATTTCTTGTTGATGATATTATCTTGATGTGTTTATAGGTTTTGGGACTATGAAAAATACATATAAGCTTAGAAGAAGGTTTGAAATTGTGAGGATCACTAATTCCCATGTGTGGTGATTCCCATGGGCGTGGGAAATCTCTCCAGAAAGTTTCTAGAGAAAAAACCCACGACCATAGGAATTGTGGTGATTCCTATGGGCTTGGGAAATCTCTCCAAAAAGTATTTGGAGAGTAATTCCACGATCGTGGTGGGAATTCTAACCAAAAGGAAACTTAATGTTTCCCTCCCTCTTTTATCTCTCAACCATTTTCAAAATTTCACTCCCTCTTTCTCTAACCCATGAATTTCTCTCCAAAGGGAAACTTAAAGTTTCCCTCCCTCTTTTTTCTCTCACCCACTTTCAAAATTTCACTCCCTTTTTCTCTAACCCATGAATTTCTCTCCTCCTACTCTCTAAAACTCCTCAATTTTCCTCTAGATTCTTAGTATTTTCTTTAACTCTTCCATTTTTCTAACAATCTTTTCATCTTCATGCATTAATCCTTCCAAAAAACAAGGATTTGGGTAAGAATTTTGCTCTCTCTCTCTCTAAAAGTTGAATTTCACTCACTGTCTCTCATTTTTGGAGATTTTCTATCACAATAGCACCAAAGAAGATGATGGATTGGAAACCTGTTGACGAAGTACACCGCCAAGTTTTAGTGAAGGCCAAAGTGATTTGGCAGCAATTTACTGCTCTTCCTTCCTAATTTACTCAGAAGAAGAAGGTACGCACTTCCGTGACTTTAGGAATAGAGCAATAATCAATCCTAGGCATTTTGATTTTGAAGTTTTAGAAAACATAGGAGTATGACCGAAGATTGAGCGACTAGCTGAAAACATACGGTGGAATAGGTTCATTTGGTGTGACATGCATATCCATCCTACACTGACCATTAAGTTTTTCACTACTGTCCGTTATACCCTAAAAATGGACTTCTTCTAGTTTAGATTATTCGGTACTGTGTGCAAATTAAATTATAATGTCATGCGCCATCTTCTCAATTTGCAAAATACAAAAATTTTAGATGATCACACTAATTTTGATGTGGATTCTTATTGGAAAACTTTAATAGGGGAAGATAATTTTGACTCACGTAATTGTTGGATGGATTATAGCCCGAGAATGCATAATGTGCAGTGGAATGGACCATAGAAATTCGGTTCTTGTGCCTTGGTTAATCAAAATTTCACAATAAGAAGTGTGTGAAATTACCTCTTGAAGCACGCGAATTGGGATTCTTTTCAAATATCTTGACACTGCAACTCGCGAACGTCCTCTACCGGTATCCACACGAGGATGAATGATTAAGGTAGCGGCTAATATGTGCTAGCACGTTCTAAAACACTTTAAAGTGCCGCACAGTTTTTCTCTCAAGAAAAGGGACTAGTGGCTAGGTGACTAGGGTTTTTGTGTTTCTAATGAGACATAATCCCTCGATTTGTAGAGAAACCCTTATCCTTTTTCCTAATGGGAATAGGACAATCCTATTTTAATAGGAATAGAATATCATAATCCTAAACCTATTAGGAATAAGAATATTATAATCCTAAACCCATTAGGATTATACAAGCCCAATAAGTTTCAGCCCTTATTATATCTCATATAACAAAAGCTCGATAACTTAATTCAATCTAACCCTATAAATATATCCACATATATTTACTCAGTGCCTAATAAATTAGGCCCAAAACAATAAGCCCAAATCACATCACTCTTTATGTGCGACCCTGTTGGCTCATTTGATGTTGGCAATGGGCTTGATCACACTTCAAAGCCTATAAGTCAAAAGTAGCCTCTAGTAAGGCACTATGACTACCCAAATCAAATGAAGATTGGTAATCTGATTTAACCTATAACAATGGTTACCAACTCAATCCCTTTGTAATATGATATTAAGATTAATCATAAAGAATGGTACATGTCAACCTTTGATTAATTACAATTTCTTGATTCCCAAGTTGACTAACTATAACAAATGACATTAATGACTCCTCATCAATTCACTTGAGCACAACCATACATTTCTTCAGTCAAACTTGTCAAGAGGCCCAAATGATATCTCTATTATTTAAGAGAGGTACAAATCCCATCAATGTCATTCACATTCCTCCGCTTGATTCATTTAATGTCCAGTATAAGACTACTTATTATCTGATTAAAGATAACTTAGTCTAATGTCAAATCACTGAATTCCTCATATAAGGAACTATGATGATTTCAGGTCAAAGGACTAAAGTCAAACCATATTGAGAATCATTATTGACATGAAACCATTTCGTTTTCTCTTTATGAGTTAGTCCCATATATGTTCCCTAATATATATCTATGTATCTAATTTGATAACTCATATCCATGATCAGTAAAACGTGATCATCAATCAGGACACATACTAGCCTTAATTCATTATTGTTCCACCAATAATGATCGACCATGGACAGTTCAGAATAATATTATAATGCTTATGGTTTTACTATCTAGTCACATATTTGATGACATAAGTCTAACACTATTCATGGAATGTAAATCACACTACATAAACAATATATATGCATATATAAAAGAATACCTCATAATATATAAATAATAAGTCAGAATGTAGTACAAAAGTCACATATGATCATTGGCCTAGGGCACATTACTAGTAGTAATGCGTCGAATTCTTTAATTTGTAGTGCCTAACATTTCCTGTTACATAAATTTATGTATTTAACTGTGTTTGATAAAACCAAAAGTAGCAAGTGTTTGGCCAAAAAACTTTTCTTCTTATGGTGCATGGATAAAAAATTTAAAATCAACATGTCTTTTAGAATTTTTTGATTAATAGTAAATGTTGTCAATAAAAAGAGTTCATATTTTAGAATGGGGCATATAGTTACTGTTTGAGCTCACTATTATAACCACAACTTGGAAGAGGTGTGTACAACGCCACACGATACGTTTAACATATCGTATTTGAGGCACTCTGAGATTGTGGAGATCATTCTATGGAACTCTGTAATCCTCAGACGCATGTTATAGTAAAGAACAGGAGAAGCACCAGTACAGCTGTGCCATGACCTTCCACATCTCAAGTAGCTTAAGAGCTATAGGATGAAGTAGTAGCAGCAGAACCGAGTGCACCAGCGGAGGTCAAATGACTCCAAGAAATCCTCGACAAAATGACCTCCAACTAACAACAGATGACATCTCACATAAATGAGCTTGGCATACAAATGTGGAAAGTACACAAGGAGTAGTGTGGTTTGAAGAAGAGGTTCCTTAACTTCTATTGGAGGAACAACTTTGAAGCTCTTACAGCGTTACCGTCGCCACCATCATCTGGATAAGCTTTTCTTACCCTTTAACTTTTAAATTTTGTTGTTTCTTTTTTGTGATTTCCATTAATTATATATGTGTTTAGTTTGCTTTCATTTCCTTTAGTTTAGTTTGCTTTAATTTTTATTTGGTTTGATGGTATTTTTCCTTATTTAATGATTGATTTGTCACATTGAGGGCAATGTGAACTTTAAGCGTGAGGAGGTGTCATCGACTTTCTCGATTGTATTGTGTGCATTATGTTGAGTAGGATGCATGTTAGGCATATTATGTGCTTTGTGTCAGAAATGGTGTTTTGTGTTAGCAATGAAACCGCAATTGATTCAATCTGATAAATAGTGCCATAAGATTCTATCATGTTAGTTGAAATTAGATTGAATGCATGCTTGAACTCGGATTAGGCTACTTAAGTAGAAAGTGAACCATATAGAGTGATGAAAAGTAGTTGGTTACATAAGCTTAGTCACAAATTAACATTTGAATAGTAAGGTAGTGTAGAGATGCATAATGAATTTTTATTTGAGTCAAAGTGAGGATTCAGCCATATGTCTCCATCTATAGTCGTTTCATTTCTTTGTTGAGTTTTACTTCCTTAGGTTACTACCTTCAGAGCTTACTTTGAATCGGTTTGAGTCTATTAGATGCATGTCTAATAGAGATTATTTAAGCCCTTTTTGTGTTAACCCTTGGCTTAAATGACATAGTCGTTAATTATCCCTTACTACCCTCATTGACCTCTAACCTTTTTGATCGCGGCTTATCGTACAATCCAAAGATTGATCCTTGGAAACCGGTCAAAATCAATTTATACCAAGAATTGCAATACAAGATGCAACCTCGGGTCGACTCTCAAGGAACCAGTGCAGAATTGATTCTAAGACTAACCTGGTGTTTGAATGATGCAAGAAAGCAATTAAAAGGGGG
>JAOSBN010000008.1:32271443-32293834 GCA_027563595.1 Erythroxylum suave | reverse complement strand
GGTTCGTCCCAGCGAATCTCGCGACCTGTTGACTTCTAGGAAAGTTGACTCCTTCGGTCCTACAAAATAAAATTCTTACAGTATCAATTGTCCTCATAAAAGTTATGCAAAAATTAATATCAAATGATGAAAAAATACTGACAATTTGCAACTTATGAAAACTCGATATGAAGGACTAAATTAAGCACAAAAATCATGAATTAGGAGTTAGCAAATGCATAAATACTTAAGAAAGCAGGGCCAATTCATAGTATAAATCTAGTTCAATCACTTTTGTTTCTTGAAAGCACGAAAAATTTTAAAACTTTAAACCTCATTATCCTATCCTTTCACAAGCTTAGTAAAGTTGGGATTGTGTGAAATTTGTACCAAGATAAGTTGAGTATATTTCTACCTGTGGACTACATTATATATAGTGTTAGTTTTGATTCATAGTTCTTCCATGTATAAATAAAAGGAAAGAAAATTGAAACAAATGAAAAATGAAAAAGAAAAGAAAAGAAAAAGGAAGAACAAGTGAGTAGCATCAATAAGTGCAGAATATTAGTTATATTTGTCTATCTTAGAGTTATGTTTTGTTATCTCATTTTATCCGCTTTTTACTTTACTTATGCTTGTACTTAACACTCTTTCTTTTCTTTTGACCCACCTTAACTTTTACCACATTACAACCCTAAACAAGTCCTTTTGATCTATTTGCACATGCAATCATTGTAGAGGAGAATTGGTGTATTAACAAGAATATGGTAATGTAGTTTCTTATAGGAAGTTTGAGTGAAACACTAACCCTTAAACACTTGAGAGAGACCGTGAGGGAGATTCATTTTTACATCTTTACTTATCTTGGAGTAATGATGACAATTGTGAGTTTCCTTATATAAACTAATGAAAAAGTAGTCATGATATGTGTGTTAATTGATATTTGAGTTGGCTTGAATTTGAGGGATTGTATGTTTTGATTTGTGTAAAAATGAAGTGGTAGAATTGATTGGTTGTATTTATTTTGCTTGAGGACAAGCAAAGATTCAAGTGTGGGGATATTGATAGGTGTACATTAGTATATGTAGGTATTTGGCATATGTTTTCTTGCATAATTGTTGATCATTGTTGTAGATTAGGATTCATTTTGTATGTTTTTATTAAGTTTGATTTCCATTGTTGTCCTTATGTGTTTGATGTTAATTGAGGGTAAGAATTGACTATTTTTATGTAGGAAGGAAGATGGAGCAACTTGGAGGTTGAACTAGAGATCAAAGAGGAGTGCATCTATGACCAATTCCCACGATCATAGGAATCATACCAATTCTCATGGTTGTGAGAATTATAATCTGATACCTTATGCAGAGCTTCATTAAACTTAGGGTTTTTAGATTATAAAAGCATAATTAAGCCTCCATCTTCAAAGGAGATGACACTCTTTTATAGAAACACCATCCTTAAGTGAAGAACACATATTTGGAGCCTTCAAGAAGGATTGAAGACAAGGATCATCATCAAAATTGGGAAAAATAACTCGTCAACATCAAAATTCCAGATTTTGGCAAAGAAGAAAAGGAGTCTTTATATTCAACTTTCTGTCCCTTTGATCTCTTCTATTCTTTTTAAAATATTTTATTTGAATGTTGATGATGTTATGGAGACCATCTTAGGCTGATTTAGTTTTAAGGCTTGCTTTTGAAATATTTAGTTAGAATTCCTATTGACATATTTTGTTAGAACTCCTATTTTGTTGAATTGAATGAAATTGTCTTTAATGATTGTTGATTTTATTTGTTATCTTGTAACAAATTGAGAGAGTGAGTAAGATGAAATTTGTGTAGGATTATACAATGAGAGTTGACGACCTATAGACTTCAATTGAATAATTAAAAGAGAGATCTTCGCAAGTCAATTGGTCACCTATATGATAGTTTAATAACTTGGTGCATGAATAATTAAAATAGAGATCTCTGCAAGTCAATTGATCACCTATATGATAGTTTAATAACTTATTGAATTAGTAGAGTCATTAGGTAGGATGAGAGATCATCCAATTGATTCATGTTAATTCAATTAGGGACAAGTAGTTACACCTTGAGAGAGGGTAATTATTACATTTGGAAATATAAGGCGAGACACAATTCAATTGATAAAATAAGAGGGAAAAATAGGAAAAAAGTAATTTATAGTCTTTAGATTCTTGAAGTCCAGCTTTTCTGCAATTGTGGTATCGTTCATTATTCGTCATTAATCTTTTAGTTTTAATTTAATTTTCTAAATTATTTTCATTAAAAAAATTTTGTTTCTTAAACAAAGTTTTGTCTAAATCAAGCTATGTCTGGGTATCAATTCCTATGGGATCAATATTTGCTTTTAAGCTGCAAGTCATGACCCGTTCACTTACAATTTTTGAGCATAAAACAAGTAGATAGATTTTACTATCAATAAGTTTTTGGCGTTGTTACCAAGAATTGATTGTTAAGTATCATGTAAATTTAGATTACTTTGATATAAGACTTTTTGATACTTTTCCTTGTATAATCGTAGGTATATAAATACAAGGAGCATCTGAAGGACGAAAGAAGCTATAAAAGACAAATTTTCCGACATTAAGAAGCACGAAAGAGAAATAAGAAGGGTGAAGCGTCTAAAATTTTAAAATCAATATATGGTTGAAGAAGGAGAGTAAGTAGGACTAGAGCGAATGTTGATGGATTTCATGAGACTAGGGTTTAGTCCTTAAGGAGTGGCAAGACCGGTAGTCCAAGTAAATAATTTTGAGATAAAGTTGACGTTACTCATTATTCTATAAAATAGTCTGCTATTTTATGGGCTATCCAATGAGGATTCGACAGCCCATATTGCAAATTTCTTGAAGATCTGCAACACATTCAGATTCAACAGGATGTCTGATGATGTGGTGAAGCTGAGACTATTTTCATTCATGTTGAAGGATTGAGCTAAAGTGTGGTATAACTCATTGAATTCAAGCCAGATTACAACTTAGGAGTAGCTCACCCAAGCATTCTTCGTCAAGTATTTTACGTAAACAAAGGCGACAATGATTATTAAGGATTATCAAAGAGATTACAAATTTCCAACAAAATGACAGGGAGTCTCCCTATGAAGGTTGGGAGAGATTTAAAGAACTTAAGAGAAGCTGTCTATATCACAACCTCTCGAGCAAATTTTTGCTTCAAACATTTTATAATAGAGTGAATTTGAGCATAAGGGGAACAATTGATGCAACAACTAGAGGTTCATTGATGAGAAAGATGGTGGAAGCAGCTTATGATTTGTTAGAGGAGTTAGCAAGCAACAATTGTATGTGGTCAAACGAGAGGAGCAAACAAAGATAGAAGGAATACAAAGGTATGATACCTATTGACTCAGTTATTACCTTGTAGGCTCAAATCACGACTCTTACGAAGTAGTTAAACAACATACAAGGAGCATCTACCTCAGTAGTTAAGGCAATACAAGTACAATATGAGTTGTATAGGCAGAACCACCGTAATTCAAGGGAGTGCTTTCTATTGGGAGCTAGTGGTACTGAATAGGTAAGCTACCTAGGATAGCCATAGAAAAGTAACAACCCTTATCCAAAGACATATAACCTAGGGTAGAAAAACCACTCAAATCTTTTGTAGACTAATAACAATGCAGGCAACCAAACAAGACCATAAGAACCGCCAAGATTCTAGCAAGATCGAATTGAAGTGTTGGAAAATAAGTTGGACAAGTTTATAGAGATGTTTAGTTCCAAACTTGTAGCTTAAGCAGAGAGTCAAAAAAGAGTGTATGCAAGCTAGAAGGGTGTCGTCTCCCTTAAAGATGAAGGCTTAATTATGCCTTTATAGTGTAAAAATCCTAAGTTTAATGAAGCCCTGCATAAGGTCTCGAATTATAATTCAGTTGTGGGAATTATAATCCAAAAAACATAATTAAGCCTCCATCTTCAAGGGAGATCACACCCTTCTGGCTTGCATAAACTCTTTTCTGACTCTCTGCTTGAGCTGCCAGTTTGGGACTAAACATCTCCATAAACTTGTCCAACTTATTTTCTAAGGATCCGATTTGATCTTGTTAGAATCCTGGTAGATCTTGTGGTCTTGTTTGACAGCCTGCATTGTTATTAGTTCATGAAATATTTGGGTCATTTTTTCACCTTGGATTATATATGTTAGATAAGGGTTGTTACTTTTTTGTGGTTGGCCTAGGTAGCTTACCTGTTCAGTACCGCTAGCTCTTAATAGAAAGCATTTTGCTGAACTGTGATTATTCTGCCCACACAACTCACATTGTACTTGTATTGCCTTAACTACTGAGGTAGATGCTCCTTGCATATTGTTTAACTACTTTGTAAAAGCCATGATCTGAGCCTGCAAGGCAATAATTGAGTTAATAAGTATCACACCTTTTTGTTCCTTTTGTCCTTGTCTGCTCCTTTTGCTTAACCACATGCATTTGTTGCTTGCCATTTCCTCTAACAGGTCATGAGCTGTTGACTCGAGCCTTTTTGTTCTTACCCTTGGAGGCCAAATCAAAAATATTTTGTAATTCCAAGGATTACAATATAGAATGCAACCTCGGGTCATTTCACTTAATCGGAACCAGATTAATGGAACTAAGCTAGCCTATATGTCATGATATGCAAACAAAATTAGCAAGGAAGAGGGGGTTTTCAATCTTTGGAAATTTGGACAAAAATAAGTGAATTGTAAGAAAATGTAATGAAAAGTAATTTTGGATTTTGGGAATGGAAAAGTGATAAAATTAAAACAATGATCAAATGATAATAGTATACTCTTGAAAACGAGCTTTGGTTATCATCGTTCAAAATGAATTTTTACCAGAGTGAATCACTAAGTTTCAAATGGTAAACCTTAAAAAACTCTTTAAGTCCAAGGTTTCAATCAATGAACTCCATTTATTAAAACTTTGTTGAATGCTCTTAGTGTATGCAATGGGTAAACTAATGCAATAAGTCATTTGAGATCTAGAATCATCTCCATATCAAACACAACTAGGCAGATAAAAGAGAATTAACCAAATCACAAATGAACATATATGAGACTTCATATATTCAAGCTCCAAGTTCTACATCAACAAATCCCAATAACACATTAAATATCCAATACTTGATTAAAATCTAATCAAGAATATTCAATTACAAATTACAAATCCTAAACCTAGGAGTTCACAATAATGTAGCTAAACATGGAATGAACTACTCCCCTTTGAAGCCCATTGAACTCTAGCCATTGCTACATTTTCAAGAGGAAAGAGGTGCCTAGCCAAGCATTACTCTAGGAGGAATCGCAATCGGGAACCTACTAGAAGCATCCATGGTAGCAGCTGTCGGTGGAGGAGTTGATGATGAAGTGGAAAGGAGTGGATGATGGTAGTGTCCGAAGGTTTTGAGAGAGTGAAAGAGTGCTTTTTTTGATACTATGCCGGCTCCTCTTTAACTTAAAATGGTAGGTTTTTAAAGAAAATGGGTTATGGATTGGGTTGCACAATGGGTAATTTTTCGAAAATGGTTTGGGTATTCAAAGGTTCACCACAGCAACACACAGCGACAGATAAGTTCCTCGCGATGAACTTTTCCCAAAAGTTTTACTGCGTTATTGGCCCCTTTCATCGCGGCGACAGAATAAATCTTCGCCGCTGATAAATTTTCCCGAAAGTTTTACTTAGAACTCTTCATTTTTCACCGCGGTGACACATCCTTTTCGCTGTAGCGAATTTCCTATTGCACTTGTTTACTTGTTGACTTGAATTCAGCTCTTTCCTTGACTCTACATCTTCTTCATGAGTCTCTTCTCTTTGAGTCTCCTACAATGAACAAATGGTAGTTTGCAGTATCAATTGTTCTCAGAAAATTTATTAATGCAATTAATACTAATTTTTGACAAATTTTACTCTCAAACTACATAAAATAAAGGTAGACACTCAAGAGTCAAATTAAGCATAAAATCTAGAAATAGGAGCTAAGAAGTGTAGTAAAAGGTCATGAAAATGTCACCAATTTATATAATAAACTTAGGCTCAATCAAATTCTGCCACACTTAGACCTTTGTACTCCTGGACAAAGTTTATAAGAGTCAAAGAGACACCAGTGTAAAAGAAAATCCCGACCATGATTAAAATAAGAGTAGCAAATTGGTAAAAATCACTTTCTCATAAATCAATCAAAGCAGACTGAAAGAGTGCTACGAAAATAAACACTATAAGAATTTAATCCAAAAGATTGAGCAAAAGAGATCTCACTCAAGGCAAAGTGTTTGCTCTCATCTCACTTGTTTTTGGGATTATTTCACTCTAAAATCTGCATAGTCCATTCTTTACCATAAGCTTGTGATAGTTCTATTTCTCCACTACAAGAACTATAATTTCAAAAATCAAGAGGGCTTGTCAAGGTCATAATGCATGGAAGGCTAGATGGAAAGGATGGAATGGACAAAAGAAGAAAGAAAAATATGAGTACATGCACCTTAAGTATGAAATAAACGTCACTGTAAGACAATATTTACACAAACAACAACATAATCTACATTTTTTTAGACAGAATATTTTGTTTTGATTTTTTTAGACTAAAAATATTTTCTTTTGAGAATATATATTTTTTCTTTTCTTTTGCTTTTTTTATTGAGAATATTTTCTTTTGATTTTTTCTTTTTTAACCAATTTGATGAGATAACAAGAAGAGAATGAGAATTTCTTTTTTAACCAATTTCTTGAGATAACTAGAAGAGAATGAGAAATAAAAATATTGACACCATAAGAAAATGTGTGCATGCACTCAAAAATATGGCTCAAGGGGCTAGCAATGGATAAGTGTTTATGGGGTTTGTGTTTGGGTCAATAGGGTTTTGAAAGAATGCCTCTATCATGTTAACAAAATTCTAGTTCATCAAGCTTTAATTAAGAATTAAAACAAGTTCTAGAGAGATATGAAATTAAACAGATACACACAACAATGAAAGAGTTTAGGCCCAAATATCCTTTAAACAAGGGCACTATCTCAATTAACAATCTCAAGAATTAACAACATACAGTGCTACTTTGTCGGCATACCCTCACTTACTTTGTGTTGAAAACATTGAAAATGAAATTAACCAAAACTGACTATTATTAAAAGAATATAAGGTATTTTCAAAAATATAGGGACCGCTTTGAAACTTATAAAATCATACAGGAGTGACAAGAATATAATTAGGGAGAATTGTTGAATGAGAGAATGTCGCCGCGGCGAAACCAAGAGTTCGCCGCGGCGAATTAGTCAGCATGCAAATGTTTCCACGGCGAAGAAACAATTCGCCGCGACGAAAAGATCAAATTTTAGCACGTTGCTGCGGTGAAGACAGGGTGCGTTGTGACGAAGACTCAAACACCAAGTTTAAAATTTTGATATTATGCACAATTGACAACAAAAATGGCAAATTGACACATCCCCCACACTTAAACATCATATTGTCCCTAATATTGAAAAACAATAAACATGGATATGCAAGCAAGGCAAAGTGAAAGGCTCATTAGCAAGACATCAAAATTGCAAAGAGAATTATATATAAAAATTGCAGTCAACAAGTTTGACCATTACATAGTTGAACAGAATATCCGAAAACTAAAACTACTCCATAGGGTGATCATCCCCAGCGTCAGAAGGATTTGCTCCTGATGGGCCGGCACCGCTAAGCGGGTCATCTTCGTCAGAAGGGAGTTGGAGGTGTAGGTGCTCGGTAAGTAAGGCATTAATTCGCTGACGATATCGTCAATCTTGATCTTGCAGCTGATGGCCTGAAGTAGGGTGTCCCGGAGGGTGGCCAGGCCTACAAAAATGCCATCAACTCGGCTAGTGAGGGTCTATAAAGTGATAGGCTCTGGAGGAGCCGGAGCTGGAGGATCATCCTCGCTGGGCACTACAGCGGCATGGTTGGTAACAACATCAAGAAGTGGGGTGGAAGGGGGAGGAGGTTGGATTTGGGGTTGTTTAAGGTGGACGTAACAAAATGGGGGAGCCGGGTCAAAATAGCTGTCATTGTTGAATTCCGGGACGTTGTGGGCCTGGAATATGTTGGTGATGAGTTGGGGGAAAGTGATGGCATTGGTGAGTTTGACTGTGGTGATGGAGTCATGGAGGGCGGAAACAATGGCATAAGCTATGTCGACTGGGCGACCAGTCATCAGAAGATAAAGGTACAAGACTTACTGTTTCATTATGTAATCTAGATGGGAGGTTAGGATGATGTTGTTACTAACCAAATGGAGCCAAGGACGAGCTTTGGGTCTGAGATCAGAACGTTTAAGATAACGTTGATAAATCTTTGGTTGATGCCAGATGGTGCCCTTGGGACAAAGGGTGCGAATAACATCATCCCATGGATAATGATGGATCAATTGGTCATAGTGGCAATAGAGAATAGGGGGAGGTTATAGTGCTCACCGATGCTTACTGTAGTGAATGTAGTGGGGGCTTTCACACCATGGAAATTAAGTTCTAAGGTGTTGTGGTGTAGGGCATAAGTGTAAAAATGGAAAACAAATTTATCGTTGCCCTGAGCCCTTGGTTGGACTAATCCTGTAAGCTGAGAGTTTACTAATTGATGGACAAAAAGATTGTTACATGAAGTTAAGGGAAAGGAGCGCTCTCTAATGAACGACCTAGTGTCTATCTTTTTGGTTAGGTCGACAAAATCAAAATCAGTGCCATAGGAAGGAGCATAATTATTGGATGAACCAGATGAACTAGATGAGACGGTGGGAGAATTACGGATAGGGCTTTTAGTTCGAGGCATGTTCCTACAGAAAACAAACACAGAAAAATAAACAAATGACCGAATAAAATTTACTGAAAGTGAAAACCTATGAAGTTCACCATGACGAACTTGATGTGTTGCCGCGGCGAAGGCTACATTTACCACACCGCAGTGAAAGAAAAGTCCTTCGCCACAAAGAACATGCCCTAACTAAACAAAAATAAAGGGGTAAGACACGTAACAAAGACAAGATACTTACGAAGGAGACGGAGAGATGCGCAAATTCAAAGGATGAACACGATATGAACTAAGGAGAACGAAGGAAGAGTGATTTAGTGAAGGTGCGTTCGGATTGCCACGACAAACTAGAGGGAAGTACGAAGATGAGGAAGGGAACAGTGGGTTAATAAAGAAATGGAGGGGAAATTACAAATAAGGACAGAGGGAAGATGGAAGAACAGAAGCAAAAGAAGGGTAGAAATGTAATTTCACTCAGTGTCTTGCACAGATAGATCTTTTGCCACGGCGAAGATTCCTTGAAGTGAGCTCGCCGCGGCGAAGTAAACCACACTACGACGAAGTTTTCCCGAGAGAAAATGAACAGGACTTACAGGATGTTCAGCTCATTTGTAAAGTCCTAAAGCATTTGAAAACAAAATGCAATTCATCTATTTACACTAATTTCCTAAATCATATAAGATAGGTCATGCATCAAACTAAAACACAGTGAACATAAAAGAGGAGATGAATTAGTGAATTAAAATTGTATAAACTGAAAACTAAACCTAGGTCCTACCAAAGTAGTTTCTCCCCCACACTTATTCAATACACTCATGCATCTACAATATCATATTCAATCACACAGCAAAAGTAGATGGTAAGTGAAGGAGGAGAAATGACCTGATGCCTACGGTAGATCCTGGATCTCCTAGTGGACTTTGGGCTGATAGCTATGCCGTGGTGAGGCAACTTGTCTACTTGCCACTTCAGTGTCAACGTCCATACTCCTCAGTTTACCTGAAACATTAGCAAAGAATCCTTCTTCCAAGGAGTCATCAGTGAATGAGTTCAATTCAGGGTTAGAATAAATGTGTTACAACATCAAACATATTGACTCCTAGGAGCGAATAATCCTCTTAGGGGTGTTTCATAGCCTCATACATGTTAAAACTCACCTGTTGATCTCCTACCTCCATGGTGATTGTACCTTCTTTCATGCTATTCATGGTACTACAGTCCCTAGGAAGGGTCGACCTAAAATCAAGGAAGTATCCTGCACAACTTCGGAAGAAATATCAAGCATATAAAAATCAGCTGGAAAAACTGAACCTTTGACCTAGATAAAATATCCTCTATAACGCCCACAGGATGCCTAATAGACCTATCAGTCAATTGGAGAACTACCGATGTGGACTTAAGATTCTTGACTCCCAATGATTGATAAATAGATTTAGGCATAACATTAATTGTTGCTCCTAGATCTAACAAGGCTCCCATTATGGTCACTTTACCTATAGTACAAGGGATATTGAAAGATCCAGGATCTTGGCATTTCATAGGAAGTTGAGGTTTAAAAAGAACAGACACGTTTGAGCTTACTTGAACTCTTTCATTTGGCCTAAACTTCCTTTTAAGTGTACACAGGTCTTTAAGGTATTTAGCATAAGCTGGAATACGTTTCACAAGATCAAGCAAAGTAATATTGACTTCCACTTTACTAAACAAGTCAATGATATCTTTTTCATGCTTAATGTTAGTCATTCGTTTGCTCATCAAATAAGAATTGGGAAAAGGAAGGTCTTTGAGATTTACCTCCTTACCATCGGCTTTATTGGCTCCATGCTTGTTTGACTCATCTTGCTCCCTTGCTATGGCTTGTTTATTATTGCTCTCAAAATTTGTTCCTTTGTCATTCAAAATTATGGACTTCTTACCAGCCAATAATGCTTTCTCTTTTGCACTTTCAGAATTCTTCTTCTTTTCTGGCATGGAAGACAACTCATCATATGCAATCTGTTCCTCAACTACTTCCTCATCTGATTCCTGGAATTTCACTTGCTTCCCACTTCGAAGAGTAATGGCATTCAAACCCCTTAGGATTTGTAACAGTGTTTGAGGGAATAGTGCCACTGCTCTTAGCTTGTTGCTCACTCATGTTATTGGATAACTGAGTGAGATAGGAGTTGATATTTTCCATTTTTGTCTCCCATTGCTCCATTCTTTTCTCTAAAGCATTGAATCGAGCAGTATTCTTTGATGAGTTTTGCTGAATTAGGGAAGCTATGGCATTGAACTGATTATTGATAGAAGTCTTTTCCTCCTTCATCAAAGTCATCATATTGTGCGGCAGTTGGTTGGTGTCTACCTTGGGTGGGATGGTCAGGGCTTGCTGATGGTTTGGGAACTAGTTAGTAGAAGTACCAGCTCCTCCCCCTTGTTGAAATCTGTTTGGTGCCCTTCCTTCTTCATTTCTCCAACTGAACCTAGGGTTTGTCTTCCATCCCTCGTTATAGGTGTTGGAGTAAGGGTCCCATTTCTGATTTGTTCGCCCTTGATACACACCTTTTCATATCGTCCAGGACAAACACTGGATATGTGCATGATTGACCCACAAGTATCACAACTGGGTGCAGTAAGGCCCATAGAAGATGTCGGGCTATACACGTTCAAATTCTTCAGTTTTGCAGTGATGATGGATAATTGTGAGGTCACTCTACTCTCCAAAGAGTCAACTTTTGATTCCAAACTCCCCATTCTTTTGGATTGGGCTGTTGTGGCGCCCAACTCATGCACTCCTTTGGTATCCCTAACACTGTACTGTTGATGATTCAAAGCCATCTTCTTGATCAAATCCCATGCCTCCGTAGCTATAAAATCAATTAAAGAACCTCCCAATGCCGCATCAAACATACCCTTATCTTAACTTTTCAATACATCATAAAAATACTGCACTAACTGCTCGTTAGGTATCTGGTGATGGCGGCATCTGGACAATAGATCTTGGAAGCGGTTCCAAAAATCGTAAAGGGATTCATCATAATCCTGCCATGCTGAATAGATCTCCTTCCTCATCGATGAAGTTCTGGAGGCCAGAAAATATTTTTCCAAGAATGCTTTCCTCAAATTTGCCCAACTATGGTAAGCATTTGCTATATGTCTTGAAAAACTCATATACCACTCCCTGGCTTTTCCTTCCAGTGATAAATGAAAAACCTTCCATAGTACTTAATCAAGTGAGGTTCCCACCGGCATCATACTCTGACAAATCATGGACAAAGATTGCAAATGCATGTAGGGATCCTCTCTTATCAATCTATGAAATTTAGGAAGAGAGTTAATGAGTAATCCTTTAACTTCAAAATTAGCATCAAAATTAGGACAAGCAGAAGTAAATAGATCATAATTAACATCAGAAGTAGTTGCTTCCCTAATGGTTCTCCTACATTGATTCCCGTTATTCTCTCTAACTCGTTCATGTTCCCCATTACCTCCATTATCATCATTCCTAGGTTGGTTAACATAAAAGTTAGGGTTTTGTAGAAAAGTTGGGTTCTCAGCCATAATCACTTTATCTATCGACTCACTCTCACTCTTTAGCTGACTAGACTCTTTTTCTCTTCTTTCCTTCCTAATCTTTCGCAAACGTCTCTCAATTTCAGGATAAAAAGGAAACAATTTCAAATGGGACTAAAATGAAATAGAAAGTCACAATAATTTCTTGCAAGCACGCAACGTCAAATAAAAAGGCGAAATGTGAAGGATGTAAGTGTGTTGTGTATGAAAGTGTGTGCAACAGTAAAGTGTGCAAGTGAAGTACGTATGTATGAAAGAGCAACAAAGAAATGTTTAAAACTGTGTTGTGTAAAATTGCTAAGTATGTAGCGTACAAAAAATTTGGTATGAAAGAAGTGTAATCCTATACTATCGACAAGTATGACTCTAAACTAAGATGCAATCTAAACTAAGGTTCCTCACCTCACTTAGCAACAAAGAAAATGACAACAGCTAACCTAAAGAACCAATTACTTGGTTCCTCAGCAACGACGTCATTTTGACTCGAGCCTTTTTGTTCTTACCCTTGGAGGCCAAATCAAAAATATTTTTAATTCTAAGGATTGCAGTATAGAATGCAACCTCTGGTCGTTTCACTTAATCAGAACCAGATTAATGGAATTACGCTAGCCTATATGTCCTGATATGCAAAAAAAATTAGCAAGGAAGAGGAGGCTTTCAATCTTTGGAAATTTGGACAAAAGAAAGCGAACTGTAAGAAAATTTAATGAAAAGTGTTTTTGGATTTTGGGAATAGAAAAGTGATAAAATGAAAACAACGATCAAATGATAATAGTATCCTCTTGAAAACGAGCTTTGGCTATCATTGTTCAAAATGAATTTTTACGGGAGTGAATCACTACGTTTCAAATGGTAAACCTTAAAGAACTCTTTAAGTCCAATGTTTCAATCAAATGGTAAACCTTAAAGAACTCTTTAAGTCCAATGTTTCAATCAACGAACTCCATTTATTAAAACCTTGTTGAATGCTCTTAGTGTGTGCAATGGGTAAGCTAATGTAATAAGTCATTTGAGATCTAGAAACATCTCCGTATCAAACACAACTAGGTAGATAAAAAAGAATTAACCAAATCACAAATGAACATTTATGAGACTTCATATATTCAAGCTCCAAGTTCAACATCAACAAATCCCAATAACACATTAAATATCCAATACTTCATTAAACTCTAATCAAGAATATTCAACTATAAATTACAAATCCTAAACCTAGGAGTTCATAATAATGTAGCTGAACATGGAATGAACTACTCCCTTTTGAAGCCCATTGAACTCTAGCCGTTGCTACATTTTCAAGAGGAAAGAGATGCCTAGCCAAGCATTACTCTAGGAGGAATCACAACCGGGAACCCACTGAAAGCATCCATGGTAGCAGCTGTCGATGGAGGAGTTGACGGTGAAGTGGAGAGGAGTGGATGATGGTAGTGTCCAAAGGTTTTGAGAGAGTGAGAGAGTGTTTTTTTTTACTATATCGGCTCCTCTTTAACCTAAAATGGTATGTTTTTAAAGAAAATGGGTTATGGATCAGGTTGCACAGTGGATAATTTTTTGAAAATGGTTTGGGTATTCGAAGGTTCGTTGCGGCGAACTTTTCCCGAAACTTTTACTGCATTGTTGGCCCGAAAGTTTTGCTTGGAACCCTTCATTCTTCGCCGCGGCAACAAAATAAATCTTCGTTGCGGCTAACTTTTCTCGAAAGTTTTGCTTGGAACCCTTCATTCTTTGCCGCGACGACACATCCTTTTCACTGTGGCGAACTTCCTATTATACCTGTTCACTTGTTGAATTGAATTCAGCTCTTTCCTTGACTCTACATCTTCTTCTTGAGTTTCTTCTCCATGAGTCTCCTACAAAGAACAAATGATAGTTTGCAATATCAATTGTTTTCAGAAAATTAATTAGTGCATTTAATACTAATTTCTAACAAATTTTACTGTCAAACTACATAAAATAAAGGTAGACACTCAAGAGTCAAATTAAGCATAAAATCTAGAAATAGGAGCCAAGAAGTGTAGTAAAGGTCATGAAAATGTCACCAATTATATAATAAACTTGGTCTCAATCGGCTGCTTCCACCGTCTTTCTCATCAATGAACCTCCAGCCATTGCATCAATTGTTCCCCTTGTGCGCGGATTCACTTCATTATAGAATGTTTGAAAGATAAATTTCCTCAGGAAGTGGTGATGTGGATAGCTTCTCTGAAGTTCTTTAAATCTCTCCTAAGCTTAATAGAGAAACTCCTTATCATTCGTTTGGAAATTTGCAATCTCTTTGATAATCCTTGTCGTCTTTATCAACGGAAAATACTTGGTGAGAAATGCTTGGACGAGCTACTCCCAAATCGTAATCTGACCTGAATTTATTGAGTTGTACCATGCTTTAGCCCGATCCTTCAATATGAATGAAAACAGTCTTAACTTCATTGTGTCATTGGACATCCGGTTGAATCTGAATGTGTCACAGATTTCCAAGAAATTTGCAATATAGGCGTTCAGATCCACGTTAGATAGCTCTTAGAACTGCATACTATTTTGTAGAATATTGAGTAATGCTAGCTTTATCTCAAAATTATTTGCTTAGACTACTGACCTCACCACTCCTTAAGGACAAAACCTTGGCCTTATGAAATCCATCAACAATGTAGCTCACTTTTTAGCTATATTGTCTCAATTCACTGGTATGACAAAACAAGAACCCCTCTTCTTTATTTGGGAATTCCAATCTCTTCAAGAAGACTAAGATGTGGAGAGTGTCTACATTTCATTGAGAAAATTAGGAAAAGATTGGGGTCTTGGACAAATATAACTCTTTCTTGTGAAGGGATTATCCAACTGTTAAAGTTTGTCATTGTTTCAATATAATCTTATTAGTGGTCTCATATCTTCTTACAAACGGGTTGGCTAAAATAGTGGAAAGCATAATGAAGCAGATCTTATGGGGCAAAGGGCAAGAGAATAAAGGGGTAGCTAAAGTCAACTAGAAAGACATATGTTAACCAAAAGAAGCAGGAGGGATGGGATTGGAAATAGTTAATAGAAGTAACTAATTACTTATAATGAAAAGGATTTGGAGAATTTTATATAAAAAAAAGTCATTGTGGATTAGATAGATTCATAGTTATATTCTTTAAGGAAGTAGTTTATGGGCTTTGAATCCTAAAGATAGCTATTCATGGTTCTTCAATAAAATTCTCAAATTAAGGGAAATGGTGCATCAATAGGTTATATGCAAAATTGGGACAGGCAAGATGATTTCAATACGATATTGATAATTGGTGTTGTCAAGGAGCTTTTATTCATAACCATATGTAAAGGACTTCACTAGCTAGATTCTCAAAAAAAGATCAAATGTAGGAAATAATTGAGAATGGTAATTGGTCACTACCTCCAGATTTGATCAGGAACTTGACAATTCCTCAATACTTAAACTCTAGAGAGGAAGATGCTTATCTCTGGTATGGATTACCTATTACAAAACTTACTAATAGGAAAACCAAGGAATTGTTATTTCATTAAATTACAAAAGTATAGTGGTGTAAGGATGTTAATTATGGCGAGCGAATCCTCTCAACTAGGAGTAGCGGTTACGACAAGCAGACGTGTGAAATTCCGACAGGTGGCGGAGATGAGGCCAGTAGCTGATAATGGCGATCCAGACTCGGCAACAGACGACCCTACCAGGGTTTGTCCGTATAGTGAGATCTTGGGTTTAAACCCTATGAAACCAATTCCCTTTTGGAGGACGGTGACATGCAAATTTCACATAACGCCAGGGGCATCTTGGTTTCGTTGTCTGCAAACTTGTTACATCAATTGAGCCAACCATGGAAATTCTCTATGGTGATGAAGGTTCTTGGCAGGAAGGTTTCCTATGGATTGATGTGTAATAGACTGAAATCACTTTGGAATCTCTCAGTTTCACTTCGAGTTATTGATCTGAAGAACGATTTTTTCTTACTTAGGCTTGGTAATGAAGACGATGTGCAAAAGGTCCTCTTCGGTGGTCCTTATGTCATCACTGGACACTATCTCATGGTCCAACAATGGAATCCAGATTTTGATTCAGTAGATGCTGTTGCACCGTCGGTGATTGCGTGGATTAACTTCCCCGACCTACTGGTTCATTTATATTATGAAGAACTTCTGTTATCTTTCGCCAATTTGATTGGCAACGCGATACGCGTTGATGGCACTTTAATTGACATAGAGCGTGGCAAGTTTGCAAAGGCGTAGTGGAGATTGCGCTTGATAAACCTTTGGTACCAGGTTTTGAGGTTAACAGAAAGTGGCAGAAGGTTGTTTACGAAAAACTGCCACAAGTGTGCTTCTTATGTGGCCGAGTTGGTCACAATAAGGGGGCTTGCCCATTTGTCTCTCCTGTTCTGATGCCGAATGTTGCGAGTGATGCTGCGATATCAGTATTGACCACGGTTGATTCCATTATGCCTGGAACTGAGTTTAGCCCATGGATGTTGGTGACGAGGAGACCAAGGAAACAAAGAGACAGGTCTCGTGAATGTGGCGGTGACGCAAATCGGGGATTAAAATGGGTTCACAATGTTAATACAATGCCTAAAGAGATTAGGGTGGCAGGCTCACGATTTGCTGTATTGGACACAATGGCGGTGACGAATAACCCTACTTCTATTACGGAGATGGATGGGGTAAATAGAACTCAGGATCACGTTAGGGTTTCCTTGGCTCTAGTCGAGACTGCGTTGGATAAAGGCAAAGCACCTGCATTGAGTGAGGTACCAGGTGCACAATGTGGGGACGATAGGGTTTCTTGGGCTCCACTTGAGACTGCGTTGGATAAAGGCAAAGCACCTTTGTTGAGTGAGGTACCAGGTGATCTAGGTGCGGCGGCTCAGTCTCAACAAGTGGGACCTTTGGCTCCTATCGAACTAGCGGATGTTGCAATATCCGATTTGGTTAGCAGTAAGTTGGATGGGGCACCTGATGGAGCGTCAGCACAACATGCTATCACTGAGGTAAATGTTGATGTTGTATCACATGTTCAGGAGGCAACGGATGATTTGTCGAGATCCCATGAATACGGAGTCAGCGTTACGGATGCCATGGCAGACACGGATGCAACCCCTGTTGATACTATTCCGGAATCAACAATCAATGGGTCTGTTTTGCAAGACATTGGTGTCGTAACAAGATCAGGCAGGCCTCAAGTGATTCAGGAGAAGCACCCCAATATTGCTAGTAAGAAGTCTCTACGTGGGAGTAAAGGTATTGACAGTGGCGGATCTTCTCGACATGCTTAGACAGATTTTGTGATTATTTTTATGTCTATTATAGCATGGAACTGTAGAAGGGCTGCCAGTCCCAACTTTCGGTCTGCGTTTAAGGAGTTATCGAGACTTTATAGACTAGATGTTTTTATTGTAGTAGAGCCACGTATTTATGGTATTCGGGCAGCTAAAGTCATTAGAGGGCTTGGTTGGCCATTTTATAATATCAAAGAAGCTAGAGGATTTTTTGGAGGGATATGGTTGTTTTGAAGAAGAGATGTGCGAGTGACGATATTGGTGCAGGCTAGGCAATATATTCATTTTTAGTGGTTACAGGATGGAGTGGAGCGTGTGTGTACTGCAATGTATGCGAGTCCCTTCTAGTCTATCCGGGCGACGATATGGCATAAGTTGGCTATTCTCAGGCGGCAAACACATGGTCCTTGGTTTGTTTTATGCAATTATAATTGCTTTGTGTTAGATGATGAATGCATGGGCGGTTCAAGACGGAGGGATTGGCAAAGTGACGAACTTCAGTGTATTATGGATGAATGCAAATTGGTAGATATGAGGTTTTCGAGTCCTAGATTTACCTGGTTTCGTAGGTTTTTATGTATTCGCCTGGATAGAGTTCTGGCAAATGATCTTGCACTTCAGGTTTTTCCCGCAAGTCAGGTCCTTTACTTGTCGAGGCTCAAATCGGATCATAGACCGATTCTACTACAGATGTTAGTTCGTCAAGCGGTCTCTCCTCCATTCAGGTTTCAGGCAACTTGGTTAACTCATTTTGGTTTTGTTCCACTGATTAAAAAGCAGTGGCGAGAAGGGGTGCGTTGGTCGGAAGCATATAATTCTTTTATGCGGGATATTGGTCCATGAAATTGGAGAGTTTTTGGGAATATTTTTTAAAAGAAACATTTGCTACATGAGCGTATGAGCAGTCTGGAACGTTGCATGGACTTGCATTGGACGGATGGACTCATTGAGTTAATTTTGGCATAGGAAGAGCTATTGTGGACGCAGAAATTTGGAGTGAACCGGATGAATTTTGGTGATCGCAACACTCACTTTTTTCGTATGTCTACCTTATCACGTTGTCGGGGTAATCGAATTTGTAGCTTGTTGAACTCTACTGGCGAATGGTTCAGATGAGGGTAGCTTACATAGCATGGTTGTTCAGTTTTTTTCAGACCTTTATTCTAATGATATTGGCGTACGACACCCACTAGTGACGAATGAGGCTTTTCCAATGATGAATACTGGTTATATTATTCATCAGCTTCGCGCAGTTTCTGTGTTGGATGTGCAGCAAGTGATTAAATCTATGGGAAGGTTTAAGGCATCGGGTCCTGATGGCCTGTAGCCTATCTTCTACCAAAGTCAAGGGAATTTGGTTGGTCCTTTGGTTCATACAGTAGTGTGAAATTTTTTAATATCCGGTACTCTTTCGATAGACCTCAATGACAATTTTATTGTTCTTATTCTGAAGGTGGCATCTCCGATTGGGTTTCACCAATTTAGACCCATTAGCTTGTGCAATGTTCTGTACAAGGTCATTACTAAGCTGATTGCAAATTGCATGAAGCCCTATTTGGTGGAGTTGATATCGCCATGTCAAACAAGTTTTGTGCCTCGACGTCAGATAGTTGATAATGTGGTTATAATATAGGAGGTTATTCACACCATGCAACGTCACACAGGGAAAGTGCGTTAGATGGCCATCAAACTGGATCTTGAGAAAGCATATGATAGGCTTAATTGGGACTTCATTGCTGAGAATTTGTTGGTGGCTGGCTTTAGTCCAGAGTTGGTGACTTGTATTCGACAGTGAATAGGTTCTGTCTCTATGCGTGTGGATCACATTCTGATCAGTTCGTGCCTTCACGGGGTGTCAGGCAAGGTCACTCATTTTACCCTACTTATTTGTTCTTTTCATAGAGAGGCTTACTCATCTTATTCAAGATGCTATACATGATTCCAAATGGAGACCGGTATGGATGGGGAGGAGGGGTCACCCGATTTGACATCTGTTCTTTGGATGATATTTTTCTTTATGCTGAGGCTTCTCTACAGCAAGCTCAGGTTATTAAGAGATGCCTTGATTTATTTTGTGACAGTTCTGGGCAACAGGTGAGTCCAAAGAAATCTACTATTCTCATTTCTAAGAATACTGCTGCTTTGGTAAAATCACAGATTTGTGATTACTTGGGCTTTAAGAAATCGATGTCGGTGGGTAGATATTTGGGCATTCGGATTATCCAGGGAAGAGGCAGGCACAGCTTCTTCAATCCCACCATTGAGAAGATGTGCAACAGGCTTTTTGGTTGGAAGACAAAGAAGATGTCACTGGCTGGCCGAATCACTTTGGCCAAATTGGTACTTGCTGCCATTCCTACTTATGTGATACAGACTAGTTTACTGCCTGTATCGGTTACTTTAGAGATTAACAAGATGATTTTTAGGTTTATTTAGAGTGCCTCGTCTGAGAAGCGAGGTAATCACTTAGTTGGTTGGAGCACGGTATGTCGGAGAAAGCTTGGGGGCGGATTGGGCTTTAAATCTGCTGAGATAAAGAATCGAGCTTTGCTGTTGAAGCTATGTTGGTGCTTTATGATTGAGAGGGAGTCACTTTAGGTGCGTTCACTTTCAGGAAAATATGGCTGAAGTGGTACATTGTATGAGCTGCCGAGGGTGTGGCCAGCCTGCTCAATCACTTGGTCTTCTATGTGTAAGGTCTGGCCAACCTTTGTTCGCGGGTGTCAGTGGTCATTGGGTAATGGTAGGCTTATATCTTTCTGGAAGGATACTTGGTTGCATAAGGTCAGACCGTTGGCTGCATTGGCTTTAGACCCGATTTCGGGTCAGCTTAGCAAGCTGATGGTGTCACAGTTGACTCGCGAGGATGGATCATGGAAGGTAGATTTATTTGAGCACCTTCTACCTCCGGAAGTGATGCGGAGGATTTGTGGGGTGAATGTGATTCTCGAAGAGAGTGATATGCTTCTATGGGTGTCAGATCCCAGTGGGCAATTCACAGTGGCATCGGCTTACTCATTGCTGGAGACGGATGTCGGATCGCCTTTGACAGCTAATATGGACATGGCCAGGTTTTGAGAGAATTCGGAGTTTTCTTTGGTTGGTGGGGCATAAACGTCTCACCACTATGAATTTGCATTTTGGAAGCAATGTGTTGTGGATGATAAGTGTGTCCGACGTGGAGATGTGGAGGACTCGGTTTTGCATGTGCTTCGGGATTGTGCTTGGGCTTGTCGTATTTAGGAAGTGCTTGTGCTTATGGGTGAATAGCTTGGTTTTTTTACAATGGATCTACGTGTATGGCTGATGACCAATATGGGGTGCAATAGTTAGGGATCGTTGGTGAATTGGTGTCTTCTTTTTGGTGTTGTTATTTGGCTTCTTTGGAGGTGGCGAAACAACTATATTTTTTAGCAAGGGGTAGATATTCCTACAGATGTCTGTCCTGTTATTTTTCATTATGTGAATTCTTTTGCTTATACATGGATGGTTAACCAGCAGGTTAATCCAATAGTGGGAAGACAGGAGCGCCAATGGGTTAGGTGGATCCCGCCTATTCCGGGTTAGGTTAAGCTTAATTGTGATGGTTCCAGGTCAGCAAGGCGAGCTAGTGTGGGTGGTTTATTAAGGGATGAGCATGGCAGATGGATTGCTGTATTCTCTAGATAAGTTGAATTTAGTTCAGTCGTTGAGGTCTAGCTTGAAGCTGTTCGTTCTGGTTTAAGTTTCGTGGTTCAGCAGGGCTTTCAGCGGGTGCAGGATGAGGTGGATTGCTATGATGCCTAGCGTTTGTTGACATCTTCTGTTCATCCACGTTTGGGAATGTAAGGCCCTGTTCGATAGCTTCCAAGAGTTACAATTTTTCCATGTTTTTCGCGAGGCTAATCGATGTGCTGATTTCCTTGCTAAGTATAGTCTTCATTGTCTGGGTTCTGAGTTTAGCTTTTCTGGTCCTCCGACTGGTTTGGCTACTCTACTGGATTTCGATTGCTCTTTACTATATGTAACTTGACAATAATATTTTAATGCAATTTCTCTTATAAGGAAAAAGTATAGTGGTGTAAGATGGTTTGGAGCAAAACTCTTAAGTCGAACACTAGCTTCTTACTTTTGTTAGCTATACTGAATAGACTCAGCATAATGGATAGATTGAATTTCCTATCTTCAACATTATGCAACCTAGAGGAGGAGAGCAGAGACAATCTTAATTGCATTTTCTCTAATGTTGTGTGACAAAGGATTTCTTCTATATTTACGTATAATCCCTTCTAAAGCAGGCTAACAGACATCATAAAAAAGGTAATACAAATGCCTAGGTCCAAACAACACAAAGAGGTCTACACGGTAGCAATAAATACTTGTTATTAAGAGGTTTGGAAAGAAAATATTGTAGAAGATTTGCAAGGAAATCCAAAAGCTTAAGAACCCTAAAATTTCAAAAGATTGTAGGAAGATGCTGTTGACTTCTTGGAGAATATAACTCTCTTAAACTTAGGAAATTATGCATTCCAAATTTAACTTTTCCTAGAAAAGTTGGTTGCAAATATAGTGATTTCCAGACACGTGGTGATTTAGGTTATTTTCCATTAAATGACTTCTTTAATTGATTTGATTTCATTAGTTTAAATTTAACTTTAAAAAAAAGCTGGGAAAGTTGGCTACAAATATAGTGACCTCTAAACACGCGGTGTATTTTAGGTTATTTTCCATTGAATGAATTCTGATAATTGAATTGATTTTATTAATTTAAATTTAACTTTTCAAAAAAGAACATATAGTATTAGATAAAGGTAATAAG
>JAOSBN010000008.1:32222163-32268462 GCA_027563595.1 Erythroxylum suave | reverse complement strand
CGTCGAAAGTGTTTCCACAAATCGAGTACTTCTGCTACAATTTAAGCTCCACTCTCGTTTATAAGTTTAACATAGAACCATTCAACCATTTTAAAATTTTTGAAAGTCATCAATTACTTTACACATCTCAAATATTCGTGGAGCAGACTTGTTTGAGACAAAAGCTGATTTAATCATGTATCTCCAGTAGTTTTTGTCTATTGATTAGTGTACAAAATATTCAATAACCAGAAAATTTTATAAAATTTTCTATTAACATAAACGAGTGTTTAGCTACTATAAGATGAGAAATCACGTGGATGGATTTTCTATTTTAGTTACTCAAGTTTCACTTGTTAAACAAAACAAGAGACAATTTTTTATTTAAATTAAGTAGAATATTTTAAAATCCATGAATTTATTAATATAATCATTATGAACTCTTATGAATCAGACTTTGAGGCAATAATTTAAAGGGATTTTATCTATAAAAACTCAAGTGTTGGACCAACCGAAATACTAGAATATAATTTTAATGATAATAATGATGTTAATTTCATATTTTTAAAACTAAATGTGTCATTTGTAATTCATCACTTCACGAAAAGTACAAATAAGGCTTTGCTGTTATCTTTGGTATCACTTTGGCTCTAATGTTACCAAAATGGTGCTTATTGCATCTTTGATAAGGTACAAAAGTGGTAACATAGATAATAATAGAGGCTTATTTAGAAACGTTAAAGTAAAACTTACACATTTAGTTAATATTTAAAGAAATTATTTTAAAAATCATCTAGTAGTTCCAAATTACTTAGTTGTGGCATCTTATAGGCTAAATAGATAACTCATAAACCAAAAACTACTAAAAGACAATTGTGCTAGGATTTACTAGTACCATATTAAAAATGCTAAGGTGTAATGTGATAGTCATAGATAACGATAGGAACTAACTTAGGTATTTTGGAAAATTAATGAGGACAATTTGTACCTTTGGGCTATTTTTAAATATCAACGTCGCAAATCCTTGTTTAAGATTTCATAAAAGGTTTAACTTTTAAAAAAATTGTCTAATTTGATATTGTTGTTATCTATGATACTAAATTAGCTTTTAAATTTTTAAAATAGAACATATTGTTCTCTTAATATTTTAAAATAGAACACATTTTACCTTGATTTTGCCCAATTTCTCTCCAACATTTTTACGAGGTGTCGTGAACATGTCTAATGTTAAAATATAACCTTTATATACTTTAGATCAATTAAAATCAATTACATACAAAACAAAAACAAAAACTAAATTGAAAGCTAAACCAACTGAATTTCTATTTCCATAAAATTATAAACCTATTCTCATTCTCATGACCCAACCTACACTAAAAATCAACCCCAACTTAATGGGCTAGACGATTTGTGAAAGAGATTTCTAAGTTTTCGCTTACTTGATCGTTGTTGGATACACTTATGAGGTTTATCTTTATGTTAGATGCATTGGTTGTTATATTGATTTGAGGAGAACTGAAATGGAGATATGAGAGAAGAGTTTTTTTTTTCTTAATTGAAAAAGTATTGCAATTCTCATAGGGATGATCAGGTTGTTTGATGTGTGTAAGTTTTAATTAATTAATCTCGATAATCCGCAAGCGTACAGTTCATTTGCATAGTACCTAAGGTGTCGATCCTACGAGAAGGGATAATCTAATCCTAAAATCTAAGGCCAAAATAATCACAGAAATTTAGAATGTAACGAACTAAAACAAAAATTCAATTCACTCAAGCAAATCAATTCAAGAATCAATCACGAAAAGATTAATAATTTAGCAGTTGTAACACACACTCAAGAATTAACCTAAAGGAATTACCAATTGAGAGAAAGGGAATTTTACCTATCCTTAATGGTAACCTAATTGATTATGAATTACTAGATTATTAGTTCTAGACGATCCTAGGGTTGATTACTCTCTCTCGAGTCAACCATTAATCCTAAATTATAAATCCTAATCAGATTATGAAAGTTGTAATTTCTCAATTAACGACCTATCTAAAACCCTAATTAGATATGAAGTTGTTTAATAAAGTATCGAAAACTAAGGCAAGATCTCTCTTTGCACAATTTACCGATTTGATTTAATTCTTGTTCTATTAAATCACCTAACTCTCGTTAGCCCAATTTAACTATTTTTCATTTGATTCACCCTCTCAATTTATTATTGAATCATGCATGTCCAGAACATCATCACAATAAATCTAAATAACACATAAATAGTCATAATTCATTAAATCAAAGATAAAACTCTGATGGTGAGTTTAGAATATCATCAACATCTAAAAATCCTATCATTAACTATTATTTCAATTCTATACAATAATAAAATTGAAAATAACAGGAAATATGAATTGAACAAACGACAGGAGGAAGCGACGTTAGGAAAATCCTGATCTAGGAAGTATGTCGAGTCGACTTCTTCTCCTCTTCTCTCTTCTTCTCTTTCTCCATCTCTTGATAATTCTCTCTAGGGTTTCTCTAAAAGTGGCCGATGTAAAAGCTCCCTACCCCTTTGTCTTATTCTTTAAATACCTTTTATGTTCTTAGCAGTCTTATGGTTTTTTCAGGGTCTAAAAGGTTCGAAAAATCCTTAGAAACTTAACGTTTTTGAGTGTCTGCGCTTCTGCAGGACGTAGGCCATGATCGTGGCCTTGTAGGCCACTATCGTGGGCCACATCTGAGCCTTCTATCATGATCATGGCATATGAGCCATGATCGTGGGCCAACTCTAGTGGTTCTATCATGATCGTGGTCTATTGTGCCACGATCGTGGGCCTTGTTTCAGCCCGAGTGTCTCTGAAACTTCTTCATTCTTTGATGTTGACCCTGAAACATTAACAAACATATCAAGGTACCTCAAATATATAATAATTAAGCTCAAAGACTTGTACAAACCCATAAAACACTTAAAACATAAATAATTAACAAACTAACACAATTCTAACCTAAAGACATATTAAACGATTGAATGAATAATTAAATACATATCAAATTTAGCCCTAAAACATGATGCAATTCACACTTATCAACATCCCACACTTAAACGTTTGCTTGTCCTCAAGCAAACAAAACAACAAACACATAAAATCACAGCACACACAATGTAGTAATGAGAAAATGACTTCAACTTTTTGAAATAAATTTGATTTTAATCATAATAATTCAAGTTATTTCAAATCATTAACACGTAAAATCTGCGTCTAGGGGATTTGAACTAAATATACATATTAATCCAGACACAAGTGCTAAATTATTTACCCTTTTCAATTGCAAACACAAATTAGTAATTCTTTGGTCATTCAAACTCTCTAACTAATCCTAAGTACGTTTTCATAAAAAGTCAAGCTATTACAAGTTCGGTAGGTTTTTTATTAGAAAACATACTTTTAAAAAATTTTTTTTGTGAACATGGACTTAGTATTTTTACGTGGAGGCAAACATTGATGATGAATGTCGTTCTAATTGCTCAACTAAGTCTGTTTTTTATTAAGCTGTTGGGTTGGAATGTCATTATAGTCTTTTGACGCAAAGGAAAACATTTGTGATGCGTGTCGATTTGGTTAATTAGCTACATCATGTTCTCTATCAGCGAGTGGCTTTATTCATAACTTGAAGGCTAGTGGAATAATATTTATTTAAAATTAACCAACATTTTATTTAATTATATATATATATATATTTATTTCCTACCTTGTTGCATAAACTCCTTGTTTTCATGAAAAAATACTAGCAAAACTACTTAAGTCGAAAGACCTAAAATTATGAATGAGTGTGACAATTTAGAGGGTGACAAACTCACACTAATTCCTAATTAACTTGCATATTTAGCCAAATAACCCAATTCACTAACTTTGCGAGCTAATGATTCTTCACAACCTAATAGACTATGCTCAAAATTAAATCAATTCCAATCCATCTAAGCCATTAACAAATTCACATGATTCACAAAATGCAACCTAATAAACTATCATACAATATGCAAAATTCACATTCAAAGCAAAACATATAACCCTCCCCACATTTGAGCAACACATTGTCCTCAATGTGAGAAGGGGACAAACAAGCACACATGGATAGGAGAGAAACATAAATTAAAATAAAGAAAAAAGTAAAATAAAGACTAAATTTTAAAAGAAAAAGGTTAGAACAAAGCCTCATGGTGATGGAGGCGGGGATGGTGTTGGAGGTGGCAGTTGGATGCCCTGAGCCTTGAAATAACAATTAATACAACATATGTCCTGACTTTAATGCGGTTGAGTTTAGGCCATCCCTTTCATTCTTCTAGAGTTCTCCACAAGTGTATCTATAATTATCTTGGTGTTCGTGGAGATTGCATTGAGCACTTTCTTCCAGCCCGATTCATCTATGTCTTCTTCCTCTTTGGACTCCTCACTCGACAAGTCCTCCTTTGCTTGTTGAGGTGCCGTTATTCTCAAACTTGCCCGAGGAGCCCTAATTTTCACATGAGTCTTTTGGTTGATATCCCGTAGTTCCATATTATGGGACCTAAGGATTTCAGCATGCCATAGGTGCTGATGGTGTAGAAAATCTGAGAGGTGGATGGTTAAACCACTACAATCTACGCTATAATAATCAGTAATGACAGAAACGAAATACCCCATACCTAAATTGTTACTCCTCTTACATAGAGTTGTAACAATCGTGTTCAGCATATGTGTGGAGGTGCACACTGGGATATTGTGATCCATGCACCACAATAGGAAAATTTCCTTCGTTGAGCACTTATTAGTTTCTGATTAATTAAAAACCAATTGACATTTAAATTTGTGTAATAACAAGTGCTCATGGGTTCTTATGATATTGTTGTGGGCATTTTTAGCGTCGAATTACTCTAATCTAGTGAGCTAATTCTAATAGTGAGAAGCACGAAAATCATTATGTTGATTGGTAATGAAAGACTTAGGGAATCCATAAATATCGCACATGATTTCGATGCTTAACTCATAGTTTCATCTTTGTAACCTAAACCACAATTCTTTAGGGTTCCTAGGTTTCGTAATATAGGGAAGTGAAGAATTCTAGAGTGAGCTCTTAGTAGATAGGATATTGGAAGTGTATAAACTTCACCCACTTAATTTTTTCTGCTAAGTTCTCTACCCTATCCCGCAATTCTAGTCTATCAAGTGTATCAAAATCAAAAAAAATTTGGGACTACAATTTGTTTAGAATTGAGGGATTGGAAATGAATACCTTCCTCCTCTATGTAGATAGGGAAGGGTGCTTCGACGTTGCCCTGTTCCTTCGCCCTCATCCCGAGACTTGGTTTCATCCTAATGATTGATCGCACTTTGCAGACTACTTAATGCACGACATACTAACTTGTAGTAGGTAGAAGTTGGAGGAGACTAGAAGTTTGGAATTGGGTTAGAGACAAGTGAGAGTGTTTGGAGGTTAAAAACTTAGAGAGATAAAGTTAAAATCAAAGTAAGTGAAAAAGTGAAGTAAGAAATGAATATATAGGTGAATAGAGGATAAAATGGTAAAAAATGAAACTGAAATTCGCGTGACCCCTTTTTACCCAACTGCAGGCCATGAATATTTTTTTCTGCCAATTTCTAATTTTTTTTCTTCTGTTGATCTTTTACATTTTTCTAAAATAACTTCTTAACTCATTAAGGCCCTTTCACCTCTCTTTTGCTTACTTCCTCAATCATCAAACTCATGTCGAAGTGCTATGCCTTCTCGAATTTATTTGGAAACAAAAATAACCTAACTACGAAATTCAAACTATCTAAGACACAAAGGAAATAACATGGAATTAACAATCCATGGGTTGCCTCCCATGCAGTGCTTCTTTTAATGTCGGTAGCTTGACGCTCTTCTTTTACTGGAAACTCAGCCGGGACCAATTATGAGCGGCTTGCTTTCACCCTTTTTGTTCAATATCAGTTTTGTAGCTTGTAAATAAGCTACAAATTGCAAATGATCAAAAGGACAATGTAAACTTAAGAAAACCAATTAATTTCTGTAATGTCCTTTTCAATAATTGTTAATAAAATAGGGAATAACAAAACTCCCTGAAACTTCCATCGAATTCAACAACTTGTCTTGTAAGAAGGTGAGTTACTCTCTTTCTTCCTTAATTACCTTCATCTCCTCTGCTTCTTCGGCTTTATGAAAAGAGACTTTCATAGCTTCTTCAAACTTGACGTCTGTTGTCATCTGTTCATTGTCTTTTTGTTCTTTAGAAGGTTTGAACACATCAATTATCCTGAATGATTCAAATTCTTTAATACATCATTCATGTTGAATGTCATTTGGTTATCATTAATCTGAAGGATAAGGTTATTTTCAGGGACATCTACCCAAGATTTTCTTATGTTCACGTATAGAATATCAATAACTAGTGAATAATAGGGAGGGTTGACATTCTCTTCTTCATCCTTTTTCTTCATCTCTTAGTCTTCAGTAAGGTAGGGTTCAATTTGGTTTCCACTGATCCTTCTGGCTCTCCCCCGTTCTTAGGTGTGATAGCCTCATATTGCTCTCTTGATGTATTTCCCTATTACTTAGAGAGTCTTCCACACTTTTTATATGTAACAACCTGTTATCCCATGTTAAGGGTTAGGACGCTAGAATACGGTATATGAGAGATTGTTGAATGGCTAGAAAGTGCATTTCATGCCTATGCATAATATGATATACTCACACATATGTGAATATTAATTTTTGCATAATAAAATGATTATACATGCATTCATTGACATTTCCGGGTATGATTGATTTATAAATGTGATTTTGATATGAATTGTGGTTTATATGGCTTAAAAATTGATTTAGAGTATATAAATCTTGATTTTGGAATTTTGGTGAAATTTAGGAAATTTCTAAAATTTCGAGTATTTTTGGACTAGGAAAAATGTCAAGTAGCAGGACAATTAATTTATGCTAGTAGAGTTAAAAGTCAATTGGAAGTGGAAATTTTTATAAATGACAGTAGGATTTAATGACATATGACATCGAAATTTGGAGACAATTGGATTAGAAATTGAAGTTAAATGGACTAGTTTTTAAAAGGGGTCCAAATGGGAATATAGGAAGGTGACCAGTGTCACCACCACTTGCCACTCATCCCTCACTTAGGATTATTCACTCATTAATCTAAAGACCAATTTAAGTGTTTTTCACCTTGCTTTTCTCTCCTTCTTTTCCTAAGCTTCATCACCTTCTTCTTCTCTTTTTTCTTCATGATTTTTGCTTCTCTAACTTCCATACATGTTAAACCTAACCCTCTCATCTTCACTTATTACTCTTAACTTACTTTTTCCTTCATTCTCACTAAAGGCCCAACCTTATCACTCTTGGATGATGATGAACGTGGGTTATGCGAAGAGCTTGGGTTAAGTGAGATCTTGAAGGGTTTGAAGGTTGTTGAAGATAAGCCAAGTAAGTTATGCTTTGACCTTTATAGGTAGTGTTTAATAAAACATTTATGATGAATAAATTGAGATTGTTGATTATGAGTTCTTATATATGTGTTTTAACATGAGTGTAGGTATGAATAATGAGATCATGCTTTAAATTGTAACGAGTTAATGTATTCATGAACTGTTTGATAAATGCTTCAATTATGATAATGAGTTATGGGATGTTTGAATTTGAAAAAGGAAGTTTGAACTATGATGATGTCTTGAATTTAGATGAATTAAGATGATATTTAGAAGTGAAACAAAGAATAATAATTGGAGTTAAATATGTGCAGGAATTTGTAGTTGAAAGTGTATAAGAATATGTTCTGTTTTGGTGTTTTTGATCAAATTTGGATTTTCATTTGTGTATGTATAATATTGAGCTGAATAGGAGTTATGAATGAAGAGGAAATGATGGTATATTAAGGTAGAAAAGATGGACTAAGCAAAAGAGATGAACTAGGATGAAAATGATGATGAAATGTGATGAAATTTATTAGCTAGAGTGTTTTTACTGGACAGACATTAGTATTTTAATAAGGTTATTTTTAATTTAACTTAAAATAGAGATATATGGGTACAATTTTCATGGGGGAATTGAATTTTAATTCTATTCTTACGAGTCTTGAAATTTAGCTTTAAGTTGAGTTCTGGCATGGGCTGCAGCATTACCCTTGACTGAAATCGTGTCCTGTATTTATTGAATAAGTTGTATTGATGAAGGATGAATCCGACAAAGTTTTCTTCATAAAAGTTGTATCTTTTTTCTCTTAGATTTCTATTGGTATACATTTTGTAATTTTTTCGTATCGGAATTGAGAGATATGAGTTTTACAAGTTGGAGTGCACTAATTCTTCAATCATGCACTAGTTAAAATTTTGAACGTGCATAGTTTGTGGTATTTTAAGCATAACTCATGGAAGCATCAACAAAATTCAATTATTTTTGTTTTATTTGAAACTTAAGACATACAGGAACATTTGTTTAGAAGAATGTATTGCCTAAATACCTCATTTTATATGTCAAAATGGCGATGAAAAATAGACCCAAAAATCTGTCTTTAAAAAAAACTGGAAAAAACAAAATTGAAGGAAGTGGATGGTGAACTTTCGGTTCACTCATCCCATGATTGTGGGAATGGATTAAACATAAAAAATGCATCTTTTAGGTATCAATTGGAGCAACAAATGGTTAGGTACTTTTCTATGATGCTTTTATGCTTGAATGAAGCTTGAATTGAACCTAGAATGATGCTTGAACAAGTAAATAAATGAGCGATATGTTTAGGATGATGATTGAGGATATAACTTTAAGAATGAATTGTTATACATTAGGTGTTCAAATCTGGATAATTGGTGATGATATAAGAATGAAAGGGGTCCTATTATGGCTAAAGGGATTCAAGAAGATGAATGTTATGTATTAAGTAAAGATGAATGATATAATGGATGTTTTATGATCTTTAATGCTTGAATAACCTTAGTGAATGATAGAATGATGGACTTAGAATAATCTTGTACAATGGAGGTATAAACATAAGTTCAATTTAGACATATGTGAGTTATGAAATGTGAATGATCTTGAGATACGAATTTAGGAAATATATCCCAGATTGTCATTGAGCATGCATTGTGGAATTCAATTGAAATGTGGAATTGAATTGAATGAAAACTGTGAACATATATGTACAAAGTGTTTTTTGATGATGCATGAGAAATTAAATGTTATGAATTATGTGTTTGTATGTATTGATGTGATATTTGTGATATGAGTGAAGCATCGACAATGGTTACTCAACTGAGTTAAGAAAACTCATCAAAATTTCAATATTGACATTTTAGGTACAAGAGTGACGACTTAGCTACTAATACCGCATAGAAGGTATCTAGTACAACTTTTTGGTAGAAGACATGGCTTAGAGGTAGGTCAACTAGGATTTAGGGTTTTAGATAAATTTTTGTACATTTCTTTATGTATGTAGCATATTCTGTGCAGAGAGATGTGAACTCTGATTAGTTTTGAGGATGTACAAATATGGATGTTAATGTAAAGCTACAATATATATGTTATTTATGAAATGAAATAAGGAATTTTTTTTGGGTTTTAGAAATTTTGATATTTATGTTTTAATTTATGATGCTGTGCGATTTATGAAAGTGATAAAGTTAGCAGGCCATTTCCTTCGAGCACATGTAAAGACGTCTAACGAGCATATCTATATGCATTGGGTGGGAGTGGGGTGCTACAGTGGATGGTATCAGAGCATTGTTGACATCCATAGGGATATATAGGAATGTTAAGCATGGAATATTGTGAGAATTTCAAATAATAATTGAAGTTATTATCTATTATAGGTCATTCACCATAGGTGATCAAGTGGGACAATTAGCTGACCTAGGATCAGTAGGAGTCAGTAAGGAGTCGTCTATGTCTCGACTCGAGGGAATGCCTCCCCAAATTCCTGAGAGAAGGGAAAGGAAGTATGACAAACTACAAAAGTAAGGGGTTATGGACTTTTACAGATATGCAGACCTTACAGAGGTAGAGGGATGGCTAGAGAGGACAGAGAGGGTCTTCGACCAGATGGATTGTGAGTCGGACGAGAGGTTTGATTATTCTGTTTCTCTGCTGCAAGGTCTAGCTTACTAGTGGTAGAAAACTATTCCAGGCAGTACCACCAGGCCTTGTAACCTGAGGTGGGAAAACTTTTTGAGAGTCTTCAAAGAGAACTACATGCCTAAATCTACCTGGACAGAAAGACGAAAGAGTTTCTAAATTTGAAGCAGGGTAGTTTATTGGTAGTGGAGTATGAGATTAAGTTCAACGGATTGATAGGATGTGCTACTGCCTTGGTTCCCACTGGGGGAGACTAGTGCAGGAGATTTGAAGATCTCTAACCTAGCTAGTTTTTTGGAATTATAGGCTGCCTTGATTTGAATTAAGTAATTGTTGAATGACAGTCAGTCTCAGTACAGATCAAAGTCCATACTAAAGAGGCCCCATGAATCTCATAGTGATTCTGGAAAAAGGCTTAGCAAATGTCAGAATAGTGCTTTTAGACCATCGACCAGATCAAGACAGTCGGGGTTCAAACAGAGGGGTAGCTTTATATAGTCTAGTAGTGGAAGATGTGTAGTATCGGGAAAGTTACTAAATTGTGAGCATTACCGAAAGAGGTATAGTGGTGAATGCTGGAAGTTGATAGGAGCTTGCCTTCGTTATGGTTTACTTGACCATCAGATCAGGGATGGTTCTGCTATGTATAGAACACAGTTTAGTAAGAAAGGAGGAGCGGTAATAGAAGCTACAATCTAGTAAAGTCAAGCTAGTGAGTCTGGACAGAGAGGCCATGGTAGAGGCATAATGAGTTCTAGGAGTGCTACTAGTAAGACTAAGGTGCGGAGCACCCAACTGTAGTCTCAGGCTTGAGTATATGCTATGACCAGGCAAGAGGCTCAGGATTCTCTAGATGACGTTGCAAGTGTGCTATTTATATTTACTTATGAGGCTTTTGCATTTCTCTTGGATCTATGCATTCCTTTATTGCACCACATCTAGCATCTAGGTTACGTTGTGATAGAGAACTGTTGAAACAAGGATTAAAGGTGAGTAAACAAATAGGTAGTACTACAGTTATAAGAGAAGTCTACAAGAGGTGCTTTATTAGAATTGATCAGCAAAAATTAGAGGTAGATTTGATTGTACTACAGTTAAGGGAGATAGATATTATTTAAGGCATAGATTGACTCACTGTTCATAGGGCAATTATGAACTACTACACTAAGGAGGTATTATTAGAATCTCCTAATCAGCTGATAGTAGTATTATGAGGTATTAGCTAAGCAATGTCAACTAGACTGATCTTATTCTTGAATGCACTGAGATTGATTAGAGGAGGATGTGAGGCCTATCTAGCCCATGTTATCCATACTCGAACTGAGCAAAATGTATAGGATATTCCTATTGTGAGGGAATTCCTAGATGTGCTTCCTGTAGAGTTATCTAGCTTACCTCTAGATCAGGAAATAGAGTTCACAATTGATCTGATTCCAGGTGCTACTCCTATATCTATTCCTCCATATAGGATGGCACCTATGCGGTTGAAGGAATTGAAGACTCAGTTATAGGAGTTGCAGGGTTTCTTTAGACCCAGTATATCACCCTGGGGAGCTCCAGTGCTATTTATAAAGAAGAAAGATGGAATGTTGAAACCGTGCATTGATTATAGGCAATTGAATCGGGTAATAGTGAATAACAAATACCCGTTGCCTAGAATTGATGATTTGCTTGATTAGTTATAGGGAGCTCAGGTGTTCACTAAGTTGGACTTAAGATATGGGTATTATCAGTTGATGATAGCTGAGGTTGATGTATTGAAAAGATTTTAAGTTTTTAGTAATGCTGTTTGGGTTAACTAATGCCCCAGCTGCATTTATGAAATTGATGAATAAGATGTTTCAGCTCTATCCAGATCAATTTGTAATTGTGTTTATCGATGACATCTTGGTGTATTCGAAGAGCAGAGAAAAGCATGTTGAACACTTAAGAGTAATCCTACAAATTATAAGGGAGAAATAGCTGTATGCTAAATTCAGTAAATGTGAATTTTGGTTGGATCAAATAGTTTTCTGGGCCATATAGTAAGTGGGCAAGGTATATAAGTGGATCCAAAGAAGATAGATGTAGTAATGAAGTGGGAGGCATCGAAGAATGTGTTTAAGATCTGGAGTTTTCTGGGATTAGCTGGATATTACCAGAGGTTTGTCAAGGGCTTCTTATTGATCTCAACCCCTCTAACTAAACTTCTAAGGAAGAATGTGGTTTTCAGTTGGAATGATGAATGTCAGAGAAGTTTCGATGAGTTGAAACATCAGTTGACTACAACATTGGTGTTGACTATTCCATCCAGAACTGGTGGTTATATAGTATACAGTGATGCATCGTATCAAGGATTAAGATGTGTGTTGATGCAGTATAACAAGGTGATAGCCTATACATTGAGACAATTAAGGTCTCATGAGATTAGCTATTTGGTACATGACTTAGAGCTTTTAGCAGTGGTCTTTGCTCTAAAGATATGCAAACATTATTTGTATAGGGAGACGTTTTAGATTTACAATGATTATAAGAGTTTGAGGTATCTGCTAATTCAGAAGGAGTTGAATATGAGATAGAGGAGATGGATTGAGTTGTTAAAGAAATGTGATTGCACGATTGAGTATCACCCTGAGTATCACCCTGGAAAAGCTAATGTGGTGCCAGATGCATTGAGTAAGAAGTCGAATAGCAATGTAGCTCATATTCAGTTATCGAGGTTATCAAGCTTGATTCAACTGAGCTTTAAATATGGAGTTGAATCTAGAACAAAATAAGGCATTGATAGCTTTACTAAAGTTGAGACCGATGTTGCATGGTAAGATTAGAAGAGTTCAGAATAAAGATACTAAAATGGTGAAGCTGATTAAGAAGATTAAGGTGAATCCAGATTTTGAATTTGAATTAAGAGGTGAGACTTTGTGTTTAAAGTAGAGGCTGTGAGTGCATTGTAAATTAATTGAGGAGAGAAATTCTAGAGGAAGCTCATATAGCCGTTTATGCTATGCATCTTGGTACCACAAAGATATATAACACACCAAGTAGTTGACTATGTAGCTAAGTGCTTGACATGTTAGCAGATTAAGGTTGAGCAACAGGCTCTAGTTGGGAAGCTTCATTCATTACCTAATCTAGAGTGGAAGTGGGAACGAATTACCGTGGATTTTATGATAGGATTGCCAAAGATCCCGAGGAAATACGACATCATATAGGTCATGGTGGACCGATTGACTAATTCAACACATTTCTTACCAGTGAGAGAGAGTAACTCACTAGATCAGTTGGCTTAGAGGTATGTAGATGAGGTAATTATACTACATGGGGTTTCAGTTTCCATTGTATCGAACAGGGGTCCCATATTTACTTCAAGGTTCTGGAAGAGTCTACAGTTTGCTATAGGTATGAAGTTGAACTTTAGTACTGCATTTCATCCTCAAATGGATGGACAATATGAGTGGACGATTAAGACCATTGGGACATGCTTAGAGCATGTGTATCAGAGTTTCAAGAAGCTAGGGATTAGTATATAACCTTGCTCGAATTTGCTTATAACAACTACTACCACAGTAGTATTAGAATAGCACCTTATGAGGCTTTGTATGACAGAAAATGTTGATTGCCTCTATAATAGGATGAGGAAGGTTTGATAATGATAGAAGGCTTAGAATTGATACAAGATACTGTAGATAAGGTGAAACTGATCTGAAGTACAATTAAAATAGCTTAAGATAGATAGAAGAGCTATGTGGATCAGCACCAAAGGAATGTGGAATACAATGTAGGAGACAAAGTGTTTATGAGAGTCTCACTTTGGCGAGGAGTTTTGAGATTCCGTAAGAAGGGTAAGCTGAGCCCTAGGTACATTGGTTCTTATGAAATCATTGAGAAGATAGGACCACTGGCATATAGATTAGCCTTACCTAATGAAATGTCTCAGCTACATAATGCATTTCATGTGAGTATGCTTAGGAGGTATCGATTGGATCTGATGCATATGTCACTAGCTTAAGAGATCAAAATATCTACTAATTTGAGTTATGTTGAGGAACCGATTAAGATACTAGGGTATCAAATGAAATAGTTGAGAAATCAAGGAATTTCATTGGTGAAAGTCCTTTGGAAAAATCACTCAAGTGAGGAAGTGACTTGGGAATCAGAGGAGTACATAAGGAGACAATATCCCCACAGTTCAATGAATCAGGTAAGAATTTCGAGGATGAACAACTTGATCATCTATACACTTTACTTCCTGCTGAGAATACCAAAAAAACCTATTATTCTTTAGTCCAGTCAGGTATAATCCTTCCAAAGGCCTTTGTTTGTTCTATACCCTCCTACTCTTAGATAATTGACTGTAGAGCCCCAGATCACATGACTGGTAGCTCCAATTTTTTTCCTCTTACTCACCTTATGCAAGGAACTAGAAAAATAGAATTACAGATGGTTCCCTAGCTTCGGTTGCAGGAAAAGAGATAGTCCCTATTTAAGATACCTTAACACTAAAAAATGTTTTTCATATTCCCAATCTTTCCTATAACCTTGTTTCTATTATTAAACTAACCAAAGATATGAATTACAAAGCTAGTTTTTGTTCAACTCATTGTATGTTTTAGGATTCAGAATTAGGGAGGATGACTGGGATTGCTAAGGTTACTGGAGACTTATAAATCTTGCAAGAAGAAGGCAAGAAACATGAAGAAGGAAGCTGTCACATTACTGTCAATAAGAAGGAGGAAGAAATATGTTGTGGAATTATAGGTTAGGCCATCCTAGTTTACAATACCTAAAGTCTGCATTACCTCATTTATCTGTCAATGAAAGTGCTAGATTTCAATGTGAATGTTGTGAATTAGCTAAACTTCATAGAAGTCTTTACCTTATTCGAAACAGCCAATATCCGGAGCCATTTATGTTAATTAATAGTGATTTATGGGGTCCCTCTAAAACTCAAATACCAAATGGAAAGTGGTGGTTTCTCACTTTCACTGATGAGTGTTTTACGTTCATATGGATATTTCTTTTGGGAGATAAGTGTGATGTTTGCGCCACATTTATGTCGTTTTATAATATGGTTAAAACTCAATTTCAAAAGGAGATTAAAATGTTAAAAAGTGACAGCAGGAAGGAGTATGTGAACTTGGCCTTAAACATCTTCATAAATAGCAAAGGAATTGTCCACCAAACCTTCTGCAGTTACGCCCCACAGCAGAATAGGATTTCTTAATGCAAAAATAGACACCTTTTAGAAGTGACTAGAGCAATCAAATTTCAAACATATGTCCCAAAATACCTATGGGGAGAAGCTATTCTCACTGCCATTTTTTTGATAAATAGACTTCCCTTCAAAACCTTAAAATTTCAAACCCCATTACAAACCTTAACTCCCTTCTTTCCTAACACAAGATCAAACCCACTTGTCCCTCTTAAAATATTTAGAAGCACAGTGTTGGTCTATAACCATGATCCCAAGGAATCCAAACTAGATCCTAAAGCAATCAAATGCATCTTCGTTGGATACTCTGGAACCCAAATGGGATATAAGTGCTTTGATCTAACATCCTGGAAATTTTTTACCTCTATGGATGTTACATGTTTTGAAGGTAAACCTTATGATAGGCACACTCATCTTCAAGGGGAGAATTTTAGTAAGGAAGATGAGAGGTCTAGTGGAAAAAAACTATGATGTTGAATCTAGAAAGACCAGCAACAGAAAAGCTTACTGGTCAAAGGAAAAAAAGGAAAATTAATAAGAAGACAATGTTGAGAAGGAAGCAAGAAGTACAGAGAAGGAAAAATTTCACGGTGCAGTATAGAATAGGGGAGCAAGGAAGTAATATTTGATACAAACTAATTATCATCTCTGAATATGAGTCATGACATCTCACAATCTAAGACTACCCAACTAGGTAACTCAAATGATCTCCCTGGTGATATTTTTCTTCCTATTGCAATAAGAAAAGGGAAAAGATCATGCACATAATATCCTATCTTTAACTTTGTTTCTAGTGCAAACTTGTCTCCAACTTTTTCTACCTTTATTTCCACACTAACTAGTGCAGAAATTCTAAACAACGTACATGATGCTTTGGTTGTTCCTAAGTGGAGGGAGGCTATTTTGGAAGAATTAAAGGCCCTGGAAAAGAATGGCATGTGGTAGAGAACCATCCTACCAAGCGAAAAAAAAATAGTTGGATGTTGATCGATATTTACCATTAAATACAATTTAGATGGTTCAACAAAAAGATTTAAAGCTCGGTTGGTGGCAAAAGGTTACACTGAAATATTTAGGGTGGAATATACTGAGACATTCTCTGCAGTGGAAAAATTGAACACTGTTAGGGTCCTATTAATAGTGGTTGCGTGCTTAGACTAGCCTCTAATCCAGCTAGATGTAAAAAATGCTTTTTGGAATGGTGATTTAGAAGAGGAAGTGTACATGGAGCCACCTCCTGGGTTCAAGGAAAGCTTTGGGAGCAAGGTGTGCAAACTTAGAAGGTCTTTGTATGGACTAAAATAGTCCCCAAGAGCCTGGTTTGACAGATTCACTTAGTTTGGAACAAATTAGGGGTATTCCCAAGGCCAATCAGACCATACTTTGTTTACTAAAAGGACTAGAGAAGGTAAAATTACTGTCCTAATAGTGTATGCAGATGATATCATAATTACTGGGAGTGATCTTGTGGAGATAGAAAAGTTACAAACACAGCTCGGGAAGGGGTTTGAAGTATAAAACTTGGGGCAACTTAGATATTTCTTGGCATGGAAATAGCTCGATCCAAGAAGGGAATTATGGTGGCTCAAAGAGAACACCTTTTGGATTTATTAAAAGAGACAGTTTTAAGTGGATGCAAGCCTTTTGATACATTAGTGGAACCAGGAAAGAAACTTGGACAACCTGAAAATGGTGTTCCACCAAGGAGGGGTACCAAAGGCTAGTTGGGAAGCTAATTTACTTGTCTCACACCATGCCACATGTAACATTTTCAGTGAGTTTAGTAAGCCAATTTATACACTTATCATATGAAGAACACTTAGAAACTATTTTTAGAATTTTGACATATTTGAAGGGATGTCCTGAAAAAGGATTATGTTTTAAGAAGAAGGAAGAAAGAAGCATAAAAGTTTATACAGATGCAGACTATGCTAGTTCAATCACTTACAGAAGATCAACATCATGCTACCATACCTAGCTATGGGGGAATATGGTGACATGGAGAAGTAAAAAGCAAAATGTAGAGGCTCGAAGTAGTGCAAAAGCTAAGTACAGGGCTATGGCTCAAGGAGTGTGTGAAGTTTTGTGGCTCAGAAGAGTTATGTCTGAGTTAAACTTGGAGGTTAAACCCCCCATAAAGCTATATGTGAGAATAAGATACCCATTAATATTCCACACAATCTAGTGCTTCACGAAAGGACAAAGTATATAGAGGTTGATAAGCATTTTATCAAGGAAAAAATGGAAGAGGGAAGTATATGTATTCCGTTTGTTCCTACTAAAGAATAGAGAGTAGATGTCTTCACAAAGGGGCTATTAAAACAACCATTTGAAGAGGAAATTGGCAAGTTGGGCATTATAGACATCTTTGCACCAACTTGAGGGGGAGTGTAGACAATCCTGTAATTATAGATAATCCCATAGTTAAGGGATTATTCTTAGAGATTATTCTTAACTATAATATCTAGCTTTATTAGGAATATTTCCTCAATAAGGAGTCTTCTTAAATTGGAAGACTACAAAAACTATATACCCTAGCTCTATATAAGGAGCTACGGGTCTATAGCATAAGAATAACAACCTTCTTCATACATCTAAATTTTTGCAATACATATCAAATGTATATGCCATGCACATGTGACTTATTCAATTATTACATTGTTATGACCGAGTGTCTTTTTAACTGTCCCGTATCTACTATGGATATTAGGCTCATTAATAATTGTCCCCTACTATTGGGGATACTGGGCTCATTATGCATAGTGAGTCAGAGACTCTTACCACATTATGAGGTTTAAGCTCTTTTTTTATGGTTGCTTTGATCACACATATTCAATCAATCACTTGTGTTCAATTTTCGCATTCACATTCACATTTTTCACTGAACCTAAGTCAGGCATTCGACAATTTAGTCAAGTACATGTATTTTTGTTGAATTCACATATAAAGAGCACTTCCAATGACATTCTTATGTATTAAACGACTCAGACGTCAATGTACGGAATCAGTCACATTCACATATTTATATGTTCAATCATTGCATCTAAACAAATACAAACAAATTTAAGTGAGAACATCTAGTTTACTTACTGTATGCTCCAGATAGCTATTGCCTCGATGTCCTGACAATGTCTAGATGATGTCGCTCTATTGGCACTTTTGTATCATGCAATACATATTTACACACATTATAACTTTGCACAATCTTATAAGTATTTATTCATACACATATGTATATATGTTATGTACAAGGCATGCTCGATAACAGTCTCGCGAGTATATTTCCTTAATTTACATCTCATCACCACTCTAACATTATACTTGTATATTTCTAGCTTACTCTTAGGTTTATTCCTCAAGTATATTGTATTGTTCTAAATTTCCTCAATCAATCATTCACCAAGGTCATTTTAGCATTATAAGATCACATAATATCTAAATTCTCATTCATATTTGCTTAACAAACATCATTCATCTCCTTGGATCACTTTAGCCTTTATAAGAACACTTTCATTTCTATACTCTCTCTAAATTTCCAGAATTTGTCCCTTTGATATCCACCATTCATGCTTAAGTCATAACCTTTATTCTCTCCCTAAACATATCACATATTTAATCACTTAATCCATCATCAAACTAAATTCATTTCAAGCTTTATTCATGCCTACATGCATCATAGGAAAACACCTAACCATTTCTTATCCCAAACATTGCATAAAAGATAAATAATTCACGTAAAAGCCATTCCTATAATCGTGGATGACTTCCCATAATTGTTGGTTGTAAAAATACAAACTTTCCAATATTTTAACATATCCCATGATCGTGGGTTATTACATCCGAAATTTTCTAGCAATCTTCCTTTATGTTTTCCCAACTTTTCGTCTTCCATATCTTACATCTAAACCATCTTACGCTTTATTTATTCTTTCTAAAATATTTCCTCTTCGTTCTCACCTCCATTCAAACTCAAAATATCTACAAATCCAATTATAACTTATTGTTGATCTTGTAAATAAAAACACGATATGAAATTATCCATGCATTTGTCAATGATTCAGCATATGTTTAGCTTCATTATCAACTTCACCTTGTCTCTAAAATATCATCCTACTTCTTCCCATTTCAAGACAATACACTAACCCTTTCTTTAGTTTTAAACTCATTCTAATTCATCTTTATAACAACTACTAATAATCCACGTGATCACACCTAAAAATAGAACATGAACATTTATAAAATTTCTTTATAAAATTTCTAAATTTTTTCTATAACATTTAAAATGATAATTCTAACTAAAAATCAACTCTTTACTAACTTGTGAATTAATAATCTTTACATACACAAAAATCAGTACATTCATATGCTGACTTCTTCACTCACATTATAGCATATGATCAACTCCCTTTACTCAGCAATCTATCACTATCCATCATCATACATGTTTCGTTTAACAAATCATGAAGAATAATATGCTACTTACTTGTTTATCTCTAAGGTCTTCAAATTAGAACTTAACGATGCAAATATCATCTTTCCTGGGTGGACTAAGTGAGTTCTTTAAGTGACAAGAAGAAGAAGACAAAGATCTTAAAATAGCTAGTGATAAAAGATGAGAGCAAGCATAAGGTCGTGAGGTGAGGTGAATATCGTAGATGGAGAAGAAGAACAATGAAGAAGATGAACTTGTAGAGACCAAACTGACAAATGGTTTACAAGAGAGTGTCGTGGGTTGATGGTTTAAAGACTTAGGTTAGAAGACTTGGTAAGTGTCGTGACAGTTACCTTTTAATTAACAAATGTAATGCTAACAATAATAATATCTTTTGATTTCTGTACCTAGTATCATTTAACCTCTAACCCATTTGTCTTCAAATTTCAATTTCAATTGTCTCCCAATTTTCTATGACATTAATCATTGAATCCTAATGCCACTTATAAAAAATTTCCATTGTCATTTGATACTTATTTCTATTACCATTTATCAAATGTTTTACCACTTGGCATTTTTTTTGATACAAAAACATTCAAAATCTCATAAATTTTCTAAATTTTGACCAAAAAATTCTAAATCAATAATTATACTTACCAAATCAATTTTAAAGACTTATAATCCACAATTCACATCATAATCACATTAAAACAATCATTTATACCAAAAAATGCCATATAAGTGTATGAACAATCATTGTAATGTGCGTAAAAATCAAATTCACTTGTATGTAAGTTATATTATACATGAGCTTGAATTGCATTTTCTAATTTCTCTTTGCTATTTTCTCATTTACAGAAATCTAGGGGAGCCCTTATTATAGGAAATGGGATATAACAATTCTTCCCTCCTTAAGAAATTTCGTCTTTGAAATTCTTACCTAATTATTCTTACCTAATTACCAACTCAATAAGAGCTATATACTGATCCCATGCACGCTAAAACTCCAATACACATACCCTGAACATATCCTTAATAGGCTTGATTATCCTCTCACTCTATCCATCTGTTTGAGGATGAAATGTAGTATTGAAGTTCAACTTCATGCCTATAGCTGATTATAAACTACTTGAAAATCTTGTGGTAAATCTAAGATCCCTGTCCAAGACTATGGACATTGGAACCCTGTGTAACCTCACTGCTTTGTTCACATACCTTTAGGCTAACTGGTTTAGTGAGTTATTCTCTCTCACTCGTAAGAAATGGGTTGACTTTGTCAATCGGTCCACCACAACCCATATAGCATCATATTACCTCGGAGTCCTTGACAATTCCATAATGAAATCCATCATAATCCTCTCCCATTTCCACCCTAGAATAGTTAACGAATGGTACTTACCAACTGGACCCTGATGCTCCACCTTAATCTACCAGCAAGTTAAACATTTAGCCACATAATTATCTACTTGCTTCTTCATAGCTGGCCACAAAAAATGTTGCTTTAGTGTGTTATACATCTTAGTAGTACCAAGATGCGTAATATAGGATGCTACATGAGCTTCCTCTAGAATCTCCTTTCTCAATTCATCCACATCAGGGACATACAATCTTTGCCTTAACCATAATGTATCATCTCTCAATTCAAATTTAGAATTTAGGTTTAGCTCGAATTTCTCAATGAGTTTCACAATTTCAAGATCTCCACTATGAACTTTTCTAATTCTCTCAAGCAACATTAGTCTCAGCTTCAAAGTAGCTATCGATGTCTCATTTTGCTCTAAATTCAACTCAACATTTAATGCTCTCAATTGAACTAGGCTTGGTAGCCTCAATATCTGCACTTGAGTTGTACTGCTATTTGATTTGCTGCTCAATGCATTAGCCACCATACTAGCTTTTCCCAGATAATATTCAATCGTATAGTTATAATCTCTCAAAAATTTAATCCATCTTCTCTATCTCATATTCAAATCGTTTTGACTCAATAGATACTTCAGGCTCTCATGATCAGTATTTATATGGAATGTCTTCCTATATAAATAATGTCTCTATATCTTTAGAGCAAAATCACTGCAACAAGCTCTAAATCATACATTGGATAATTAATTTTGTGAGATCTCAATTATGTCGATGCATATGTTATCACTTTGCCATGTTGTATCAGTACACATCCCAATCCTTGATGCGAAGCATTACTATAAATTACATAACCTCCAACTCTTGATGGAATAGTCAACACCAAAGCTATAGTTAACCAATGTTTTATCTCCTCAAAACTTCTATGACATTCCTCACTCCATTTGAAAGTCACATTCTTCCTCAAAATTTTAGTCAAAGGAGTTGAGATTAGTGAAAACCCCTCGACAAACCTCCTATAATACCCAGCTAATCCAAGGAAACTCCAGATCTCTAATACATTCTTCAGAGTTTCTCACTTCATCACTGCCTCTATTTACCTTGGATCTACTTGAATGCCTTGTTTACTCACTATATGACCCAGAAACACTACTTGATTAAGCCAAAATTAACACTTACTGAGTTTGAGATACAACTGTTTCTACCTCATGATCTGTAAGATTAACCTCAAATGTTCAGCATGCTCTTCTCTACTCTTCAAATACATTAAAATGTCATCAATAAGAATGATACAAAATGATCCAGGTAGGGTTGAAACACCTTATTCATCGAAGCCATAAATGCAGCTGGGGCATTTATCAACCCAAACGACATTACTAAGAACTCAAAATGCCCATACTTGCTCCTGAAGACACTTTTTAGTATATCATCTTCTGCTATTTTCAATTGATATTACTCAGATCTTAAGTCTAACTTAGTGAACACCTGGTCTCCTTGCAACTGATCAAGCAAATCATCAATTCTTGGCAACGAGTACTTGTTCCAAAATCGCAGAAATTTTCTAAATGTTGACCAAAAAATTCTAAATCAATAATTATACTCACCAAATCCATTTTCAAGACATATAGTCCACAAATCACATCATAATCACATCAAAACAGTCATTTATACCCGAAAAATGTCATATGAGTGTATGAATGGTCAATGTAATGTGTACAAAAATCAAATTCATATGTGTGTATGATATATTATGCATGAATATTAGTTGGATTTTGTAATTTCTCTTTTCTATTTTCTCATTTACAAAACTTTAGGGTTCTAACCCTTATTATGAGAAAATGGTATGTTCAAATTCTCTAACAAAATTCACAAGAAAGTTGTCTCACTTGATTCTTTAGGATGTGAATAGAAGAGGCATGATTTTTTGTTACTTGCTCAAATTGCCCTTCTAGTCTCGTCTGGCCCTCTTCCATGTCTATGAGCTTATCTAGGATCTTGTCGAATTTAGAATCCCATAAACTGGGCTCATCTTGCTTAAATTATGATAGGTCTTAATGTCTTAAATGTTGGCCCTGAATTTTTATTTACTTACTTAAGCATGATTTAAATGAATTATAAGGTTTTGATAAATTAAGTTTTGGAGTTTAATTATTATGTTAATGTTAGAAGGATTTTTATTATATGGTTTAGATGCATTAAAGTAGTAATAAGGTGGAAGGGTATTTTTAGATAATCACTTAAGGTTAAAAGAATGTAAGCTTCTAAGGAAGGGTAAAATGGATTTTTGGGGCTCATTAAGGGTAAAAAGGGGAAGAAGAAGACTTGTCTTGCAATTGGAGGAGAAGAAAACGAAAATTGAAGAGATGAAGAGAGAGAGTGTCGTGGGGGAAGGGGAAAAGAAGAGGAAGCTAACTAGGTTTCCAATTTTCTTAGTTTTAGAGAGTGATTTTGAAGTTGTTCAAGAAAGGAAAAAGAAAGAGGAAGATTAGAGCTTCCATTTGAGCCAAGAATATCATTAATTGGTGAGGATTCAAGGCAAGTTTATGTTTAAACTTTTGTATTTTTAGAAGGGTTTTGGTTCATGAAGCTAAAGAAATGCATGGGTTTAAGTGTTCTAAGAACAATTTTAGTGTATATATAACTTTCTTTGAGTTCTCTACTCGAAGTCCTATTGGATTGGGATTTTTGTCAATATTGAAGGAAATTCAAGGTGGGTTACATTTTTATAATTGAATAATTAGCCATAAATGATTCTTCCAAATCAAGAAAGCAAATGTTTTTCAACTGTATTATAAATGTTCATTTATTGCTCTTTGAATGCTTTAAGAAAGTGCTATGTGTTTGGTATGTGAACATTGTGTTGACGATTTGTGAAAAGAATGCAAAAATAAATTTATGAAATAAAATGAAATACTATGTTTATGAAATCACTTTTCGAAAAAAGTGCCAGTTTGGCCAACAAGTTTACATGTTATGTGGATTTGGTTTGGTCCATTCTGTATATGAAGCGCACTTTGACTAAAGACTTCTCTCGCCTACCCGTAAGTGGCATGGAGCTCCTTCAGGGACTCCCTCAAGTTTATGACTATGTAAAACCACTAATTGGGATTGTGTTAGTTCGTTTTGTTCACGATTACAGAGGACCAATTCATGGGAATGTGTTAGGTCGATCTATTTATAGACCTCCCAAACCATTTTGATGTGCTTATGTGTTGACAAGTTTATTGAATGCATGATTTATGAAATGTTTGATAAATTGAGAATTTGGAAATATGTGTTTCATGATGCATTGTGAATTTTTACAATGTTTTTGCTTGTTATCGGTTATAAAATTGTTACCCACGAGTTTTAATCTCACCTCCCATTCTATCCCATCTTCAGGTGATGAGCAAGAGATCAAGTGATCGAGCATAAGGGCATTACTCCGGATTATGCTTATTTCGTATTTTAAGTTAGTTTTTGTAAAACAAGGCTTTAGTTGCTTTTTGACCAATCCTACTTTGTGTAAATTATGTATTTTTGGACTATGATATATCGTGGCTTGAAAGGCCCATTAAATCCTTGAAAAACTCTTATCTTTTGATGATAATGAAATATTATTGTGTTTTTTTCTCATGACTCTCAAAGTTTGTACATTGCATTTTTCAAGTATTCATAAAGGGTAAAATTTTGTTTTCTAACTTTTAGGGCAAATCTGTATTGATCTAGGTTGAATTAGATAGAGTTTTCTTCTTGGAAGTTGTAGATTATCTTTCTTCCTTTCCAATGATATAAAGTATGAAGTTTTTGGAAATTTGGATTGGGAGACATGATCATTATAAGTTAGTAATGCTGTATATGATGCATATAGGACAGTTGTACTGAATGATGAGAATTTGTAATATGTGATGAGTAAATGGAGTTGAGATTCGGGAGTTTAATGAAATCAATTTGATAGTTTAATGTTTAAGGAGTGAAGTTACATTAGGAGAAGTGAATTTGGGAAGATTATGAGTGAAAGTGGTGTTTGATTGTTGGGTCAGGGTTGCAGATTCAAAGGCTTCATAGTGGCGAACTTTTCTCGAAAGGTGCTTCTACCTCTATCCCGTAATTTATCCAAGGCAAAATTTTCCCAAGAGGTCTATGGAACACCATCCTAGTTTGTCGCAACACAAATATTTAGTATGCTGTGATGAACTTTTCCCGAGAGATCTTTGGAAATATTTCCTAGTTTCGCTGCGGTGAACCCGCCAGTGCTGATGCTGAAAGATTTTCTTATAAATTGAATCTTATGACTTTCCTCTTAAGTGATAGTTACCCAAACATCTCAAATCATTGATAGGAAACTTTTGGGATGTTATAAGAATGAAGATGAACCAATGATCGCTAATGAGAGTTCATGGAAATAACCTTACAGGGTAATACACACGCTCATTTTTTATGACTTCTAGATAGTTGGGCTTCGGAAATGGGGTCCAGCATCTTATGGTGTTAGAGTGACTAGGTTGAGGTCTAGGATGCGGACTAGGTTTAGGAGTATCCTAGGCTTTGAATGAGTAGTTTTAAAATATGAAATGAACATGCATTGTTTTTAAATGAACCTCATGCATTGTTTTGTATTGTTTTACATGATTTGAAATTATTTTTTGAAGCATTAACTAAAAGTTTTTTTAAAATATTTTCAATTGAAGGAGTGAATATGTCACCTTGGAAAAGAACTCAAGGAGTGCTGATTCGATTTGGCTCTCACCGAGGAAGTACAGATGAATCGTATGTCTCACAAGACGCGGGGACACACTCTGCTCTTGATTCGGAGGCACCTAGTACGTAGCATGAAATGCCACTGCCTCCTCTCCTATGCCTACTATTTATTCACAGTTGTTTCAAGCCTTTCCTCAGGCTTTCACATATGCCATAGGCCAAGGGTCACAAGTTCTGATACCAGTTCCGGTGGAGAAGAGTGGGTAGTATGATAAGCTCTACAAGTTTGGAGTTGTAGATTTTAATGGTACTAAGAATCCGAAAGGGGCTGAAGCATGGTTGAAGAGGACCGAGAGAGTCTTGCTTCAGATGAAGTGCTCTAATGAAGGGAAACTAGATTATGCAACGAGCTTGCTACAGGGGGATGCACTACATTGGTGGGAATCAGTGCTCCACAGTCAGGTTATGCCTCTGGTGTTATCATGGAGAGATTTTGTGGAAGTGTTCAGGAAGAAGTACCTTTCTAGGGTTTATGTACAAGAGAAGGTCAGAGAGTTTCTGAATCTCACACAAAGGGACATGAGTGTGAGTGACGAGGACATTGTGGCGAATGAGGAGGACAAATGCCGCAAGTTTGAGGGAGGACTTCATTTGGGGATTAGGGAGAAGGTGCTCATCCATAACTTCTGTGACTACAAGCAGTTGGTAGATGCTGCACTTCAGGCCGAGAAACTGGAGAATATCAAGTATGAAGTGAATAAGAAGAGGAAGAATTGGGAGTAGTATTCCAAGAAGGGAATGAGTGCTCCAATGCTTAAGAGGAGTACAAGGATTTTCCATACCTAGAGCGAGGTGGGGAGTAGTGCCTTTACTAAGAACAAGGAATCAAGGGTGGCTTCGACGCAAACCTCAACTGTGGGAGGCAATAATAGGGTGGAGAGGAGTAGGTACATTAACCCTCAATATGAGCATTTTGGGAAGTTTCACAAAGGAGAGTGCTTTAAGTTACTTGGAGCACGTTTTCTATGCAGGGAGAAGGGACATATGATCAGGGAATGTCCCCAGATGACAAGGCAAGAGGGATCACAGTTGTAAGCCCTAAGGAAAGTAGAAACAGTGGGAACCAGGCTAATCACTGACGTGGGCAGTTTTGGGGCTACAAGGAAGGCTATCCCTCCAGGAAGGTCTAAGGGTCAGGCATAGGCCAGGGTATTTATTTTCCATGAAAAGATTAATTCTGAAGTATATGTTTTGATTGATTCTAGCTCCATGCATTCATTTGTTTCTTTAAGCATGACAATATGTGGTGTGAATTTGGTTCCATTGGAAGATCCATTGATTTTTAGCACTCCTCTGAAGAGGAAAGTGATAATTAAGTTAAGTGTATAGAGATTGTGAATTGGTTATTGAGGGAACTAGGTAGGTAGTAGACTTATTGCCGCTAGAGCTAAAGGGTCTAGATGTTATACTGGGTATGGATGCCATAGAGAAATACTGTGCAAAGTTAGGTTGTAGTCTCAAAGAGGTAGAGTTTGACTTTGGCAATGGAGAGAAGGTGACTTTTAGAGGAGAGAGAAGAATGTTGTCACCTAGAATGATTTCAGCTTTGTTAGCTAACAGGATGATGAAAAAGGGGTGTGAAGCCTCCTTGGCACATGTCGTGGATACCGATGTGAATGAAAGGAAGTTAGAAGATTTTCTGATTATGAGGGAGTTTCTCGATGTGTTTCTAGAAGACTTACCTAGATTGCCACCAGTAAGGGAAATTGAGTTTGCCATTGACTTGATTCTTGGTTTCGCATTCGTTTCTATATCACCGTATAGAATGCCTCCAGTTGAATTGAGAGAGCTCAAGAAACAGTTGGAAGAGCTGTTAGAGAAGTGGTATATCAGGTCAAGTTTGTCGCTATAGGGAGTGCCTATTCTATTTATTAAGAAGAAGGATGGGTTATGGCGTATGTATATTGATTATCGGAGACTCAATAAGGTGACCATTAAGAACAAGTATCCTCTGCCACGAATTGATGATTTGTTCGACCAGTTGCAAGGGGCACATGTCTTTTCTAAAATTGATCTCAGGATAGGCTATCATCAGCTCAGAATTAGAGAGTCTGATGTGAACAAGATAGTTTTTAGAACTCGTTATGGGTATTATGAGTTCCTAGTCATGTAATTTGGATTGAGTAATGCTCCAGCTGCATTTATGGATCTTATTAATAGGTCTTCAAGGAGTATTTGGATTAGTTTGTCATAGTATTTATGTTAGACCCCGTTTTCGAAGTCCAACTCTTGCAGAAAATCATAAGACTTGAGCTATTTCTAATAGAGAACACCTTAATCATTACCGGTTCATCTTCTTGCTCTGAGGCCATGCAATTATGAAACTTCAAGTTTGGGCATAGTGGAAGCTAAAATCATTCGAAGGTATGGCAGGTTCACCACGGCGAAGGTCCAGAATTTTCCCTCCTGCCCCTCTCAGGATAAATACGCTGTGACAAGAAAGTTAGCTCTTGCCGCGACGAACCTACAATGTTATTTCCTCCACGACAACCCTTGTGATTTTGCTGCGGATAAATCCCTGGAAACTCAACCCCTAAACCTAAAATTTCCAATGGTTTCTACATCACTCTTTCATTGCTTCCAATTTACGTTGTCCCAAATTCACTCCCTCTAATGCATTATCATTTCATAACAATTCAGTATTATCTCATCATACTCTCTAATCTCTTTCATTTAATTCATTTCTTACGACTAGTTCTCATTATTCATAATTCCTACCTTTCTCCCATGACATCTCACTTATGTATCAACAATTCTTGATCAAAATTCATTATCTCAACCTTATCCATACACAAATTCATATTTCTACTCAACATCATCCATATGTGACTCATAATTCATTTACATCAAAAGATATGAGTTCTTTATAAAGCTGAAGTGACATATCAAACCATAATACAACAATGTCTCAACATCCCGAAATACGTAAGATACTTGAACTAACAATACTTGAAATGCAACTAAAGTCTCATGATTACAAAATCTAGCTTATAATACAAAAATATGCATAATCGGAGTTAGGCCTTGACTCTCTTTCACTCCTTCTTTCACTCTCAATTTTGCTTCTCTAAAATGTAAGACAACAATTAATTCTTCCCCTTTTTATATCCTTAATGAGTAAGCAAAGTCCACTATGCCCTTCCATGTAATGCCTTAGCCTTTTAACCTTTAGTGATCTTCCAAAAATACCCTTATGCATTCTTAATTCTTCAATTTAGCTTACACGATACTATACTCTAACTTAATCTTAATTCTTCCATTTAATACTTCAAATTTCCATCAATCCCTGCTATAAATCCTCCTAAACTTGACATAATAATTTAACTCCAAATAAAATGATTTACCTAACAAAACCATAAAATTTATTCAAATCATGCTTACTAAAATAATAATAAAAAAATTCAGGGCCCAACAGTTTATCGATGACATTTTGGTTTATTCCAAGGACAAAGAGGAACATGAAAAAACATCTCTAGCTAGTGTTGCAAACATTGAGGGAGAGGGAACTTTACGCCAAATTCAGCAAACATGAATTTTTGGCTTCATGAGGTGATCTTGCTTGGGTATGTGATCTCGAAGGATGTAGTACATGTTGATCTAAGGAAAATTAAAGGAGTGGTGAAGTGGCATGCACCAAAGACAGTTGCAGAAGTCAGGAGTTTTCTAGGTCTGGTAGGGTATTATAGGAGGTTTGTGGAAGGATTTTCCATGATAGCTGCTCTAGTGACCAAATTATTAAGAAAAAATTAAAAGTTTATCTGGAGTGATGAATGTTAGAAAAACTTTAAGGAGCTTAAGTACAGATTAACAAGTGCTCCAATTTTGACCTTGCCTATAGGAGATGAGGGCTATATAGTTTATAGTAATGCTTCAAAGAAGGGTTTGGGTTGTGTGTTGATGCAGGGAGACAAAGTAATAGCTTATTTCTCGCGGCAATTGAAACCGTATGAGTTGAATTATTCGACCCATGATCTGGAATTGGCAGCAGTAATTTTTGCCCTGAAGATTTGGAGACATTATTTGTATAGGGTTCAGACGAAAATTTTTACGAATCACAACAATCTCAAGTATTTATTGAGTCAAAAAGAGCTAAATTTGAGATAGAGAAGATGGTTATAGTTGCTCAAGGATTATGAGCTATTGATTGAATACCACTTAGGAAAGGCAACTGTGGTGGCAGATGCCTTGATTAGGAAATCCTCCACAGCCTATGTTCAAATAGTTTAATTGCCATTATTGATAGAGATGGCTAAGCTGAAGATAAGTTTGACACAGGAGGAGCTTGATTGCATTATGGAAAATTTCAGAGCAAGACCGATAGTCAGGGAGAAAGTTAAGGAGTTGCAAGCACAGGATGCAAAATTGAACAAACTCTAAGAAGAAATTTAGAATATTAAGAAATCTGAAGTGGTAGTGAGGGATGATGGACTTATGGTTGTAGGCAACCGACTCTATATTCCAAATATCCAGGAGGTAAAGGATGAGATACTCGACGAGGCACATAATACAACTTATGCTATACACCCAGGTAGCACCAGAATGTACAAATATTTGAAATAGAATTTCTAGTGGAAAGGCATGAAGAGGGATGTAGCATAATATGCAAGTAAGTGTCTAGTGTGTCAGTAAGTCAAGGTTGAACACCAGGCACCTTCAAGCAAGTTAAGGCCATTGTCCATTCCTAAATGGAAGTGGCCAAGGGTGAATATGGATTTTTTGATGGGTTTGCCTAAGACCAATAAGAAGCATGATACTATATGGGTTATTGTTGATCATTTGATGAAGTCAACCCATTTTTTAGAAATTAAACAGACTGATTCTCTACATGTACTAGCAAACAGGTATATTGATAAGATAGTGAGACTGTATGGGATTCCAGATTCAACAGTTTCTGACAGAGATCCTCGATGTACTTTGAGATTCTGGGGAAGCTTACAAGAGGCTTTGAGAACCAAGTTGAATTTTAACACTACTTTTCAACCCCAGACAGATGGTCAATCTGAGAGGACCATTCGGATCCTTGAGGGAATGCTCAAGGCATATGTGATGGATTTTAAAGGAGCTTGGGATGAGCATTTTCCATTAGTCGAATTTGCTTACAATAATTCATACCATTCGAGCATTCAGATGGCTCCTTATGAAGCACTATATGGGAGGAGATGTAAAACTCCTATATGCTGGGATTAAGAAGGAGAAAGGAGACCTATGGGACCAAAGTTACTTCAAATGATAGTTGACAAGGTCAATTTAATTAAGCAGAGGCTTAAAGCAGCACAAGATAGAATGAAAAGCTATACTGATGCACACCGGAAGGAAATGGAGTATGAAGTGGGTGAGAAGGTTTTCCTTAAGGCATCTCTTTGGAAAGGGGTTATGAGGTTTGGAAAGAAGGGTAAGTTGAGTCCAAGATATGTGGGTCCTTATGAGATTCTTGAGAGAATTGGACTGCTAGCCTATAGGTTAGCACTGCCATCAGATTATCACAAATACATGATGTATTCCATGTTTACATGTTGAGGAGGTATAGATCAGATCCCTCTCATGTCATCCAGCCCACTGAGGTCCAATTAAGAGATGATCTGACTTATGAGGAGACATCAGTGGAGATTTTGGATACTAATGAAAAGGTCCTCATGAACAAGACAGTTCAACTAGTCAAAGTCCTGTGGAGAACCCATTCTATGGAAGAGGCCACGTGGGAGCCCTTGGAAGCTATGAAGGAGAAGTATCCACACCTCTTCGATGACTCAGGTAAGAATTTCGAGAACGAAATTCTTTAAAAGAGGGAGAAATGTTGGGCCCAAATATTTATTTATTTCTTTAAGCATGATTTGAATCAATTATGAGGTTTTGAGAAATTAAGTTTTTGGAGTTTAGTTATTATGTTAATGTTATAAGGATTTTTATTATATCGTTGAGTTGTATTAAATTAGTAAGAAGGCGGAAGGGAAATTTTGGAAGATCACTTAAGGTTAAAAGAACAAAAGCTTATAAGGAAGGGTAAAATGGACTTTTTAGGCTCATTAAGGGTAAAAAGGGGAAGAAGAAGACTTGTCTTGCAATTGGAGAAGAAGAAAATGAAGATTGAAGAGAGGAAGAGAGAGTGTCATGGGAAAAGGAGAAAAGAAGAGGAAGCTAACTAGGTTTCCAATTTTTTTTTAAATTTTAGAGGGTGATTTTGAAGTTGTTCAAGAAGGGAAAAAGAAAGAGGAAGATTAGAGCTTCCATTTGAGCCAAGAAACTTATTAATTGGTGAGGATTTAATGTAAGTTTATGTTTAAAATTTTAGATTTTTGGAAGGGTTTTGGTTCATGAAGCTAAAGAAATGCATAGGTTTGAGTATTCTAGGATCAATTTTAGTGTAAATATATCTTTCTTTGAGTTCTTTGTTAGAAGTCCTATTGAATTGAGATTTTTGCCAATATTGAAGGAAATCAAGAGAAGAGGCAAGAGGGGTAAGAAGAGAGGCATCTTTGAGCAATTGTTAAGCAAGGAATTCAAGGTGGGTTACATTTTTATAATTGAATAATAAGACATAAATGATTCTTCCAAATCAAGAAAGTAAATGTTTTTCAATTGTATTATAAATGTGCATTTATTGCTCTTCGAATGCTTTGAGAAAGTGCTATGTATTTGGTATGTGAACATTATGTTGATGATTTGTGAAAAGAATGTGAAAATAAAATTTTGAAATAAAATGAATTACTATGTTTATGAAATCACTTTTTGAAAAAAGTGTCATTTTGGGCAACGAGTTTACAAGTTATGAAATACTTGCTATGTGGGTTTGGTCTGGTCCATTCTATATGTCAAGTTCACGTTGACTAGAGGCTTCTCCTGCTTGCCCGCAAATGGCATGGAGCTCCTTCAGGGACTCCCTCATGTTTACAACTACACAAAACCACTAAGTGGGATTGTGTTAGTTCGTTTTGTTCACGACTACACAAGGCTAATTCATGGGAATGTGTTAGCTCATTCTGTTTACGGACCTCCCAAACCATTTTGACGTGCTTATGTGTTGACAAGTTTATTGAATGCATTATTTGGGTTGCTTATGAAATGTTTGATAAATTAAGAATTTGGAAATATGTGCTTCATGGTGCATTGCGAATTGTTCGTTATCAGTTATAAAATTGTTACCCATGAGCTTTAAGCTTACCCGCCATTCCATCCCATCTTCAGGTGAGGAGCAAGAGATTGAGTGATCGAGCATAAGGGCATTACTTCGGATTATGCTTATTTTGTATTTTAAGATAGTTTCTGTAAAACAAGGCTTTAGTTGCTTTTCGAGCAATTCTACTTTATGTAAATTATGTATTTTTGGACTATGATGTATCATGGCTTGAACTGCCCATTAAAGCCTTGTAAAACTCTTATCTTTTGGTGATAATGAAATATGATTGTGTTTTTCCTTGTGACTCTGAAAGTTTGTGCATTGCATTTTTCAAGTATTCATCAATGGTAAAATTTTGTGCTTTGACATTTAGGGAAACTCTGTATTGATCTAGGTTGAATTAGACAGAGATGTCTTCTTGGTAGTTGTAGATTGTCTTTCTAGCTTTCCAGTGTTATAAAGTATAAAGCTTTTGGAAATTAGGATTGGTAGACATGAGCATTAAAAGTTGGTAATGCTGCACAGGATGCATATAGGATAGTTATAGTGAAAGATGAGAATTTGTTGTATATGATGAATCAATGGAGATGAGATTTGGGAGTTTAATGAAATCAATTTGATAGTTGAATGTTTAAGGAGTGACACTGCATTAGAAGAAGTGAATTTGGGAAGATTATGAGTGAAAGTGGTGTTAGATTGTTAGTTTAGGGTTGTAGATTCGAAGGTTTCGCCGCAACGAACCAGATTCAGCCGCGGCGAACTTTTCTTGAAAGGTACTTCTGCCTCTATTCAATAATTTCACAGTGGCAAAGTTAGAGTTTTGGTCTCGACGAAGTTTTCCCAAGAGGTCCTTAAAACACCATCCCTGTTTCGCCGTGACAAACTTTTCCTGAGTGATCCTTGGAAATATTTCCTAGTTTTACCGCAGCAAACCCGCCAGTGCTAAAATTGAAAGATTTTCTTATAAATTGAAGCTTACGACTTTCCTCTCATGTGATAACCATATCAGATGGTTGATAGGAAACTTTTGGGATGTTATAAGAATGAAGATGAACCAATGATGTCTAATGAGAGATCATGGAAATAACCATACAGAGTAATGCATACGCTCATGTTTTATGAATTCTGGATAGTTGGGCTCCGGAAACGGGGTCCAGCACAAAGTGAATCCTCATATTGTTAGACCAATAGAAATTTAGGAGGTTCTACCACCCCGGAGTGTACATGTTCTAATAAAGATATTGTGCCTTATTGTGCCTTATTGTAGTTTGCAAAAGTTCCTTTCTCCCTATAATATCTATCTTCCATTATTGTTCTTTCCATTTCTTCTTGGCGTCTGGCTCTTCAGATGTCTCATTCACACTCTAAGACGTCTTATTGTGTATGTAATTTATTCCCCAAACTTTTTTCTTTTTTAAAACAATAGATAGTGAAAAAACTTTAGACTAAAGAACTATACTAATCACCTCCCCGTCAATGGTGCTAAAAACTTGATCGGTTTGTTTGATATGTGTAAGTTTTAATTAATTAACCTTGATAATCCATAAGCACACTGTTCATTCACATAGTGCCTAAGGTGCAGATCCCATGAGGAGGGATAATCTAATCCTAAAATCTAAGGCCAGAACAAATAACAGAAATTCAAAATGTAATGAACTAAAATAAGAATTCAATTCACTCAAGCAAATTAATTCAATAATCAATCACGAAAATATTAGTAATTTAGTAGTTGCATCATACACTTACGAATTAACCTAATGGATTTACCAATTGAGAGAAAGGGAGATTTACCTATCCTTAATGGTAATATAATTAATTATGAATTACCGGATTATTGGTTTTACACAATCCTAGGGTTGATTACTCTCTCTCAAGTTATAACCATTAACCCTAAATTATAAACCCTAATTAGATTATAGAAGTTGCAATTTCTCAATTAACAACTTATCCAAAATCCTAATTAGATCTAAAGTTGTATAACAAACTATCAGAAACCTAAGCGAGATCTCTCTTCGCACAATTTACTGATTTGATTTAATTCTTGTTCTATTAAATCACTTAACTCTTGTTATCCCAATTTAATTATTTTTCAATCGATTCAACCACTCAATTTATTATCGGCCTAACGTCTTCTCCTCTTCTCTCTTCGTTTTTCTCCTTCTCTATCTCTCGATAATTCTCTGTAGGGTTTCTCTAAAAGTGGCTAATGCAAAAGCTTCCCCTACCTCTTTGTTTTATTCTCTAAATACATTTTGTGTTCTTAATAGCCCTAGGGTTTTTTTGGGGTCCAAAAGGTTTAAAAAATCCTTCAAAACTTGACGTTTTTGAGTGTTTGGACGTTTGTTTGATGCAAGCCATGGTCGTGGCCCTACAGGCCAACAATATGGGCCACATCTAAGTTCTGTCATGATCGTGGCATATGGGTGATGATTGTGGGCAAACTCTGATGCTTCTGTTACTATTGTGGCATGTTGTGCCATGATTATGGGCCATTGTTTTGACCCGAGTGTCTCCGAAACTTCTCCATTCTTTGACGTTGAACCTAAAACACTAACAAACACATCAAGATACCTCAAAAAATAATAATTTAGTTCAATGACTTGTACTAACCCATAAAATAGTTTAAACATAAATAATTAACAAACTAACACAATTCTAACTTGAACATATACTAAACGATTAAATTAATAATTAAATATATATCAAACTAAGCCCTAAACACAATGTAATTTATACTTGTCAAGGGATGAAATGAGCAAACATCATACAACAACTAAATTAGCTATTTCATATTCAACTCAACTACTATATTAGGTATGATGCTAAACACACAATAGATAAAATAATAAGGCTCCTAGACCTAATATAAGTAAAACAATGATAGAAAGGAATCTTGTTTTGACTATGCTTAATAAATCAACCTAAACTTGAAACCTCTTCTAGCAAAATATCCTGCGCGTGGTGAGTTCTAAAGATGTTAACTTTGATATTTTAATTCTGCTAGAAATAGTGGCTTCCCTTAACCACCTAAAGTTTTTGTAACAAAATTCAAAAGCTTTCAACTTACTACCTTTGAATGCTTTGTTATTCCTTTCAATTAAAATTGCATCAACAGTTCTTCCAAAATGCATTCCATATATTATAATTCACTCTCACACTAATTATGTTTCTTGATCATGTAATCAAGTTTTGCTCTCCATTTACTTTTGTCGCAGTGAATATTGTAAAAGTCATGTAACTTGCTTTAAACTGTTTGATAGAAGTTACATTTGAAAGATGAAAGGTTTAAGCTTTCATTTTTCATATTTCATATAGAGCATCCAGAATCTGAATGTTGGATTTGAGAGTATTATAGATTACCAATCTTCTTCTTATTGCTAGCCAAAGTATAAAGGAGGTTTGAGAATATTTGATTCTTTCTAAGTTAGCTTGAACCAAAGAACATCCTTTTGATATGTTGCAAACATTTTCATACAAGATTTATTGGTGAAAACTTTAGTTTAGTTTCTGGCTCATATTAGTTTGTCCTCTCTCATATGAGAATGATATTAGGTATGCATATTCTTTAATGTTAAGAAGCCTTTTGAGTTATAAAAAGGACATCTCTTATTCTCATCCTTAATTATAACTGCTACCCTACCTTGATCATGTATACTAGTTAGAAGATGCCTTAGATCCTAAATTCAGTTAAGTGAAGCTACTTCGTGCTAGTTATCTTAAGGATGTATAGTCTTAAATTTTACTTCTAAGTTTAGGATGCACTTTTCTTTGGATTTGCACACTAGTACGAACTAACCATATACCCTATTCAATAAGTGGAACATATTAGCCATTTGCTTTCAGGTTAGGAAGTAAATAGTCAAAGAAGTACAATCATTCATTCTTATTCTTAAACCAACATTCTTAATACTAAAGAGTTGGGAGAAAAAAGGGGAAAGTTATTAGTTCTCAATTTTCCTACTTCCAAATTCGATTTAGTAATAATTTTTTTTGTTGCTCAAATTGAAATGATGCTTAGTCCCTGTTCCCTCTTTGGTGGACATAAGTATTTTTGCTTCACTTTACCTTTATTTGTGTTATTTTCTTGGCCAAATCATAAGAAATTTTTTGTCATTTTAATGATTTCCTTTATGATTGCTTTATATAAAGCTAGGTGGAAGCTCTAATAGATTTGAATTTTGTTTACCATTGAGATTAAGAGTTGCAATCTATCAATGGTGTAGCAGTTTGGCAAGTACGAGTTAATCCCATGAGGACTTTAAGTGCTAGTCTTACCATTTTTCTATTATCTAACAACTGAATCAGGTTATGAACTTAGTTAAAATTAGATTAAGCAAACTAAATTAAAGTTAAACATAATAATGAACTAGGATGAAGCAACTCTTATGATTAGTTGATGTTAAATAAGTAGTACCTAGGTTATGAATTCCCCTAAGATATCTTAAACACTAACCCTTTATCATGCAATTCAATTATTGATTATTGGACCTTGGAAATTCCTATATTTTATTATTATCTTTCTTAAGAATATTAACAACTAAGAATTGGTTGATTAACTTAAATCTCTTTCTAGTTAAGACCCCTAAGATTGCATTACTCGAGTCATGTATTTCATTATTATATTTGACCTTATTCTATAGGAATTATGTTGACCTATCTCTAGGTTTGCATGCAACATCATCCAACTATGTTAGATATATTTACACGAAGGATTTCTCAATCTTAATTATATGACACCAAACATTTGACTAATATTTCGGATATATTAGTTCAAGAATATAAACTTATAATTGAATTGTAATTAACTAATCAACAAAACTACATTGAATAAACAATTATATCATATTATTCATTCTAACTAAGGGTTCATCAAACTTTGGCTCTAAATGATTTAGTTCCTAAACATAGAAAACAAATCCAATAAAAAATATTTAGAATACAAAACTAAAATAAAATAATTCATATTATATATATACCACTTTTGTCTTTAATGAAATCTTATTGCAATATGTATTAAAGGTTGCTCACTATCAAATCTTGTCATGTAATCTTATGTTTTTCTTTGTCTTTTGTTCATAATACTACTTCTCTGGTGTCTAATATGACTCTAAAAAGCTCTTCTTCGTTTTTCCTTTATAAATTCCTTTCATAGTGAAAACCAGGATTTCTAAAATATATATAGTTACTTTTATGACTATGTAGGTGACCATGTATTTGAAAAGTTCCTTTAAATTATGACTTTACATGGCTATAAAACCTTACACGGCAAATATACATGATTGCATATGTCAATATACATGGGTGTCTCCACATAAGTAGGAATAATGTCTTTAAGGCTCCATACATTTATAGTGACTTATATTGTCAATATAAACGACCTTGTATCTCCAAAGTTGCTTTAAATATTCATTTTATGTCCCAAATTCTTCTCCTTTTAGTCTATAAAATCAATTATCACCTATAAACACCCTTGAAGCAAAATAAGTACCAAAAACACTATAAAAGTATTAAATAACAAGAAAAACACACTAAATATGGGTATATAAATATACTCAATTAATCGTTTATCAACTTACATTCCTTGAGAGATAAACCTTTAATAATAATTGGGACTCGCAAGTATTTGAATAGGAGTTCCTTTTATTTAAAGCCTATAGGAGATATTATATTATTAAAAAAACTATAACCTTATAGAGGATAAAAAGAAGCTACTTTAATTGGGATTTATGGTTAAGTTAAGGTAGGAGTTTGAATTTTAACAAAGAATCATGGAGGACTTTGATTAATTTTATTATGGAAACTTATAGTAGGAGAATATAAAATCAAATTCTAACTTTAAATCTATAATTTTTCATATTTATGATGATACTTGAATTGTCTTTACCTTCCTAGTGTTGTAAGCAATAATTTAGGTTGAAAATTCTATACAAAGAGAGAACAAATAAGGTGAGAGGAGATAATCTTGATTAAGGACCTTTATGCATTTAAAAGTTTGGGTAGGATCTTCGTTGATGACTACTTGTAAGATTTCATAGATACTCATATCCTTATCTAGCTTAAGAATTTCCTAGGGAAGCCTTATTCCACCATTTTTCAAAATAGGAATCTTCAACTCATATAATCAAAGTCCTTAGTGAAGTCCACTTTTAAGGGACAAATTCTAATATTCTTGAGCAATGAGGATGTTATCCTTGTATGAAGGCCATTTGAATTTGATTGGAATATGTCTCTTAAATGCTTGTTTATTATGGAAAGAAAATGTTGATTAGTGTACAGTTGAGAAAGACTAATTGGAAACTCAGTCATCTGAATTGATTTAACTAAATCTCTATTGAACTTCTTCTTTAAGAACCAATTGCCTTTGTTAATTCTCATTCAAAGTAAATCGTTTCCTAATATATGTGATATGTAGTCCTTATTTGGCTAAGGCATTATATGAATTCATCATTCCTCAAGCAAAATGAGCTTCTTTAACCATCATCATCATGTGGTTTCAGAATTTAATTAAATTCACTTATAATATGCCATAATGTTAATTTTTTCCCTTTAAATCAAACAAGTATTTTTAGAGCCTTTTCCTTTTCATTCATTATTTGAAACAAAATCACAATGTTATCTACATTAGCTATGCAATTCAGTAGTAATATTTAGTAGTAGATGAATTGATTTCTTTGCTTGCTATTAAGGAGCTAGTTTGGAAATTAATACTTTTCTATTAAAGTTTTGAGCATGGTTGTTAATGGTCCTCAAACTTGAAAAAAAAGGCAAGAGTGTTGCATTTATTTAGTATTAGAGTAAGACCAAAAATATTAGGTTTCCTAATAGGTGGGTAGTGATAAAGAACTTTTTACTTATTTAGTCCCCTTGTGTTCTAGGCTATAAAGTTTACGAGGTTAAGGAGGAATTTGTTTTCCTCTTTGAACTCCCGTCAAATTTTTTCTTTGTGGAAGAGACTAGGCTTATTGCAGTGATTCCCTTAAGCTTGATTGACAATTTCTGGTTTAGAGTTATTAGTCTTAATGACTTTCATTTTCATCTTAGTGCTTTAAATTACCTTGTGCTTAGGAATTTATGATTCCTTCATCATTTGTAACACTGTAGTAAGGTCAAAAACTTAAGTCATCTCTACATTTGACATTTCCTTAGGATATGATCCCTCTTGAACCAACTCTTTTAGTATGTAGGTAAGTCCTCAATATTAGGATTCTCATTTCCATTGGTAGAGGGATGTGGTGTTTTTTTTTACTCATTGGTTCTTTGTGTTCACTAATGAAAAATAATTTTCCAATTAATATCCATGACTTAGCTACTTTCACTACTGTCTATTAGTAGTTGATATTAACTATGTCTTCAACTAATTTCCCTTCATCATTACGTTTCATTATCTTAATGCCCTCTGGTGGTTTTTTCTTTTTGTGCAAACTTCAACATATATTTTAGTATAGATTATTCTTTTAAGAGTAGAGATTTGCTCATTGAGGTATATTTCCTACTCAAGGAGCTTGATAAGTGGCTAAACCTCTTAATGGATCAATGTTTCAGTGAAACTCTAAGGATATTTTTTTGTCTTAGTTTTGACCATCTCCATGCCTAGCATTCACTTTAAAGAATAAAGAGTTTGCCATGAATGTGTCAAGGGCTTGTTTCCAGCACTTTATCAATGATGAGTTCAAAAGTAAATTTAAGATTAAATCATCTCCATTATTGATACCATTTCCCACTTGTAGTTAGCCTATACTTGTAAATATGTTATACTTACCACTTAGGGTTTTAGTGTAAGCTTTAATTCCTACCTAACCTTTTATTATTAGTACTAGTACTAGTATTGCTACCGCTGCCACCACCACCACCACCATTACCACCATTGTAACCACTATTACCGATGCTACTACTACTGTTGCTGCTGCTGCTACTAATACTGTTACTGCTCCTTCTCCTCCTTCTCCTACTCCTCCTACTCTTATTAATACTACTACTACTACTATTACTCCTCTTCCTTCTCCTCCTCCTCCTCCTCCTCCTACTAGTACTATATTACTATTACTATTACTACTACTACTACTACCATTACTACTACCACAATTACCACTACTATGATTCCTCCTCCTCCTCCTCCTCCTCTTTTTACTACTACTACTACTACTACTTTTATTGCTACTGCTACTGTTACTACTTCTCCTTCTCCTATTGCTAATCCTCCTCCTCCTCCTCCTCCTCCTCCTCCTACTACTACTACTACTACCACCACTACCACCACCACCACCACCACCACCACCACCAATACTGCTATTAGTATTAGTACTCGTACTACTACTATTACTAGTACTAGTACTAGTACTAGTACTACAACTACAACTACTATTACTATTCCTCCTCCTCCTCCTCCTACTCCTACTCCTTACTACTAGTGCTTGAATTATTAAACTTTTATCATGCAATTATATTATAAATTATTGGACTATAAAAATTTCTATCTTATTTTAATTTCTTTCTCAAGACTATCTTTATCGATTTGTGAATTATGCTATTAGATTTGACCCTAATCCACAGGATTTATGTCAGTTTTGCTCTAGGTTTGTATGCAACTCCTTCTAATTATGATAAATCTATTCAGATAAGATGATTTCTTCTTAATCTCAATCATATGAAATCAAACATGCACTAATATTCCAGATATATTAGAATAAGAATAAAATGTATAATTGAATCATAAAAATCAATCAATATAATTATATTAAATAAAAGATTAAAGCATATTGTTATCAAAAACTAGGGTTCATCACACCTAGACATTAAACACATTTACTTGCTAATCGTAGAGAAAGAAATCTAAGATAAACATGAAGAAAAACTAATAGAAAAATAAATCATAATTTTAAATCTCCTTTTCCCTTCTATTAAATCTTCTTGAAATTTTTGATTTGAAGTTATTATCTACTAGATCTCTTAATTTATTCTTTATTTCTTCCTTGTACTTTAATCGAAATTGTCTTCTCTTAAGGTGTTTTACATCCCAAAACTACTTAATTTAGCTCTACTTTGATTGTCTCCACTCACATCCCTTTTATAGTAAAAATTAGGGTTCTTCGGACATACACGCCACTTACACAATTATGTAAGTGACCATGTAGATCCAAAAACATTTAAAATCATGACTTTACAAGTTTATAGAGACCTACACTCACATATGTATAGCCGTGTAAGTCAATGTCATTTCAAATCTTCATTTTATGTTACAACTTCATTTGACTTCTTCACCTTTTTGTCCATGAAGGCAATTATTAACTATAAATCCACTTAAAGCAAACTAAACATCAAGTATATAACAAAAATATAACCTATCAAGAAATAAAATAAAATATAGGTGTATAATTATAGTTACATGCGCATCTATCAAACATCCACATACTTACGTTTTGTTTTTCCTCAAGCAATTCATAATCTAAATTATTAAGTTTTCAAGCATCTATCCCTCCTTAACGATATGTGCTTCTTTTTTGATACATTTAATCCATCACACTTAGTGATTGATGCTGTAAAATGCTTAAGATCTTCACTTTAGTTCACATATGGTTTCAGGTACAATATGGATCATAAAAACTAAAATAAGTTGAAAGCTCACTCGTTGAGTTGTCTTCTTGAGATGTAGACTTAATTGTCTTGATAAAAGAAGAAGGAGAAGGATTATAGCAAAGAGGAGACAAGAAAATGCATAAAATGAAGAGCATAAATCTCACCATTAAATCTCGATCATGACAATTAAGTCATGGATGTGACATTCATCTCATGCCTATGAAAATTAAGTACTGGGTGTGAAAACCATGTCACACCTATGCAAAGAAGGTGATTAATTTTATGGCTTGACATCTTGAAATTTTTAGTATAAATACAATGTTGTGAGGGAAAAAATGAGATATATCATTTTATGGTTTTAAGAACGACTGAGAGTTTACGATTTCAGAGGGCATAGAGGGCTAAACTTTTTGACACTGGTTCAAAGGTCAAATCAATGTCAGAAGTCATGGTTAAGCATATCTTTCCATTATTTAATGTTGAATCTTTCTCCTTATGGATTTTTATTATTGTTATTAATTTATTGAGTTGGGCATTGTGTAAAGGTGATCTTAATATGTTCATTAGATTATTTTATTACAAACTGATTGCTGAAATCTTCAATATAATCTGTAATTGTTCTGTTTGAGATTCGTTTGTAGGTACTAATGACCTGGAATCATTAGGAACAATGTAACTTAGGTTAGTCAACTTGAGCTTGTGAAGTTATTGCCTATGTCGATCTATTTTCCATTTCATAATGCAGATACTGAATTAAATATAGAGAGCTTGTTCTAGCTTATTTGATAGTTAGGTTTAATTAAAGATCTTGTTCTAATTAAACATGACCTAAGGGAAAATTAAGATTTAGTAAAACTTGTTACTAGTCTATGATTAGTAGTTCTAGAAGTGTGAAAGCAATATAACAATGAGATATGTTTAATCATGTCTAGGTTAAGATTGATCCAAGAATTGGATTTTAGACATGGTCAACACTTTTATCACTTTTGACTATTTTCTATAAATTATTTGTGATAAATTTTATGGAGCACTCGACACGCACTATCAAATTTTGGCACTGTTATCGGGGAATGCAATGTTTTAGGTTTTGTTCTTGATTTTAATTGGTATTCTGTATATGTTTGTTCATAATTAGTTTTTACACTTACTTTTTGATCTTTTCACTTTTGTTTAAGGTTATGGGTAAAATGGACACATGAAAGGGTGTATGTCACTGGTGGCTATTATTAATGCTATTGATGGAAAATTTTCCATAACTTATATTCCCAATCCTATAACCAAGCTTCGAATGATCATACAAACTTTAGATACGGATGGGATAACTAGCAAAATTACTTATTAGTTTGCTAAACATACAATAATGTCCACATAGACTAGTTGCTTCCTATTACAACTCAGGTACATCCTTGGAAGAATTAGTTGATGTTTTTGCCATTAATACTCTACAATTCTAGTAGGATGTAAGGAAATTTTTGCAAAATACAAAATTTAGCATCCAAAATTTGGATAGGCAATAAAATTCAAGTTTATCTCTAGAAAAATTAGTTAATCTTTGTATTGCTAATACTTTGTAATTTTAGCTGAAAGTGCTGTAGTTCTAGTAGGATATTAGTTTGAATTTAAAACTTCGTAAGCCTAATGAGTTAGATGGCAGAAGCTATCAACCACCTATCATCACAAAGCGAAGAGATGCAACCATCTCAACACAAGGTATACCCAAGGGACGTTAACTCAGAGCCCTTATAGAGTGGAAAGGAGCTTGGGAATCTTGAGAAGACTTGTCAAGGGATTGTTAATGTTAAAGAAGTGGAAAAGGAGCTCAAAGGATAAAAGGATACATCATTTAGCTTGAAGATGAGTACTAAGCCCATAATTATTGTTTAGAATAACCCTTCATCTTTACCTAGTAGGTTGGAGAAATTAGATAAGGAGGAGAAGGGTGATGAGATATTCCAAGAGTGTATAGACTCAGTAGGGATTGAAAATTTGAAGATAGGGAAGCTAATGTATATGAATGATCATCAACTGAAGCCCTATCCTTAAGAATCTCAAGTGGAGAAAGTGCATGTGACACCTAAAGATCATAATTTCACCACTCATCAAGATTGTGGTTTATAATAACAGAATGCTAATGTCTGTGCTTTAAGATCAAAGTAATGACCCTCTTTATTCTTTAAAACATACTTCATTCCAGATTCATTTAATAGTGCCACTATTGATAGTCAACTACTATCATGATATAAAACTCATCATTTCCTTGAAGTAAACTCTTTTACTTACACGAAGATAAATCACAACACTACAGTCTAAACCATAATGAAGTGACCAACTTGATTATTCAACTATGAATCAACTAATTTTAGATCCTAATAACATACATGTTTCCTATACATCTCCATATTTATGTATATTACTTGCAAAAGAATCTTGGTACCTTATGACAAGATATATATAATGCTCATACAAATAAAACTACTTTTATTTTATTAATAATAAATATTTTTTATTACAAAAGTAACTAAAAGAAAATTAAGTTATATGTAAATACACTTGCTTTCCAGGGCACTATATTTACATAACTCCAACACAATGAGTCACGATCGTGACAAAAGCACTGGGGTCAGCCCACGATCATGGAGTATATGCGACGATCATGACAGAAGTCTAAGACATGACCTACGATCATCGCCTGTGTTAGGTAAATGCACAAACACTAAAAAATGTCAAGTTTCCAGGGAATTTTTAGACCTTTCAGACCTCAAAAAATAGGACTGCTCAAAACAAAAAAGGTATATAAAGAATAAGACAAAGAAGATAAGGGAGCTTTTGCATCAACTGCTTTTGGAGAGAAACTGTAGAGATAATTGTTGAGAGAATGAGAAAAAGAAGAAGGTCGACATCGACATACATCCTGGATCAGAAGTTTCTAACATTGTTGCCTCTTGTCTTTATTTACAATCATATTTACTGTTATTTTCTATTTTTATTATTTTATGAAATTGGAAATAACAGTTTGATGATAAGATTATGAGTGTTGAGAAGTTTTATACTCACCATTGGTTTTTTTTTAATCTTTGATTTAATAAAATATGATTGTTTTATGTTTATTAGAATTATTGTGATTGCATAATTTAGTAATAGACTAAGAGGGTAAATTAAATGAAAATAATTAAATTGGGCTAATGAGACTTAGGTGATTTAATAAGAATGAGAAATTAATCAAATCAGTTGTTGTGTGAAGAGAGATCTTATATAGGTTCCCGATAGTTTGTTAGACAACTTCAGATCTAATTAGGTTTTTGGATAGATTGTTAATTGAAAAATTGCAATTTTCCATAATCTGATTAGGGTTTGTAATTTAGGGTTAATAATTATAACTCGAGAGAGAGTAATCAACCCTAAGATAGTTCCTTTAGGTTGATTCTTGAGTGTGTGTCGCAACTACTACTTTGTTAATAATTGATTCTTAGAAATAATTTGCATGATTAAATTAAATTATTTTTTTTAGTTTTGTTACATTTGAATTACTAACCATTGTTTTGGACTTAGATTTTAGGAATAGAATAATGCTCCTCGTGGAATCAACATCATAGGTACTACGCAAACGACTCATACGCTTGCAGATTATCGAGGTTATTAGTTAGAATTTACACACATCATAAAACCACGATCATAAGTGTAACATCCCATCACCGATGGGAAGGGTAGAATAGTAATTTTGAATGGTCCATGGGCATTTAGAAATGTCTTTCCTTGTTCATGCATAATCTAGCGTCCGCATACATGTGAATAGTAAATTTTGCACATGAAAAATGACTGTACAT
>JAOSBN010000008.1:32176442-32200733 GCA_027563595.1 Erythroxylum suave | reverse complement strand
TGGATGGACCATCTTCCTTCTTCCATCTTCCAAAACCGAAATTGGTAGGTCATATTTAGGTTAATAGTCTTTTCATAAAGCCATCTTAAAGATAAATGCGAAGAGTCTCATTTATTGGCTACTTTATGATTGATTAAAGTAAGAAGCGATGCATTGGATGTTATTCTCTTCTTCCATTCCATGCATCACTTATCAAACCTAATGTTCTAAGACCTAGATGCTTGCTTAAGTCCATAAATGGACCTTTGCAACTTGCATATCTTATGCTCATTTCCTGGCTCAATGAAACCTTCTGGTTGGGCCATATAAATGGTCTCCTTAAGATCCCCATTAAGAAATGCAGTCTTGAAAATCATTTTCCATATTTCCCAATTGAAATAAGTTGCTATGGCCAAAAGAATATTGATGGACTTAAGCATGGAAACTGGAGAAAAAGTCGCCTCATAGTCCATACCCTCTTTTTGAGTATAGCCTTTAGTTATCAATCTAGCTTTAAAGGTCTTTACCTTTCCATCTGACCTCTTTTCCTTTTGTAGATCCATTTACACCCTATAACTTTTACGTTGGATCAGGAAAAGAAAGCATGTCATATTTGGAAAACCGCTAGATTTTAAAACTTTTTAGAAATCTTATTGCTAGCGGAAGCCATATATAAATCATCATGCCAATCTATATATGATATGGTATAGGGATAATAATAAACATAAACAGGATAGTGGTATTACCAACTCCTTCGCTACAACTTTAATTTCTCGCTGCACTATCCTATCCTTCTTCTTGTATCCAAAGCCTTTGCTTTTGGATCCTTTTCTTTTTCAATGTATCCTCTCTTTGTTGTTATATCCTCAACCAATTTGATTTACCTCTTGTTCTTCCAGGATAACTTGGTTAATAAAATCCTTTGGTGGAAAAGAAGACAAAATGTTTGGAGGAGTTTTTTTTAGAAGAAATAAACCAAAAATGAGACTCTTCTCATGCAAATTTTTACTCACTCAAGTATGAAAAGAAAGAGAAAGTCAAACTATGTAAGAACACTTTCTTACACCCTCAATTTTGGTTATGCATGGAATGGAAGAACAGAATGGAATCCAATGCATCACTTCTTACTTTAATCAATCATAAAGTAGCCAATAAATGAGAGTCTTCTCATTTATCTTTAAGATGACTATATGAAAAGACTATTAACCTAAATATGACCCTCCATCTTCAGTTTTGGAAGATGAAAGAAGGAAGATGGTCCATCCAATGCACATCTTTCATCTTCAATCTAATTGATGCTAATAGGATATATGCTAACATTAAAAGATAACCATTAAACCATTTAATGGTAAGTTCATAACTCAATTTAATGATGATAAACCATAATAAAGACCATCTTTATTTAGCAATTTAATTTCAAATGTGCAGCTGCACAATCAGTCCGTTAAAACCGAAATTGCTACTCCTTTCTTTAAAAAATTTGTTTTAATATAATTAATCTAATCAATTACATTAAAACCAAGTATAGCCTATTTCTAAATGAACATTTGGGCTTTTAATTAACCAGTTATTAGTGCAAGCCCAACATTCAATTATGGGCTTCTAAAACCTCCATTTATATTTCTTACTTGGCTTGATATCCTTCCTTGAAGCTAAGTGGGGAATCTTATTGGACTTTGATAATTCAAGCTCCAATAAGCCTATAATTACTTTAATCTCATTAGAATTAATTTTAGCTTATTAACTAAATGTCATTCCACTAAAGATAATTGGTTGAACTCTTGAACTATTAAATATTATGAGAACGCATATTTTATGTCCAATTGTAGACCCTATTTAGAACGTTATTATAGTCATCCGCACAATAAAGGGTAAAATTACAGTTTTTTCCTTATCTTAGTTTTTCCTTCTAGATCTCTCGTTTTACTTTATACGGTGATTAACACATAAGATCTCATCTTGGTGTTAAGACTATAAGTAGCTAGTCCATCAAACTACTGGCGTCAGTTTAATCGTCAAATCTCCTTAAAACATCTGGAAGTCATGATTTCACTATAAACTCTTTATTTGAGTGAATGTTCCCTGATACATGTTTCAATTACTAATTTCAACATGTAGACACTGGATTAATACTCTGCAAAAATCCATTCCGATCATATCAAGAATTATAATGAAACACATACGAGTTCACCACTCCTCAAGATTGTGGTTCATAATAAGTGAATGCTTAAGTTGTATGTTTTAAAATTAAAGTAACGACCCACTTTATTCTTAAAAACATACTTGATTCCAGATTCATTTAGTAATGCCATTATCAATAGTCGACTACTATTATAATATGAAACTCATGATTCCCTTGAAGTGAACTCTTTTATTTACATAGGGATAAATCGGAACACTACAGTCTAAACCATAATCAAGCAACTAACTTCATTATTCAACTCCGAATCCATTAATTTAGATTATAATAATCTACATGTTTCCCATACATCTCTATGCATATGTATATTACTTACTAAAGAATCTTGGTACCTTATGACTAGATATAATGCTCATTAAAATCAAATTCTTTTATTTTATTAATAATAAATATTTTCATTACAAAATCGTAACTGAAGAAGACTAAGGTACTTGTAAATACACTTGCTTTTCAAGGCACTATATTTACATAACTCTAACAATCTCCCACTTGTCCTAAAGCAAGTTTGACATATCCCTCATTCCCATCCCTCCTAGGTAACCCTCAAAACTCTTTTGAGACAACGTCTTCATAAATGGACCAACAAGGTTTTGCTCCATGGGAATCTTTACCACATCCACCTCTCCACGTTGTATTATCTCCCTTATGAAATGTTACATTCTCTCAATATGTTTGGCAGCTTTATGATTCCAAGGTTCTTTAGAATTAGCCAATGCCCCACTATTATCACAATAAAGTGAAATGGCTTTTTTTGCTGTTGGAACTACCTCCAAATCATTTAGGAACTTTCGGAGCCAGATTGCTTCCGTTACTGCTTTACAAGCAGCAATATACTTAGCCTCCATAGTTGAATTAGCAATACAAGATTGCTTGACACTGCTCCAGACTATAGCTCCACCTCCTAAAGCAAATATAGAACTAGAAGTTGATTTCCTTAAATCACCATCTGATTGGAAATCAAAATCTATATATCCTGTCGGAATATGATTACTTCCAGAGTAAACAAGCATTAAGTTCTTCGTCCTATGAAGATATTTAAGTCTACACTTAGCCGCAGTCTAATGTTCCATTCTTAGAATGGACTGAAATCTGCTTACTAGTCCCACTGTATAATAAATATCCGATCTAGTGCAAAGCATTGCATACATTAAACTTCCAACTGCTGATGCATATGGAATGTTACGCATGCATTCATCCTCCTCTTAGGTTTTAGGTGCTTGTTCCTTTGAAAGTTTGATTCTATGTTTAGTGGGCGTTAAACCCCTCCTAGAATCTTGCATGGCGAACTTATTGAGCATATTCTCAATGTTGGTTAACTGAGACAAGGCTATTTATTTGTTCTTATGATCCCTTATAAGTTTTATCCCTATAACATAGTTAACCTCTCTCAAATCCTTCATTGAAAATTGTTCATTCGATCATCCCTTAACCGTAGATAACATTCTCACATCGTTTCCAATGAGTAAAATGTCATCAACATACAGGATTAGGAAAGTAACCTTACCTTCTTGTAATATTTTATAAACACAAGGCTCATCTAGGTTTTGTATGAACCCATACGTTTTGATATACTTATCAAACCTAATGTTTTAAGACCTAGATGCTTGCTTAAGTCCATAAATAGACCTTTGTAACTTGCAAACCTTATGCTCATTTCCTGGCTCAATGAAACCTTCTGGTTGGGCAATATAAATGGTCTCCTCAAGATTCCTATTAAGAAATGTGGTCTTGACATCCATTTTTCATATTTCAAAATCAAAATAGGTTGCTATGGATAAAATAATCTTGATGGACTTAAGCACTAGAACTGCAGAAAATGTCTCCTCATAGTCTATACCCTTTTTTTTGAGTGTAGCCTTTAGCTACCAATCTAGCTTTAAAGGTCTCTACCATTCTATTCGACCCTCTTTTCCTTTTGTAGATCCATTTACAACTTATGGTTTTTATACTTGGTGGTAGATCCACAAGGAACTAGACTTCATTAGTGTACATGGAATCTATTTCTAATTCCGTCACCTTGAGCCATTTTTCTGCATCAACATCGTTAATAGCCTTAGTATACGTAATGGGATTCGTTTCTTCTTGGTTAGAGATGGCAATTAAGCCTTCACCTAAACCTAGATACCTATCTGGCTGTCTCACAACCCTCCCACTATGTCTAGGCACAACTTGATGTTCAGGTTGCACTTCCGATTTAACTCTTGAATCCATTTCAACATCTTGTTTTCTTATATCCATATCAACTCTTGGTTTGGATGAAATGGCTAACTCCTTTAGTACTACTTCAATTCTTCCTTTGTGATTTCTCACAAACTCTTCCTCTAGATAAGTCGCATTTGTCAACACAAATACCTTCCTATCTTGAGGACTGTAAAAATAGTACCCTCGAGTTCCTGTAGGATAGCCTACAAACAAACATACTTTTGACCTTAGTTCCATCTTTATGGATTCAGACTTTAGAACGTGGGCTGGGCAGCCCCAAGTCCTTAAGTGCCTCAATGAAGGTACTCGGTGAGTCCATAACTCCCTAGGTATTTTAGGCACCGATTTGGATGGAGCAAAGTTAAGAAGATATGTTGCCGTTTGTATGGCATATCCCTATAACGATTCTGGAAGGCTAGCGTAGGACATCATTGATCTTACCATTTGCAATAGAGTTCTATTTCTCCTCTCAGCTTCACCATTTCTCCAATTTTGGTTTTGGAAGATGGAAGAAGGAAGATGGTCTATCCAATGCACATCTTTCTTCTTTAATCCAAGGAATGCTAATAGGTTATAGGCTAACATTAAAAGATAACCATTAATCCATTTAATGGTAAGTTCATAACTCCATTTAATGATGATAAATCATAATAAAGACTATCTTTATTTAGCAATTTAATGTCAAATGTGTAGCTGCACAATCAGTCCGTTAAAACCGAAATTTCTACTCCTTTCTTTAAAAAATTTGTTTTAATATAATTAATCTAATCAATTACATTAAACCAAAGTCTAGCCTATTTCTAAATGAACATTTAGGCTTCTAATTAACCATTAATTAATGCAAGCCTAACATTCAATTATGGGCTTCTAAAACCTCCATTTACATTTCTTACTTAGCTTGATAACCTTCCTTGAAGCCAAATGGGGAATCTTATTGGACTTTAATAATTCAAACTCCAATAAGTCTATAATTTATTTAATCTCATTAGAATTAATTCTAGCTTATTAACTAAATGTCATTCCTCTAAAGACAATTAGTTGAACTATTGAATTGTTAAATATTATGAGAACACATATTTTATGTCTAATTGCAAACCCTATTTAGAACCTTATTATAGCCATCAGCATAACAAAGTGTAAAATTACAGTTTTGCCCTTATGTTGGTTTTTCCTTCTAGATCTCCTGTTTTGCTTTATATGGTGATTAATGCACAAGATCCCATCTTGTTATTAAGACTTGATGGGTAGCTAGTTCATCAAACTACTAGCGCTAGTTTAATCACCAAATCTCCTTAAAACATCTAGAAGTGAGATATCACTATAAACTCTTTATTTGAGTGAATGTTCCCTGATAAATGTTTCAGTTAATAATTCCAACATGTAGACACTGGATTAATACGTTGTAAAAATCCATTATGATTATATCAAGAATTATAATGAAACACATATGAGTTCTCGACTCATCAAGATTGTGATTCGTAATAAGCGAATGCTTAAATTGTATGTTTTAAAATTAAAGTAACAACCCACTTTATTCTTGAAAACATACTTGATTCCAGATTTATTTAATAATTCCATTATCCATAGTCAACTACTGTCATGATATGAAACTCATCATTCCCTTGAAGTCAACTCCTTTACTTTCACGAAGATAAATCACAGCACTATAGTCTAAACCATAATCAAACAACAAACTTGATTATTCAACTGTGAATCCATTAATTTAGATTCTAATAATATACATATTTCCTATACATCTCTATGTGTATATATATTACTTATAAAAGAGTCTTGGTACCTTATAACTAGATATATAATGCTCATTAAAACCAAACTCTTTTATTTTATTAATAGTAAATATTTCCATTACAAAACTATAACTGAAGAAGATTAACGTACATGTAAATAAACTTGCTTTTTAGGGCACTATATTTAAATATCTCCAACAAAAAGAACACGGTCTTTCACTTTGATAGTTTTTGTGGATGAGTAAAAATAACGTAGTGGTTGTTGATAGTATTAAGTGTTAATGCGAGTGTTTAGGTTAAGTTTGTGTTAATTTATTTATTTAAGTAAATTTATGGGTTAGTATAAGTCTTTATACTTAATTCGTATGTTTTTGAGGTGCCTTGATGTGTTTGTTAGTGTTTCAGGGCTAACACTAAAGATCAGAGGAGTTTCAGAGACTTTCGGGATGAGACCATAGGCCATCATTATAGAGACTTCTAACCAGACCTCTATCATGCACCAAAGGACACGATCATAACCGAAAGACTTAGACAAAGAGACTAGATGCTGGCCACGATCGTGACAGGCAGGGCCATGATTGTGGCTTGCTTCGAGTAGACATATAAATAGCTAAAAGCGTCAACCCCCCATGGTTGCTATGATATTTAAAGGACATGAAGAATATAGAGAAGGAGAGCTTCGATCAGCCACCACTAAGAAACCCTAAGAGAGAAAACTTTGAGAGATCAAGAAAGAGAAGAAGGAAGAGAGCAGAAGAAGACGACACAGACTTGATGTGCTTCCTGGAATAAGGAGCTTTTTGAACTCGTGGCATCCCATCGTCCATTCAAGTTCTATTTCCTATGTATTTCTTTTTTATTTAATTATAGAATTGGAACATATAGTTTGATTATAGAATTGACTTGTGATTGATGTTCTATACTCACGTTTGGAACATTATTTTTGATTTAATGAAATCTTATTGTTTTATGTGTTTATTAAATTAATTATGGTTTGATTATGCACTTTATATCTCGATAATAAACTAAGACAGTGAATCGAGAAAAAATGATTAAATTAGGCTAACAAGAGTTAGGTAATTTAGTAGGTTCAGAATTACATTCGATTGGTAAATCTTATGTAGAGAGATCATATATTGGTTTACAATTATTTAGCAGAGAACTTAAGAACTGATTAGGTTTTGGATTTGTTGTTAATTAAACGATTACAACTTTCGATAATCTGATTAGGGTTTATACTTTAGGGTTCAGTTATAACTTGAGAGAGAGTAGTTGACAATAGGATGTTCGCTAACCATTAATTTGATAATTCATAATTGGTTAGCTAGTAGCAAAGATAGATAATTTTTCCTTTATCTCTTTCGATTGACTCAATAGGTTGAATTTGAAGGTGCGCTATTATTGTTCAACAATTTAATCAACTTCCATTAATTATTGTCTGCTGATAATTTTTTTAAGTGTTAATTGTTAATTATTGTTTTGTTATTTGATTGGGTTTAGCTGATTTATTTAGTTATCGTGTTTGATTTCATTCTCCATTTAGGATTTGTTTAATAGCTTCCAACATTTGATTTTTGGACTAGATTAACCCTCCTCATGGGATCGATACCTTACGTACTATGTGAATAACCTGTGCGCTTATGGTATTATGGAGGTTAAAAATAGTGAAAGTTAGCATAAGTAAATCGCCAATCAAGCTTTTGGCACTATTCCTATTAATGGTAAAGCCTATCTACTTGTTTTACGCTAAAAAACAACAAGTGAACAGGTGGTGACTTGTGGTTAAAAAGACAAGATATCGATCCCACAAGCATTGATGCCTAGACATCGCTTAATTTAGATACAAATTTGTTTAATAAAAAAATTTTTTAAATGTGAATAATCTAGAAAATTAAATTAAAATTAAAAGAGTAATGAAAACAATGAACAATACCATAATTGCAGAAAATCTGAATTCAAGAATCTAAATGCCAGAGATTACTTTTTCCCTATTTTGTCTCCCTCCTATTTTATTGGTTGAATTATGTCTCACCCTAGATTTCGAAATGTACTAATTACCCTCTCTCAAGGTGTAACTATTTTTCCCTAATTGAATTAACGGGAATCGATTGAACGATCTCTCAACCTACCCAATGGCTCTGCCAATTCAACTAGTTATTAAACTATCCTATGGATGATCAATTAACTAGTCAAGATCTCTCTTCTAACTATTCAATTAACATGATGATTACCAGTTTATAGGCCATCAACTCTCTTTGTACAATCCTACACGAATCTCATCTCACTCACTCTTAATTTTTTGCACTAAGAACAACAATCAACAAAGACAATTGCATTCAATTCAATAAAACAGGAGTTCCAACAAAATAGTTCCAAAGCAATCCCTACAATGAAATCAGCCTAACATGGTCTCCATAACATCATCAATAATCAAATAAACCATTTTTACAAAGAATAGAAGAGATTAGAATGACAAAAAATGGAATGGAAAGTCTCCTTCTCTTCTTTGCCAAAATCTGGAATTTTGGTGTTGATGTGCTATTTTGCCCAATCTTGATGATGATCCATATCTTCAATCCTTACTTAATGCTCCAAACATGTGCTCTTCACTTAAGGATGGTGTTTCTACATGTAGGTGTCGTTCCCCCCTGAAGATGGAGGTGTAGTTGTCTTTAAATAGCCTAAAAACCCTAGGTTTGATGAAGCCTTGCGGATTGTCTTTAGATTACAATTCCCACGTCTGTGGGAATTTTCCTAATTCCCATGAGTGTGGGAATTGGTCATAGATGCTCTTCATTTCTTCTGTAATTCCCACATCCAGTGTGAAGTTACATGATTCCCACAAACATAGGAATTGGGCACAAAACCACTTTTCTTGTCTTCTCTTCTTTGATCTTTTGTTCAACCTCGAAGCTGCTCCCTCTTCTTTCCCACACAAAAATAGACAATTCTTACCCTCAATAAGCGTCAAACACATAAGAACAATATTGGAATCAAAATTAATGAAAACATACAAAATGAATCCTAAACTAGAACAATAAACAACAATTATATTAGAAAACACATGCCAAATTACTATAAAAACATAACCTAATGCACACTTATCAACATCCCCACACATGAATTTCACTTGTCCTCAAGCAAAATAAATACAACCAATTAATTCTATAACTTTATTTTCACAATGATCAAAATGCATAATCCCTCAACTTCAAGCCAACTCAAATATCAAGTTAATGCATATATCACTACTTTTTCATTGGTGCATATAAGTAAACTCACAATTGGCACAATCACTCAAGTGTTTGAGGGTTAGTGCTTCGTTCAGACTTCCTATAGGAAACTACACTACCATAGCCTTTCTAATACATTAATTCTCCTCAACAAGGATTGCATGCATAAATAGGTCAAAAGGTCTTGTTTAGGGTTTTCTTGTGGTGAAGTTTAAGGTGGGTGAAAAGAAGGGAAAGAGGGTTAAGCACAAGCATGAGTAAAGTAAAAATCGGAAATAAAAATGGGATAATAGGACATAACTCCGAGACATACAAATGTAAGCAATATTCTGCACTATTGTTGCTACCCACTTGTTCTTCCTTTTTCTTCTTTTTCTTCTTTTCTTTTTCTTTATACATGGAAGAACTATGGCTCAAAATATTACGATATACAATGTAACTCATAAGCAGAAGTATACTTAACTCATCTTGGTAAAAAAAACTTTCCCAACTAATGTTTTACTTAATACTCTATTAAGCTTGTGAAAAGGGAAGGATAATGGGGATTAAAGTTCTTAAATTTTGGGTATGTTCACAACAAAAAGGTTAAGTCTCAATGGGGGTGGCAAGGGATGATCAACAAGTAGATTGTTTAAGCCAAGGGTTAACACAAAAAAGTCCTAGATCATATCTATTAAGCATGCCTCTAGTAGACTCGAACAGATTCAAAGTAAGTTCTGAAGGTAGTAACCTATGGAAGTAACACTCAACAAAGAAATGAAATGACTATAAATTGAGTCATATGGCCCAATCCTCACTTTAGCTCAAATGAAAACTCATTATGCATCTCTACACTAACTCATTGTTCAAATGTTGATTTGTGACTAAGCTTATGTAACCAACTACTTTTCATCACTTTATATGGTTCATTTTCTACTCAAGTAGCCTAATCTGAGTTCAAGCATGCATTCAATCTAATTCAAACTAATGTGACATAACATCATGGTAATATTTATCAGAGTGACTTAAGTGTGATTCCATTGCTAACACAAAGCACATATATTATGCCTAAACATGCATCCTATTCAACACAATTTAAGAAAAACGGAAGTAATAAGTTTGATGTCACCTCCCCACACTTAACAATCACATTATCCTTAATGTGACAAGTTAACCCCAAAACGAGTGACAATGACATCAAACCATTTAAAAATGAAAACAACACAAATAAAAGAAATTGAAAATAACACAAGAAATTGAAACTAACACATGATATTAAACCAAACAAAAGATACTAAAGTTAAACAAAAATTAAAGATATTAGAACTAAACAAAAGACATAACACACACAATTGATATGAAAACAAATAGACGTGAAATAAAATGCACTGAAGTTTAAGAAAAGCTTAATCGAATGGTTGTGGTGACGGTGATGTTGTAGGAGCTTCAAAGTTATTCCTCCGACAGAAATTAAGGAACCCTCTCTTTAAACTACATTGCTCCTTATGAACATACTGCATTTAAGTGCCGAGTCCATCGAGTTAGGATGTCATCCGCTGTTGATTAGTAGCTATTTGGTCGAGAATCAGTTGATATTGGTTAACCACAGCTAGTTCCCTTGATTCTTTAGCTACTGCTTCCTCCTCTGGTTTTGGAGCTACAATGGATATGAAGGGTAGGTCTACAACTGCACTGGCATCCCTTCTACTCCTCACTATAGTGCGCATCTAACGATTGCAAAACTCCATAGATTGGACCTCCACAATCTCAGAGCATCTCAAATAGACTATGTCAAACATGTTGTGGAGAGTAATATGAACGTTCTCCGTATGAACATTATAAAATACGTATAAACTGGAAGCAATATAAGTCATCCCAAAAGACGTGTTCTTTTTATTAATCACACTCATTAGTGATCAAAAAATTATGTAAGGTGTGTTGATTTTGAGCTTTCTATCCATGCATCATAAAAAGAAATGTTCTTTAGCTGAGCATTTATTAAGTTCCATTTTATTAAACACAGTTAGGCATATAAGTTTATGTAATAGCAAATGCTCAATACTTCGGATTAGAGAATTCGGTGCATTACGTGAATCAAAATGTTCTCCCCCATGAGGGTGTTCCAATAAGCATCAACATCAAAATTTGTATGATCATCTAAATTTTTTGCATTCAATAAATTAAACAATTCACGCATGATAGAATAACCAAGTTTAAAAAATTTCCACCTAACCTAAACCAAAATAAATCCATTTTAGAGTTATAACTAACTGTTGTTAAAAAATTTAAAGATAAGGTGGCAGAAATAGGTACGTCGCATCAAACAAATCTATTCCACCCTATGTTAGTAGCAAATTGTTCCAGTTAGCATCTCACTCCTATATTTTCTAATATGTCAAAATCGAAATACCTAGGAGTGACTATTGTTCTACTCCTAAAGTCACATAAATGTGCACTATTGCTCTACTCGTTGACCAGTTGCTTAACCCTTCTCATCCTTAGTGGAGCCATTGTGAGAAGAAAAATTGCAGAAATGAAAGAGAGAGAGTGAAATTCGTATTTTAGAGAGGGAAAATAAAATCCCTTCTAAATCTTTGTATTTTTAAATGATTGATGCATGAAAGAGTGAAGGAATGGAAGATTAATGAAAATATATGAAGAAAATACCAAGAATCTAGATGAAAAATGAAGGGTTTTAGAGAGGGGAAAGAGAGAAAATCATGAGTTAGAGAGAGAGTGAGTGAAATTATTGAAAGTGGGTGAGAGAAAAAAGGGGGATGGGATTCCCACCATAAAAACACTTCAATTCCCACAAACGTGGGAATTAGTGATCCTCACAACTTCAAACATTCTTGCAAGCTTATATGTGCTCCCCATGAACCCAAAACCTACAAACACAATAAGATAATATCATCAACAAAAAATTTGAAAAATGAATAAATTGAGATCTAAATAAAATCAACATAACATCAATAAAATCCAATTTAAACATGATCATAACTAAAGAATTCAAATGAACCATTAATTAAATGAACAAAAAAAAGCTGGTAGACTCCTATGGGTTGCCTCCTATGTAGCACTTCTGTTACCGTCGGTAACTCGACTCTCCTTCTTACTCAAGGTGGTTCAAATGACTAGAATGATAGTGGTGCATAAACTGACTCAAACTTTGTATGAAGGCTACCTTATTTTGGGCTTCAACTTCCTTATTCCTTTCTTCACCTTCTCCTACGCGTTTGTTTCTTCCTTAGTACATTCCTAGGGTACTCAATGGTTTCCCATCCTCTTTGAAGATTAGGTTTCTTAATGTTCACCGAGGGTAGAGTAGGACAATAATTCTTCCTCGACACCATGAATGTTAACTGATCCTTTCCTACTCTCAGTATTAACTTGTCTCCATTGACGTCTATAAGTGCATGAGTTGTAGGCAAAAACAATAGCCCAAGAACCATCAGGGTTTCCTCGTCCTCGCTAATATCCAATATGTAAAAATCAGCGGGGAACGTAAACTTATCAATGTGTAGTTTCACATTCTTGATAATCCCCTTTGGTAGATGCACTATTCTGTCAGTCGTTTTCACTAGTGTCTTAGTCAGATCTGACACTTCTAGACCTAACTTTTGATTGAATGAGCATGGCATCATGTTAATACTTGCTCCCAAATCCGCAAATGCTCGGTCTACCTTAACTCTAGTTATACTGTATAGAATGAAGAAGTCCCCTAGATGTTCTTTCTTTTATGCTACATGTGGACTGTTTTCTAGTACGAGCTTGTTAACCCATTCTTTCGGTGATTCCTTTAGCATGAGCTTTGTTTGGAGTTGATTTCTTATGTTTTTCATCTTACATAACTCCCTTTCGTTAGAATTGCATGCTACTCAATTTGAAGATTGCTTCCATTGAGCAAAATTTTGATGTGGAAGTCTAAGCTGGAGTTCCCTAATCGGCTCGCTCACTGATCCACTCAGAAAGACTTCCAACACTGTTTGTTCTTCTTGCTTGTTCCATCTTTCTCCCCATTTTTTCTTTCTTTTTTCTCTATTTGAGTAATGGCCATAATTATTTCCTTCAGATTCACGTCAGTGTTGTTTAGTAGACTACTTTCGTTTCGTAAAGATAAAGTATTAACTAGTTGGCCTACCTGAGCTTTCAGATTGTAGATGGATGATGCATGATTCTTCAAAATCTAGCTTAATTTTGCTTCCATCCTCTTCTGATTTTCGTCTTGGCTTGTATGCATCCTCTTATGATTCTCTTTTTATGTTGCCAGTTTGGACCCCAAGACTTCTATCATTTTATCTATTTCTCTCTCCAATGCTCCAATTTGATCTTACTGGAATCCTTACGGTCCATGTGGTCTTTGCTGGCCACTTACATTATTGTTACTCTAAGAAAAGTTCTGGTGGTTTTTCTAACTCGAATTATATGTATTCGAATATCGGTTATTACCTTGCTGTAGTTCCACTAAACTGTGGTTGTTTACCTACACAGCTCACATTGTGCTTACATTGCCTTCACTGCTGAGGTAGACGCTCCTTGTATGTTGCTTAGCTGCTTCGTCAAAGCTGTTATTTGAGCCTACAAGGTAGCAACTAAATCAATAGGTATTATACCTTTTTGTTGCTTCTATCCTTGCCTACTCCTCTCGCTTGACCATATGCAACTATTGCTTGGTGACTCCTCCAATAAATCATGTGTTGCTTCCACTATCTTCCTCATCAGCAAACCTCTAGCTACTGCATCAATTATGCCCATATACTTGGATTCACTCCATTGCAGGATGTTTGAAGTATAAATTCCTTTGGGAGATTACTATGTGGATAGCTCTTTTGAAGTTCTTTAAATCTCTCCCAAGCTTTATAGAGAGATTCTCTGTCGCTCTGCTGGAAATTTGTTATCTCTTTAATAATCCTCGTCGTCTTTGTTAATGGAAAATAATTGGTGAGGAATGCCTAAGCGAGTTGCTCCCAAGTCATGATCTGGCCTGATTCAAAGAATTATACCATGCTTAGCCCAATTCTTCAACGTCAATGAAAACAACCTTAGCTTCCCTGCATCATTAAACATTCCTTTGAATCTAAAAGTGTCATAGATGTCCAATAAATAAGCAATGTGGGCATTCGGATCCTCGTTGGATAGCCCATAAAACTACACACTATTTTGGATAATATTGAGTAACGTCGGCTTTGTCTCAAAATTATTCGCCTAAACTACTAGCCTTGCCACTTCTTTAGGACTAGATCTTGTCCTCATAAAATCCATCAGCTTTTGCTCTAGTCCTCCTTGCTCTCATTCTTCAGCCATATCTTGATTTGAGAAATTTAGATGCTTTGCCCTTCTTATTTCTCTTTCGTGCTTCTTAATGTCTAGAAATTCATCTAGCTTCCTTCATTCTTCATGTGCTCCTTGTGTTCATGCGCCTACAAATACACAAAGAAAAGTATCAAAAACTCTTAAATCAAAGTAATCTAAATTAAACACGATGGTTAACAATCAATCCTTGGTAACGGCATCAAAAACTACTTGTTGGTAAAACCTGTCTACTTGTTTTATGCTCAAAAACCATAAGTGAATGGGTCTTGACCTGTAGCTAAAAAAAGAGTAGATATCGATCTCATAGGGATTAATGCCTAGACACCGCTTAATTTAGACACAACTTTGTGCAAGAAATAAAATTGTTAAATGTGAATAATCTAGAAAATTAAATTAAAATTAAAAGTCTAACTTAAATAATGAACAATACCAAAATTGCAGAAAATTTGAATTCAAGAATCTAAATGCTAGATATTACTTTTTCCCTATTTTGTTTACCTCCTATTGTGTTGATTCAACTATGTCTCAGCCTAGATTTCCGAATGTATTGCCCTCTTTCAAGGTGTAAACTATTTATCCTTAATTGAATTAATGGGAATTGATTGAATGATCTCTTAACCTACCCAATAACTCTATCAACTCAACTAATTATTAAGTTTATCCTAAAGATGATCAGTTGACAAGTCGAGATGTTCTTCTAACTATTCAATTAACATGATGATTGCTAGTTTATAGGTTGCTAACTCTCTTTGTACAATCCTACAAGAATCTCATCTCACTCACTCTCTCGATTTGCTACAAGATGACAATTAAGAAAAACAATCAATAAAGACAATTGCATTCAAATTCAATCAAATAGGAGTTCTATCAAAATAGTTCCAAAGAAATCCCTACAAAGAATAGAGGAGATTAGAATGATAGAAAATGGAATTGAAAGTCTCTTTCTCTTCTTTGCCAAAATGTGGAATTTTGGTGTTGATTACTATTTTGCCCAATCTTGATGATGATCATTGTCTTCAATCCTTCCTTAATGCTCCAATCATTTTTTCTTCACTCAATAATGGTGTTTTTACAGGTAGGTGTCATCGCCACCTGAAGATGGAGGCTTAATTATCTTTAAATAGCCCAAAAACACTAGGTTTAGTGAAGCCTCGCAGATTGCCTTCGGATTATAATTCCCACATCTGTGGGAATTTTCCTGATTCTCATGAGCGTGGGAATTGGTCACAGACACTCTTCATTTCCTTTTTAATTCCTACGTCCAGCGGGAATTTGCATGATTCCCATGAATGTGGGAATTGAGCACAGAACCACTCTTCTTGTCTTGTCTTCTTTGATCTTTTGTTTCACCTCCAAGTTGCTCCTCTTTTTTCCTACACACAAATAGTCAATTCTTACCCTCAATTAGCATCAAATACACAAGAACAACAATGGAAATCAATCTTAATGAAACCATACAAAATGAATCCTAAACTAGAATAGTAAACAACAATTATACTAGAAAACACATGTTAAATTCCTATAAAAACATAACCTAATACACACCTATCAGTTGCCAGAGAGGCGATAGTTTAGTTGCTTAATTTAAGGAGTTATTTTATATTAGTTTTAATTTTTGTTTTTGCTGTTTATTTTATTTCAAAAATCATGCTCTTACATGAACATAAGAGTTATGACAAGTTTGAGTCGTGCAACGCAGATGTTAGACTTAGATATCACATGATTAGAATGAAACCCAAGGAAAGCTAGGAGAAGAGAAGAAGAAGATATCAAAAAATTAACAATGGCTGAGGAGATAAAAAGCATAGACCATGGAGCTAACCAAGGATGGCAACAGAGGACCTGAATGGACTTTATAAGGTCGAGGTTCAATGCAGCGAACCAAAGAGTGGTTAGGCCGCCTATTCAAATGGAATCGTTCGAGCTTAAGCCAGCCCACCTCAACATGCTTCAGTGGAATGTGCAATTCTATGGATTGGCCAATGAGGATCCCAATGCTCACATCATTAATTTTCTTAAGATTTGTAATACTTTCCAATATCCTCATATGTCAGAAGATGCAATCTGAATCAGACTGTTTCCCTTTACCCTTAAAGATAGAGCAAAGGCTTGGTATCAGTCCCCAAGCCCGGCCAACATTACGACTGGGCCCAGTTGGTTCATGTCTTTTTGGACAAATATTTACTATTGATGAAGACCACCAAGATTATTAAGGAAATTATGGTGTGGGAAATTCTGTTGCAAGTCCTTATATCATTCCCACGCTTGTCACCTTATTGGAAATTACTAATTTCCAATAAGGTGACAGGGAATCAATCTATGAAGCATAGTAAAGATATAAGGACTTGCAATAGAAGTGCCCACACCATAAATATCCCAAGGAGTTCTTATTGCAGACCTTTTATAATGGAGTGAACCTACCAACAAGTGACACAATCGATGTAGCTTCTGGAGGATCTTTAATGCCAAAGATTGTTGATGAAGTGGAAGAGCTGATTAAAGAGATGACAATCAACAGTTGCTTGTCGATGAAAAATTGGGATAGGCAATCTACTACTTTCAGAGAGCATAACAAAATTGTCATTGTCAATCAGAAGATAAAGATGCAAGCAAAGATCGATAACCTAACATAACAACTTAACAGCATGAAGGCGTCATCCTCAACTCAATTAAAGGCCGCACAACTGAAATGTGAGCTCTGTGGCCAGTTAAAACATGATATCGTGGAGTGCTATTTGATGAAGGACGACAATCAGGAGTAAGTCAATTACATGGGGGCACAGTATGCATAAGGAGGGGGTAACAATTCATACTATAGCACTTAAAACCCTAAGTGGAAGAATCACCCTAACTTCTCCTGGTCGAACAACGCTGGGGGATAGTTCAGGCCTCAAGGTCCATCGGCCTTTTAGTAAGATAAAGCAAGCTCGATGGAATCTTAGTTAGATAGAATTTTAGATAAGCTTGGAAATATAGATGATGCAAAAAGGAAACTGGAAGAAAATTTTGAGCAAGTCACTAAAAACCATGCTTCCTCAGTCTACAATCTAGAGGCCCAAGTACATCAATTGTCAAACGCATTATACGCGAAATGTGGGAAATCTTCCTAGCACTTCAGGAACAAAATCAATGGAGAAACTAAAGGCTATTACACTTTGAAGCAGGAAGGAATTTGAACCACCCATAAGGACAAAACAGGAACCCATCGATCCTGTTAAAAACAATTAAGAAAATGAGAAAGAAATGGATATGAGTGAATAACCTAGATATGTCACTCCTCCAACGTATCAGCCCAAGGTCCCTTTTCCTCAACTACTACAAAAGAAGAAGATAAATGCATGATAGTTATTATTTACATCATGTTTAGGGTTTAATTTGTTATGTATTAAATGTTAAATTGAGTATTTAGTGTGTATTTAGATTAGGATTGTGTTAATTTGTTTGAGTGTTTTTATGGGTCAGTATAAGTCTTTATGCATAAATGTTATGTTTTTGAGGTACCTTGATATGTTTGTTGTGTTTCAGGGTCAACATTGAAGAACGGAGGAGTTTTGAGGACTTTCGGACCAAAACCATGACCCACGTCAAGCCACAATGACAGAAAGATGGGAGCCAAGATACCCCAGGCCACGATTGTGGCACTGAAGCCACGATCATTAAAGAGAGCTCTGAACTAGGACCCAATTGTGGCACTTGAGCCACGATCACAACAGAGAGCAGTAGACGCTGGCCATGATCGTGGCTTGTTTGGGCCAGACATAAAAATAGCTAAAAATGTCATATTTCGACGCACTTTTCATATTGTTTCGAACCTGAATCGACCCTAGGGCTACCAAGGTATTTAAAGGACATTAAGAATATGGAGAGGGGAGCTTTGATCAGCCACCACTACAAAACCCTAAGAGAGAAAATTTTTAGAGATTGAGAAAGAGAAGAAGGAAGAGAGAAGAGGAAGCCCATGCAGACTCGACATGCTTCCCGGAATAAGGAGCTTTCTAAAGTTGCAACCTCTCATCGTCCATGCGAGTTTTGTTTCCTACGTATTTTAGTTCAATTTGATTATAAAATTGGGATAGATAGTTTGATGAGAGAATTTGAATTGTGATTGACGATCTATACTCACATTTGGATTATTATTTTTTATTTAATGACATCTAATCATTTTATGTGTTTATTAAATTAATTATAGTTTGATTCTGCACTTTATATCTCGATAATAAACTAAGAGGGTGAATTGAGATAAAACAATTAAATTAGGCTATCAAGAGTTAACTAATTTAATAGATTCATAATTAAATTAGGTTGGTAAATCTTAAGTAGAGAGATCACATATAGGTTTCCAATTGTTTAGTAGAGAACTACTAAACTAAAGAACTTATTAGGTTTTTGATCAGTTGTTAATTGAGAGATTATAGCTTTCCATAATTTGACTAGGGTTTATGCTTTAAGGTTTAATTATAACTTGAGAGAGTAATTGACCTTAGTACCTTCTAGAACCATCAATTCAATAAATCATAATTGGTTAGGTAACATTAAAGATAGATAATTTTCCTTTTCTCTCTTTCGGTTGACTCACTAGGCTGGATTCTAGGGTGCATTATCATTGTTTGACAACAATTAATTTCGGTTAAGTGTTATCAGTTGATTATTTTCGTTAAATGCTAATTGTTAATTATTGTTTTGTTATTTGATTGGGTTTAGTTGATACTACGCCAACGACCCAGGCACTAGCATTATTAATGAGGTTATAAATATTAAAACTTAGAATACGAAAACCGTCGATCAAGTTTTTGGTGCCGTTACTGAGGATCAAACCTGGGTCACCCTTATGATAGGTGGCCTAGCAACTCCTTAGTTCGCATCATTGAACCTTGGCCTCATAAAGTCCATCAAAGTCCTCTGTTACAGTCCTTGGTTAGCTCTATTTGTAGTAGTCTCTTTTTGCTGCCTAATTTTTAATTAAAATTTAGTGCTTTAATTGCCTAGTATGCTCGATGTTCTAATTCGACTGGAAAATGATAAACCTTTCCGTACACAAGCCTATAAGGAGTTGTTCCGATAGGTTCTTTAAAAGTTGTCCTACAAGCCCACAAGGCATCATCTAGCTTTGTTGCCCAATCCTTTTTGGAGTTGATCACTATCTTTTCCAAAAATCTGTTTCATCTCCCTCTTAGCAATTTCCACTTGGCCACTAGTCTATAGATGGTAAGGTGTGACAACTCGGTGGTGCACTCCATATCTTTCTAAGAGGGCATCAAAAGATCTGTTGTAGAAATTTGTGTCTCAATTACTTATTATCATTCGTGGCACTCTAAACTAGTTAAATAGCTATTTAATGAAATTTTACATGACCTTCCCATCATTTGTTGGAGATGCTACCGCTTTGGCCTAATGGGAAACATAATCAACCCCCATAAGAATTAACATGTTTCCTATTGAGGATGGAAAAGGACCTATAAAATCGAAGCCCCGTACATCAAAGACTTCCACTTCTTGAATGTTGGATAAAGGCATTTCATCCCTTTTGGAGATGTTACCTATTCTCTGGCACCGATCACATTGTGCCACTTAGGTCTGAGCATCCTTAAATAACTATGGCTAATAAAATCCTCTCTATAGTATCTGAGCCACTATTTTGTTGGCCCCATAATGCCCAACATGCTGACCTTCATGACATTGCATTAGGATGTCTAACATTTCCTCATTTAGGACACATCATCGCATCAACCCATTTGCTCGTATTCTATATAAGATTGGCTTTTCCCATATATATCGATTACAATCATGCAGGAATTTCTTCCTTTTTCAGTAAGAGAGATCTAACGAAAGTTTTACACTGATAATATAATTTACGATGTCTGCAAACCATGGTGTAGTCAAAATCTCAGGTAGCATTAGAGTTTCATCAGGGAAATTTTCATTAATTTCATCACTAAGTTTACATTCCCCTCCCTCATATCTGGATAAGTGGTCCACAACCATATTTCTACTCCCTTTTTATCTCTCACCTCTATATCAAATTCTTGTAAAAGTAACACCCATCGAATAAGCCTAGGTTTTGCATATTTCTTGTTTAAAAGGTATTTTAGTGTCGCCTGGTCATTGAATACGATTACCTTAGAACCCAAAAGATATTGTTGAAACTTATCACACGTGTACACTACTGCGAGTAGTTCTTTCTTTTGTAGTAGTGTAATTCAATTGGGGTCCTGCCAGAGTCTTACTAGCATAGTAAATTGCATACAACTTCTTATCTTTCCTTTGGCCCAGAATGCAACCTATTGCTTAATCACTTACATGACACATAACTTCGAATGGAAGTGTTATTGGTGTTGATATTAACGCCTCCTTTGTTTTGAATGCTGTCATAAATTTATCATCAAACAAGAAAGGCATATCTTTGACTAAGAGGTTTGTTAAAGGTCGTGTAATATGTGAAAAGTCTTTGATGAATTGATAATAAAATCCTACATGATCTAAAAATCCTAGCACATGGCGGTGGAAGTTTCTCTACTAACTCTATTTTCCTCTCTATTAACTTCAAATCCTTGATATGAGATCTTATATCTGAGTACTATCCCTTCTTAGACCATGAAATGACATTTCTCTCAATTCAGCACCAAGTTTGACTCTTCACATCTTTGAAGAACTTTATCCACATTGGTTAGACACATGTCTAATAAATCTCTAAAGACTAAAAAATCATCCATAAATGGCTTTATTATATCCTGTATCATGTTAGCAAAATGGACATCATACATCTCTAAAATGTAGCTCGAGCATTACAAAATAGACATCACATATCTACAAAGGGTATCCGTCTGTACGTGAAGGTACCATAGGGGCAAGTGAATTTGGTCTTCTCTTGATCATCAGGGTAGAAGAAAATCTTATTATAGCCTAAGTATCCATCTAAAAAGCAATGAAATGAATGGCTAGTTATCCTTTTAATCATCTGGTCTATGAATGGGAGAGGAAAGTGACATTTCTTAGTCACTGAGTTAAGTTTGTGAGAATATATGCATACTCTCCATCTTGTGACTGTTTTTGTTGAAATTACTTCTCCACTGTTACTTTCTATCACCATCATTACACCCATTTTGAGTACACATTATACTGGGCTAACCCATTCACTATTAGAGATGGGATAAATTATCCTTGCATCTAGGAGTTTGATGATCTCCTTCTTGGCCACCTCCTTCTTGTTAGGATTCAATCTCTATTGGTGCTCCCTCAACATTTTGCATCCTTCCTCTAAGTTTATTTGGTACACGCAAACATTTGAGCTTACTCCTCGAATGTTAGCAATCTTCCATCCAATGGCTTTCATCTGCTTCCTAATGACTTATACCACCTTCCTTTCTTGTTCCTCATCTAATTAGTTGTAAATTATTATTAAAAGTGTTCAACCTTCACCAAAGATGGTATAATTGAGGCGTGTAGGTAAAGGTTTAAGCTCTAATGTTGGTGGTTTCTCTAAAGATGGTGGTATAAGAGCTTCAATTCAAACTAATTTATCTTGATACACTTGAACATCTGCCTCCTCCATCTCATCATCGCCTTTAGATTTAGGATTATGATATTCATTTATTGCCTCGACTTTTAATGACTGCACTTCTATTATGCAACTCTCAATTTTTTCTTCCAAATTATTATCCATGATTTCAACTTTCATGCATGCGCTACTCGTTGTTGGATTCTTTAAGACCTTATTCATATTAAATTTGATCTAATCCTTACCTATTTTAAGTGTTAATTTTCCCTCGTCAATGCCTGTTATGGCCTTTCTCGTATTCATAAATGGTCAACCAAGGATCAGTATTTCTTATCTTCTTCAAAATCCAAAACCAAAAAATTCTACTAGAATAATGAACTTATCAACTTGCATCAGAACATCTTCCACTATTCTAAATTTCCTTTTAGTGGATTCATCTACCAACCAAATTAACATCGATTTAGGCTTAACTTCTCCCAATCCCAACTTCCTGAATATTGACAAAGGCATGAGGTTAATGCTAGCTCCCAAATCATACAGACACTTAATGAATTCTAACTCACCAACCACATATGGTATTGTGAAACTCCTTAGATCCTTTAATTTAGATAGCATTTGATTAGTGACTATGGAACTACAGGTGCCTGTTAAAGCTACCGTTAGATTGTCGTCCCAAGTACGCTTCTTCGATAATATGTCGTTTAAGAATTTTGTGTCTTTGGGCTTCCATTGCCTTTACAAAAGAGAGATTGATCTATAACATCCTTAATTTCTCAAAGTACTTTGTAAACTGTGTGTATAACTTCTTCTTCTATAATCCTTAAGGGAAAGAGACCGTAGGTTGATACGGTGGAGGAGCACATACAGATGGTGTTTTCTTATGTCCGCTTCTTTTTCTTTTTATTGATTTTTCTCATTAGGATCAATGGGTTCTTATATTGTTCTTATAGGTGGTTCAAGTTCCTTCCCACTTCGAAGTGTAACAACCTTTAGTTGATCCTTTGATTTTGTTCCAGAAGTGCTAGAAGAATTCCTACATTTTGTATCTAAAAGGCATTTGAAAATTGATTCACTTGGCCCTTTAGATTATAGATTGAGGAAGTGTGGTTTTAGTGACCTAGTCAAAATTTTCTTCCAATTTCTTTTGTGTATCATCCAGAGTTCCAAGCTTATCTAAAATTCTATCCAACTTAGATTCCATTAAACATGCATTACCTTACTGAAAGCTCGATGGCCCTTAAGGCCTGAAGTGTTTGCCAATGTTGTTCGACCAAGAAAAATGAGGGTGGTTCTTCCACCCGGGTTTGTTGAAGTAGGGATTGTTACCCCCTCCTTATTTATATTATGCACCCCTATGTAATTCACTTGCTCCTTACTATCCTCCTTCATCAATCTAGCCATAGAGCTCACACTGTATCATGGTTAATCTAGCCATAGATCTCACACTTCAATTGGACGACCTTTACCTGAGCTGAGGATGACATCTTCATGCTGTTAAGTTGTCATGTCAGATTGTCAATCTTCGTTTCCATCTCTTTCACCTAATCTATCGTGACAATTACCATCTACTCTTTAAGAGTAGCCTATTTCCTACCCTACTCATTCGTCCACAAACAGCTGTTACGTACCATCTCTTCAATTTGCTCCTCTCCTTTATCAACAGTTTTTTACATTAAGGATCCTCCAAAAGCTGCGTCAATCGTGCCTCTCGTGAGTAAGTTCACTTTATTATAGAAAGTCATACAATAAGAACTCTTTAGATAGGTTATGATGTGGGCACTTCCATTGCAAGTCCTTATATCTTTCCCACTTTTCATATATTAACTCTCGATCACCTTGTTGGAAATTGGTAATTTCCTTAATAATCTTTGTGGTCTTTGTCAAAGAAAAATATTAATCTAGGAAGGCACAAACTAGCTAGTCCTATGTTGTGATGCTGGTTGGGCTCAGTGAATGATACCAAGCCTTCGTTCTATCTCTAAGGGTAAAGGGAAATAGCCACATTCATACAAAATCTTCCGACTATATGATCGGGAAAAGAAAGCTTGCCATATTTGGAGAACCAGTAGATTTCAAAACTTTTTAGAAATCTTATTTGCAGTGGAAGCAATATATCCAAATCATCATGCCAATCTATACATG
>JAOSBN010000008.1:32087966-32176342 GCA_027563595.1 Erythroxylum suave | reverse complement strand
GATAAATATAGCAAGCATATGAAAATGCAAGTTTTCAAGAAAATGTGCCATTTTGGGCAACAAGTTTACAAGATTTTCAAATGCATAATTACGTGGGATTGTGGTGGTCCCCTAAGTTAAGTCAAGTGCACTTTCACAAAAAGATTTCTCCTGCTTACCCGCTAGTGGCATGGAGCTCTTTAATGGACTCCCATAAGTTCATGGCTACGCAAGACCATTAAGTGGAATAGCGATAGTACATTCTATTCATAGCTACACAGGACCCTTATGAGAAATGTGTAGTACGTTATGTTTTCGATCTACCTAAACCATTCTGATATGCTTATGTGCTCATGATTTGTTTGACATGATGGATGCATACATGATTTGTACTATTGTGAATTTTTGAAAAATTGAGAATTCCACGAAATAAGTGTTTTAAGATTTTTAAATGCAGAATTACTACGGTTATGAAAAGGTTCAATGACAATGAGTTTTATAAAGGGTATTTGCTTGTTTCTCGATTATAAACTTATTACCTACGAGCTTTCAAGCTCATCCCCTTCCTGTCCCCACCTCCAGGTGATGAGCAAGAGATGGAGTGAAAAAGAGTCAAGGCATCACTCCAAGTTTGCTTATGTTTTATTTTGAGTTAGTTTTGGAAAACACAAGGCTTTAGTCACATTTTAAGATTTTGTAGTTCATGTAACTTTTGTATTTTGAGATTTCGGATTATGTCGTAATGTGGCTTAAAAGGCCATTATAGCTTTGTAAAACCCTTTGTTTTGAGAGTATGGAAATGTGAATGATGAAATTAGTTGTAAGTAACATATTAAAGGTATGATGAAGTAAAGATTTGAGAGTATTATGGTATTCTGCAAGAGTTGAACTTCGCATTCAGAAATAGGGTCCAACATAGTTGGTATGATTTCGCAATAGTTGGGTTCCGGAAACAGTGTCCAACAAGTTACATTATTTTGATTTTTTAAAGATTGGGGAGAAGAAAGAATAAAATAGAGATATCCTTTTTGACGTTCTTATTTAAAAAAGAGAAAAGAAAAAGAAAAGGGTGATTGAAAGCGATTATATTTGAATCAAACAAGTTTTGGATTGATTTAAGTTGAAAACTTATCCAGATAAGTTTTTATGATTTCCTCCAATTTACCTAACCCAAAAAGTTCTTTTTGTCATACCTTATCTAAGTCACGTTTAAATTCTTATCAAGTACCTTTGATTTATGCATTAAGTTTATTCTTGTCAAGTGGTGGATAAATGGTTCTTAAGCAAGCTTATGAAAACAACTCACTATGCTTTGATTTGAGAGCTTAATAAACCTATAACACTTTGAGCGTATATAATGAAATCAATGAGAGGGTGTCAAGTATTGTTTCACTTGATTTTGATGGAATTGATGAGATGTTATGTTTTAATTCTATCAATGTGTCCCATAAGTACTTGTTCTCTCGATAGTTATTTTATCTTAAAGCTTCAGCGTGAATTAGCTTTTGGATATTTTTGGATAACTTGAAAGAAGATGAGAGGTTGTTATAAGGATAATTGATGTATTGACCTGATGTATGCTTGAAATCAAGCATGAGTCTAACGAGGGGAGATTTGAAAAGATGTTATCTTGATATATTATTTGAAATTATCTCTTTTGTTTTGGATTTATTTTGGTTCTTAAATAAGAAAATTAATTTTCGTTTTTTTGTTTTAGGAGATGAAAAAGTGGAGATTCCATCAAATTGGGACATTATTAGTGGAAAACACAAATTTGGAGAATATGGGCATATTACTACAGTGCATAAGACAATATCACGCCTAATGCCAAATTTACTTAAATAGTTGGAGTTTAATTAGGAAATTTCTTTCTATCCTTATTATCTAGGGATTGTGATTTGTTTTGGATAGACATCTCTCCAAGATAGGATTAGAGTAGCTTTAGAGTAGGAAAGCATTATAAAGGAATATTCACTACCTCTCCACATCAATCAATCATTTTCTATCTGACTTTTCTCTTAATATTTCATCTTTCTTCTATCTTTGGTGTTGGAACTAAAGTCATGTGAGAATAAACTCAATTATTCAGGTTCAAATGGATTCAAAATTTTAGTTGTAACCTTGTGACGTTTGATTATAAACTTTGATTCATGTTTTAATTCAAGTATTTCTTGTGTTTAAGTTCTTGTATTTGATGAATAAATAATATTGATTTGTATGAAAAATTAACTTAATGATGATTATTCTATAGCTATCCATGAGTTCAATGATCAGTAATTGTCATGAAAGATTAGTATAAGTAGCAAATAGATTACTAATGAATTTGCACATTTATCTTGTCATAAGCAAAAAAAAAATAAAATTGATAGTTGCAACAATCTCAATTATTTAATTTAGGGTTTAGTTTTTTTCATTAAGGTTATTGCTATCATGTAATTGATATAAAATGCTATCATACTCAGTCAACTGATGATAAGTTTTGGTTTGGAAGTTGGGTTTAAACCACTTAATTTAGAAAAATTTGAAACTTATTATGACTATCCTAATATATTTCGAACTAACTGCTGAAATTGTGAAAAATATTATTTTAGACTAATGATCAATGTTACAATTATATGAGATATTTTCCTTGAATCAAAATTTAGTAAGCTTGAATTTCTCATTAGATTTGACCTAATTTTACGACTACTACAAGAATTTAGAGGATCAAAAATTAATTTTGAAGTCTTCAAACAACCGGACCACATATCACACCATTTGGTCACACCACGAGATGGTGGTGTTTCTCGTGTTTAGATCTGACTTTGAGAGTACCTTCCCCTTTGCTGCTGGTGACGAAAGAAACCAAACCCATAACATAGAGAGAATGGTTGCACGATTACCTCACCTGAGAGAGTTATATACGAGTCGAAGACACGTTCCCTATCAGTGAAAGAAGCTGGATCACCATCTATTCATCTTCAATCATCAAACCAAGGAACCGGCGATATTAGTTCGGCCACCCGAAGGCACTTGAAAGTCCAATGCCTTGATTGAATTGCCTTTTAACATAAATATAATTCTTGACGATTTAGGTGGCCATGGTTGATTTTTACGAGTTTCCAAAATTCAGTAAACAGACCTTATTATATTGATTTATGCTATTTTCAATATTACAATCAGTAATAATTAATAATGAAATGATAATCAATAATAACAATTAAATATAAAATTATGATTGAATTAAAGAATTAAAATGGATCTAATATTAACGTGAAAAATTAAGAGTAGATAACTTTAATAAAAAATTTCATATATTGCAAAATTTAAGGTGAATTTTAATTACATAACAGACAATAATAAATTAATTATATAGCATATATTGTTGTAAAATTTACTCTCTTTTTTTCATTAGGTACCCTCAAATTTATAGGTTATATAAAAATCACCAAAATTTTCAGAATGTTTTCATAAATAAATTTCAACTTTTATTTAAATAATCATTTCAAATTGTAAAATTAAGAGCAGAAAATGGATGAGAAAAGTAGTTAGCTAAGGGGAAAAGGCTTTGTGTATCACAACAGTACTGGGTAGTATCAGAGCAGCGAATCTACTTAAAAGTCACAAGCCTCAATCGTCGTCATTGCCGAGAATCGAAACCGGGTTCCCCCGCTACCGGAGAGAATACTCACCGCTATACCAAAAGCACGAATGTGCGGGTTGTGCTCTAAAGAAGGTTTTATAATCAAATAGTTGAGAAAACATATCGAAGCGATAATATAACAAGCACCAACCATCAACGAAAGACAAAGGCTGCCATGGCAACCACCACCACAGCGACTTCAGTCTACTTTTCTTCTCAGAAATTTTCAGCATCTCTCCCTCACAACCAGAATCTCTACTGGTGTGTCTTTCGAAACCCCATCTCATCAAAACAAAAGCAGAGAATTAGAAATGTTGTGATAATTAGAAGCAGTTCGACGTCATCTGATGATAATGCTGAGACGTCAAGTACTGCAGCTCAAGTTGTGGAAGAATCAGAGATTTCCATCGAAGAAGCTCCAGCGGGAACTCCATCTTTGATATCTGCGCTCAATGTGGAAAGGGCTCTTCGTGGCATACGTAACTAATTAATTTGCTATATATATTTTCTCGTAACTCACTTATGGTTTTGTTTAGAATTTTGATTTGATAAAAGCTTGAGCGAAATTAAGAATTTTTGGATAATTAAGCACATTTTTTTCACTTTTGAATTTATTAAAATTTATGGGGCTTTGCTTCAAGCATGCAGCCATTACAGATGCCGATCATTACGACAGACTTGGACTTCAAATGGGATGTTCTTTCCAACAGGTCTCCATTAGTGATAAGATAAATATGTAAAAATCTCTTGACTCATTCCTGGTTTTTGTACTAATTTGCCAATCTCATTCGTCAGGTTACTGATGGATACAAAAACAAGGTAGATGAGTTACTGACTCAACAGGGTTTAGACAAGGAACAACAGAACAACCAACTGGAACTTCTTAAGGTGATATTGATAAGTAATATGTTATTTTCTTTTACCTTTTCAGACACTATGTATGAATATATACATATACATAACTTGTGTGTGTTTCTGTTTCCATATGTATATGCATGCAGGAATCTTTCCTAGTCTTATCATCGGAGGAAGAGAGGAGAATGTATGATTGGAGTTTGGCCAGGAGTGGAAACCCTGACAGGTATGCGTGGCCTTTTGAAGTGGACATAACCCAAACTCCAACCGATCAATCCCCTCCACCTCAGGTATGTTGATTTTAGTTAGTTATAAGGTGGTTACCAAGTGGCACTATGCCGATCTTAGATTTTACTTGTAGGCTTCCCAACTAATTAATTCATCGTTACAAAGATAGAGATTTGCACGAGGCAATAGGAATTAGACGAAATCACTTACTCCAATAAAACTTAAATGTATGAAGTTGAAGCATGGAATGAAGTTATTTTACCATTATCAGATAAAATTTATCGTCGATATTAACTATCTCACAAATTTAGTTGTTTACTGATGTTGCTTGAGTCGATATTGAAATGAGACTGTGTAGGAACCGGAGGACGTTGGACCGACAAGATTGGTAGGTTACTTCATTCTTGGGTGGATACTCCTCTCCTTTGCACTGTCCATTGCCCTGAGCCGATGACGACGTAGCATTGCTGGCAGCCTATAAATATTTATTTATATCCAAAATTCTATCCCGCAATTCTCAACAAGGGGAAAAGCCCCTTTGAGCATACATTGAGAATCACAACTCATGTATCCTAGGTTCAAACTCTTGTCTTTCAATACCTTAAAAAGAAAAAGGAAAGAATTTCCAGGTTAGAAATTTTCTAACGAGAGACATTGCAAGTAACAGTCAGAAAGAAAATTCATAAATCATTTCGAATTTCAATATGTTGAAAATGATCGACATAGGAACTAAAAAGATTTTCAAATCATCAAATAAATATCACTATTCTCATGAAAAATTTTCGCTAGTAGTATATTGTCTCTTAATAGAAGTGCATGCAACATATTATTTGATGACAGTAACTAAAGGATATCATACAAATTAAAGACGGATGGTTGATCCATTATTTTAAAACTCCAATAAGTTATTTAAGGTTATCAGCAAATTCTTCCAATTCTCTTCCCCCATACCTTCTTCTTTTCAACTGAACATCTTCATCCCTTGTTGCAAGATTATATATCAGCCAAGTAATTATACCGTATACATTTTCAATTGATTAAGAAACTATAGCCAAAAGTCTCTAAAATTCTATTGCAAAGCATATCTAGCAGTTAACCACAAACTATAACTTCAATGCACTTTAGTTGCACAACTGATTGAACATTACCAATATCTAATAACAACGTTCCCTCATAATCAAACTTCTCTTTTGCCACAATCATTTGTTCCCTTTTAAGCTTAACATATACATTACAATAGAAAAGACATTTGATGACAAATATTTTCGTCGGTAAAAGTTCAAAAATCATCGCCAAAAAATTTTAGCGACAAAAAAAAATCATCAAACATTTCGTCTCAAAATCCAGGTAGCAAAATATTATCGGCGGTGTTTTTGGAAATTCGTTGCAAATTATTATTTTGTCCGATTTATGATTCGTCACCAAAAGGGATAGCTGAGGTTAAAACCATTTGTAACGAAAGACTATTTGCGATGATTGTTATTCGTGGCTAAAAGTTAAGTTATTGGCTATGTTACTTACTTGTAGCTAACAATATATTGCGATGATAATTTTTATATAGCAAAATATTTTTAGAGACGTTTTTCAAAACGTAGGTAAAGCTTATTTTGTGACGATTTTTAAAGGTTATTTGCGATGATTTTTAAAACATAGCTAAAATTTATTTGTGATGATTTTAATAACAATTTTGGAATCGTTGGGAAATCTTTTTAGCTACGTTTTTTATTTAAATTTTAAAAAAATTATTGGTGACATTTTTAATAACGTTGCTAAAATGTTTTGGTGACGTGTTTTGATTTTTTAGTAACCATTCGTATAAAAAATTAGATATTCAATTATGATTATTTTTAAGATTTTTAATCCATCATATTGTTTATGATATTTAGATATATTGATTTATAATTAATTAAATAAAAATTTTATATAAAAATAAATTTCATTAAATGTTAATTACAAAAAACTTATGTACAAACTAAGACTCGTATATATCGTGTCTACTACTTTTACAATTTGAGCCATGTATTTGTTTGACCGTCTTTTTAAGCTTGACTAACTTTTGTTTATTACGATCTAACTTTTGTTCATTATGTTGTAACGAAGCCTTAAGATATATCATAATTTTAAACTTACATAGTTATCCCACGCTTCTTCAAAAGTCCAACCTTAACCTTCCTTGTAATGTGTCAATTTGTAGAGTATGATCTTATCACACTCTTGTCCATATAGTTCCTTTTGACTGTTTTATGGAAAACAAAAATTGAAACACATTAAATAATATTGTATTAACTAATATAACTATAATTTATACCCAAGAACTAACAAATTCTTTTTGAACGACAAAAAATGATTTAGATCCTTGATTGTTAGGAGTTTTATTTTTTTCTCTATTAACCTTGTCTTTCCCACACTCTTCTTAAATACAAAAAAGAAATAGTCACTACATGTGGCACAAGAATAATTGAAGCAAATTTGAAGAAAAAGAAGACAAGTTAACGTTGGCAAAGACCCAAGAATCACACATTTGAATCCAATTTTTTGGAGCCATCCGTTCGAGAACATATCTCCTTGCCTCCTCATCTGAAGGAAAATATTTGTGATATTTGTGTAGTCGATAATGAAGATCCTTCTACTTTTATTGCAATAGTGATCTGACATAGCTTGAAACTTCAGGGTTCTTGATATTAACGATATTGAGTTTCATCTCTGAACAACAAGTAAAAGTTAAATTAGTGTTTAAATATTAATTAAAAATTCATATAATTAAATAAATTGAAAATTTACCAGAACTGTGTTAAGAGTATTTTGAAGTCAGTTGTCTTCCTTCATTTGTTTAGCATGCTTAAGGTAGAGTAAATTGGTCCTAGCAATGACCCCTAACTCACTGAACAATTTTGCTGACTAGACCTTGCTAACTGGATGACCTTTTGAGGGGGTCAATATGCATAGACAACTTGTTGTTCATTGCAACATTCATACGTTACAACTCAGAACCTTTAGTGATACCTCTACCTCTTTTCTTGAAAGTGGTATTAGAACCTGACAATAAAAGAATAATGATAAGAAAAAATTCATTAAACATGTAAATATATATTTGAAGACAAGCGAAATCATAGGTAGTAAAGAGTAACAAACCTGAAGATCCCTCACCAATAGTTAAGATAGATAGACGTTGTTACTGACTGGCTTCATTGGTGGATAAAGTCGGTTGTTATGGTTGATCTAGTTGTTGTGCGTGAGGAATATCTTTGCTAGTTGCCACCTTCTTTCCCTTGTTTCTACGATGTGCCATTATATTGAATATTTATAATGATATTATTATTGTTAGTGTAGTGTTGTAAAGGCAATCACCTTTAGCACTTTTGTATTGAATTTATTTTGATTAATAAGCGAAAGGCATTTTTAATTAATTTGATATTAGTTTATATATAAATTGATATTGATCTTAAATCGAATTAATAAAGTCTATGATACAAAACGTAGCATGAAGGAAATCTTGATGAGATCATGATAATGAGATTCCTATTATATGTAATTATGTTAGTATCTAAATAATCTCTAGTCATAGGATTAATAAGATAAAACACTATTAATCCTAAAAGCACATGTTATACTCCTTCATTTGATCAAGTAATGGATCTCACAAACTATAAGCATGAGATGTTTAGAGTTAACATACGAATGCTTACTAAGAGTAGTAAGTACATCAAATGACCTGCTATAAGATTATCATATGGATGATCTATCAAATGTAAATGATTAATCTCATCATAGCAATGGTGCAAATAGCCTTAGACTTGAGGTAGTCAAAGATATCTTAGATACTGATCCTATGCTTTGACATATTCCTTGTTGGCTTAAGACGAGGTTACTCTTAGGGTGGTGATTGGGTACAGCTATTAGTATTCAAAGGTAATTGGGTAGCCAATAAAGGATTCACCACTCCTAATAGAAGGAGATGATAATCTCGACCTCTTATCAAGGTCATTACTCAGGCATCTCTGGCCAGAGTAGTTATATATCATGAAGAGAGTCTTCAATGACACATAGAGTACTGAGATCCCAGGACAACATCTAACATCACTAGGATTAGATATAACGTAGTCAGTCTAGTGGGAGTTGACACAGAGCCCATACTTCAAACTATGTGGGGTATAGCATGGTGAATGGATGAATTGCATGGTAATTATTTATGGAAAGGTTTGCAAGTTAGATAATTAACTATCGAAGAGTTTGTATGTTAATGCACTTATATTTCGGCAAATTGGCATCATGAAACCGTTTATGATTTGCTTGAATTAAGAGTTAATTCAAGTGCCTAAAATAACCGAGAACCTAAGGGTCACACTCAAAAAGATCGGATGAAAAACACAGTGTGTATATGACTAATTTTAAATAGAAGAGCCCATTTTTAAAAAAAGGCCACTATTGTGACAGAGGGCACGAATGAGTATATAAGTTAGTTGTTCACTTATGAACATGAGGTCTTACCACTTCTTACATGCTTAAGTGAGAGCATAAAGGCTCTAGAAGAGTTCTGGAGTGAGAGAGGTATCAAGAACCTTGCTTTTACAATTCATGCAATTGTTGCATGAGTCAAAGTGCAAGCATCAAGATTCTTGATCTATCTTCCATCGTCTTGAGCATCTTCTAGAACTCATCTAGATTGGTGCAAATCACCCTTATACATTGTTTCTTCATCTTCTTTGCATGTTCTTGGGTGATCAAGAAACGGTTTGGTGTTTGCAATAACCTAAACAAGGAGAAGAAATAAGGAAGGAGGATTAAAAAAAGGTGAAAAGTGCATATCCATGCATACATGTGTGATTATGCAATTTTTGGGTTCTCATGGTGTTAGAATTTTGATTATGACACTTTTGCTGCATACGTATGCATGTGACGCATGCAACCATGGCTAACCCAATAGTGGTATTTGAGCAAGTTTATGCATGTTATAGATGATGTATTGAACATGTGTAAAGTGTTTGCTGGGTTGTGATTGACATACATGTTGATTTGGAATAATTCGTGTAAAATGTAGAAAATTGTTTTTCTATTTTTGTTTCACATAAATTTTTATAAGATGTTATAATATGTTTCTGCCAAAGGAAATTGCAATTTAATGTCATTTGCTATTTTATTTCGAATTAATATCCAAACTATTCATATGTTGATTTCTGAGAATTTTTAGAAAACTGAATGCTTTTGCTGATTTTGAAAAATTCGTAATAATTCTAGAAATTTTTTTTCCGTTTTTATTTCACATAAATGTTTATAAGTGCTATACTATGTTTCTGGAAGAAGACAATGCAATTAAATCTCATTTGCTATTTTATTATGAATTTAGTTTCAGCTTGATACATGTATGAGGTTCTGGAAATTCTAAAAATGTGATCAACATGCATGCATGTAAATTCCACATTAATTTTTATAAAAATTGTTTTTATAAATTTTATACATGCACAGGCAAGATGAGATGTTGCCACATGTATAAGATGTATGACACTTGCTGTTAATGTGATCATCTTATGCATGCATGATGTAATGTTTGACTTGTGTTAGAAGTAATATGACAAGTGTCATGCATATGTGATATGTTGGCTATTTCTTATTTATTAATAAATAATTCCTAAGAATTATGTTATAGAATTTTTTATTAGATATAGTTAGAATGTGTACAAGACTATAGAAATTTTCCAGAATTAATTGAATTTGATTCAATTATTAAATAAATTCAAAGTCAATATTGGTCAATTTTTTGAAAGTTGATGGAGTTGACTTAATGGCTTATAATGTATGCATTTTGGTTATGAGACCAAAATAGGGTTCTTATGTGATAAGATATGTATTATTTTGATAGTAATAACATGATTAATGTGCTTGAAATTAGGGTTCCGGAAATTGTTCGAGCGTTGAATCTGCCCTTTTAGTGTCTAATAGGTTAACTCATTTATCTTGACTATTTTGGCCGTCAAGATAATTTTGGCATGTGCTGAAATTGTTTAGATAAATTTAAGATGGCCTAAGCATATTATAGATGACTAATTGATGTATGAGAATTTCGAAAACCATAGGGATTAATTTAGAATTAATCCAAATAGAGCATAGCATTTCTAGTGTGGCTAATAAAAGGCATAAATACAAGGATTAAATTGTCTAATTTGGACATCAATATAAATAAAATTTAGGTTCCTAATCGAATCACATTCATAATTTGGATTAGCCAAGACTAACACTAGTACCCAATTAGGTTCAAAAGTTTAATTGAATCACGAACTTAAAATGCATGGTCAAGTCAGAATCTAAATTAGACCTCCTTTATGTGATACAAGCATTAGATACATTTTAAGGGTTGTTATGAACATAGGCTCAATTCAATTGAGTTGTTCATAATCTAAATGTATATATATGACATACATATTCAAGATCATCCAAGTATTGATGAGACCAAAGAACAAATCCCTCAACTGAAACATTAGGACTTACGCCTTCCATTGATATGGCAAGAACCAGAGTTCTTTTAGAGTTGGGTTATTAGTCAAACCCAAGTCCACTCTACATGAATATGTTCAAACCATAGAAATTAGATTTTCGGATTAATGGGTTAGTCCTAACTAGAAACGTTGATTTGTTTGGCAAGCCCAAGGTCAATGTGGATAGAGGTGAAATTAGGTTGTATACATGGGATGTATACAAATCAAGAGTTGGTGACCCAATGAGTGTGCTAAATCAAAAATTGATGGCACAAGTCGGTAGTTGCATAAATGAACGTAATTGGTATGAGTGATGCCTACCGATTGACCTAAAATAGCTTGATGAGCAAAACCAAGGTCATTCTTGGTGATATCGGATATTGACCTATTAGGAAAACTGTAAGTTTTCTCGAATTTGTAATAAGGGCTATAGATTTGAAAAAGAATAATGGGATCCATAATGCATGTGATTAAAGTGTTTATCGATATATATAAAGAGACATTACAACTTTTTCTCTCGTTCTTCTAGGTCATTGAATCGCACGATGTCTTATAGTGTGAACCTACACTCCTTATTAGATTCTAACAAACTCACAGGACCAAACTTCTTAGATTGGCTACGAAATTTGAGACTTTTTCTCAAATCCAAAGAACTAGGATATGTGTTAGATGAACCACTTCCTGACCCCCTACTATTGATGCATCTAATGAAGATCAGAAAACTTATAAGAAGCTACTAGATGATAGTGAGTTGGCTAGTTGTATAATATTGGCTTCTATGTCACCAAAACTGCAGAAGCAGCATGAGGCTATGGATGCTCATACCATAGTCTATCATATAAGGGAACTGTTTAATGAGCAAGCTCAGTCTAAAAGGTTTAAGGGATCATCTCCACAGACGAGGGATCATCTCCAGTGCTTTTCCGTTCAAAGATGGTTGAGGGATCATCTCCATTACAGTATACGCTGAAGATGAATGTGTACATTGAGAGGTTAGGTAGATTGGGCTTCATTATAGATTATGAATTATGTATAGACTTGATTCTAACTGGTTTGACTGATAGTTATTCACAGTTTGTGCTTATCTATCGGATGAACCAAATATCCACATTGATACTTGAGATGATTAATCTACTCAAAATAGCTGAGTAGACTATCAAGAACGATAGGAAGGTTATGATGCTGGTGGACTACACTTCAGATTCTAGAAAGAAGAACCAAAATAAGAAGAAGAAGTCCAAAAAGTCAGTGGGAGGTTTAGCCATGAAGAAGATGAAGGAGACAACACCAAAGGGGATATGCTTACATTTGAACAAGGAAGGACATTAGAAGAGGAACTGTAAAGCTGATCTGGAGTCACTGAAGCAGAAGAAGACATTAGATGCCCCACCGTCTACTTTAGATATGTTATTTGTCATTGAGGTAAATACTATTTTTGATCATAACAAATGTGGCTTACACATATATGTTGAAATGCAGGGTCTCATGGATAGTAGACCACTCAAGAAGGGAGAGATAGACCTACGTGTGGCAAATGGAGTAAGAGTTGTTGCATTAGCTATAAGAGCATATGTTTTGTGTCTTCCTAGTGGGCTATAGTTAGTTTTAGAAAATTACTATTATATACCCATTGTGACTAAAAACATTGTAATCATTTCATCTCTTAATAAAGCGAGATTTCATTTAACTTTTTCAAAAAATGGTTGTTCAATTAAGTAGAATGAAATGTTATATGGTACTGTTACATTGTGCAATAGAATTTACATATTAGATATGTCCAATCCAATCTTAAATATCAATGACTATAAAAGACAAAAACAAGATAACCTAAAATCATCTTACTTATGGCATTGTCAATTTGGCCATATAAGCGAGAAACACATGATTAAGCTACATAAGAATGGTAGCCTAGGGTCATATGAATCATATGTAATATGTGAATCTTGCTTGCTAGGCAAGATGACTAAATTATCTTTTAAAGGAAAAGGTGAACAAATGAATGGGTTATTAGACCTAATATATTTTGATGTATGTGGTTTGATGTGCATTCATACCAAAGGTGGTTTTGTGTACTTTATTACTTTTATCGATGATTATTCACAATATGGATATGTGTATCTAATGAGATTCAAGTCTAAAGTGTTTGAGATGTTCAAAAAATTTAGACATGAAGTAGAGAAACAACTCCGTAGAAGTGCCAATAAACTTTGATCAAATTTAGGTGGTGGATACTTAAACAAGGAATTTCTAACTTATCTCGGAGATAATAGGATAGTATCCCAGTGGAATCCATATTACACAACGCAACATAATGGTATGACTGAAAGGAGAAACCGAACTTTATTACACAAGGTAAGGTTTATGATGGGCTTAGCAGATCTACCAAAATCCTTTTGGGATTATGCACTCAAGATTGCTATTTATGTGACAAAAAGAGTCTCTTTTAAGGCAGTTAAAGTTACTCTATATGAGATGTGGACTAACAAAAGACCTATCTTTCTCATATGGAAGTTTGTGATTGTCCAGCTTATGTGAAACAAATTCAATCAAACAAGCTTGAAGTGAAATCTGATAAATATTGTTTATAGGATATCTTAAAGAAATAATTGGATATCAATTCTATAATGCTTTAAAGTAAAAGGTTTTTGTCTCAAAGCATGCTGTCTTTTTAGAGAAAGAGTTTCTTATAAGAGAAGATAATGGGAGCAAAGTTGAACTTGGTGAAGTTCATGATGCTCAAATAGATGTAGATCAACAGCCTAAACCCGAAATTGTTATTCATAGAGATGAGATAATAATTGAACCTTTTGACACACAAAATGTTTATAGGTCAAGTAGGACATGCAATGTTCCAGAGAGGGATTTCTCGTAAGTGAACACAATGACGTATTACTCATAGAGGACAATGAGCCTACAACCTATGAAGAGGCTCTGAAGAATTCATAATATGAAAAATGGCTCCAAGCTATGAAATCTGAAATAGATTCTATATATGAAAACTAAGTGTATACTTTGGTTGACCCACCCGAAGGATTAAAACCCATAGGGTGCAAGTGGATTTTCAAGAAGAAGATAGACATGAAAGGTAATGTGATTACCTATAAAGTGAGTCTAGTCACTAAAGTTTATCATCAAAGTCAAAGAGTTGACTATGATGAAACATTTAGCCCCGTAGCTTGAAGTAAATCACTTGTTAATATAGAAATCACATACAATATGTAAAATAAACAAGAAGGGGGTTTAATTGTGTTAAATATTCTAAGTTATTAATTTTTAAAATCTTCTTGATTTTCTTGACAAATTTAGACAATTACAAAACAACGCATTTAATTTGATGAGTAATGCAACAATGGAAAATAATATCTATTCTTCTAACAACAAGAAAATTAAAGAGATAAGGGTTAGAAAATATGACGCCACGATTTATATTGGTTCACCCTTAGCCTTAGGCTACGTCCAGTGCTCAGAGTTTTTCTAAGATTTCACTATCTCCTTCAACGTTACAAGTATTATTTCTACACTCGTAGAGCCTCTTCAAGTTTCTTTCACAAAGTATTCTTTATCTGCTTTCTTAGCCTCTTCAGGCTTAGCCTTCCTTTTACTTGAAAATTTATTGTTTTGAGCTTTTATACTCACGTTACAAATGTTTTTGCTCTCTTTCTTTCTTTCTTTTCTTTCAAAATATTTTTCAAAAGATAAGCACTTGAGCATAAAGTTTCTTAAGTATGTTTTGAGCTCTCTCCCTTTTTGTTATGTGTATTGTTGTTAGTTTTTACGACTACGACTGATATTTATAATCTAAATCTGCAACGGTCTTCTTAAGAATTCTACTTATAGAATCTTCTAAAGTCTATTATTAATTGAGTCCTATAACCAACTCCAACTAACCGACGTTCTCGTACATTCTTCAATTACATCGTCTTGTATGCTTCGATTTGTATGCTTTGTCTAGTGTCTTAGACTTAATTACTTCGTCTTACCCATCTTAGATGCTTCATTTTATTCAGCTTTTACTTAAGTATCGTCTAGATTTGATGATTTGTGCCACTTACATTTATCTGCATACTTAACAAATTTATCAAACCAGTTCACACACTTCTTTTATTATTATTATTTGACTTTCATCAAAATCAATAAAAGAAGTGAAGTTTTCTTGAGTTAACAATCTCCCCTTTTTTGATGATAAAAAATAATCATAATATTAGAAGATAAAAGTAATATTCAGATGAATAAAGATATTCATACGAATAAAAATATTCAAACGAATAAAGCAAGATATACAATATACAATGATAAATAAAGAAAATTTTAATTCTCTATTTATCCTTTCTACTATTCTCCTGTTCTCCTCCTATTCGTTATTAATCGAAAAGATCATTCATTTTAGATGCTTCAAAATTTCAAAATACATTTGTTGAATATTAGTGTGGATCATCTTGAGATCTTCTTTTATAGAAACACGTAGAAGTGCTATTTCCTCATGAAGATCACCCACTGCATCACCTAGTTTATCAACCTTAGTATCAAGTTTCTTAGTATGTTTAGCTAAGGCTTCCTAAACTTCCATCTGCTTATGACTAGCTTTAGTCCATTCAATGAAATTCTTTGAGAGATTCAAATTAATGGTAGGATCTTGTAGCTTTTCACTAAGTGGACGAATATAATTAATGACAAATAGTTTTCTAGGTGAATCGTCTAATTCTATAATTTTGATTGGGGGTAATGTGAAAGGTTGTTTTCCATCAGGGATATCAAGATCATCAGGTCTGGGTAGTTTGTAAATTGGTTGACCTAGAAGGTTGTAAAATAGTTTTAACTGAAGGAATGAAACCTAAGGTTTGAAATGAATGAGCAAATGCACAAAGGTTTTTAAGTTAAAATTGATACCCTTCAATTGTGATACTTTTGTACCTTCCTTTTGATATTATGCCAACTACCTTGAAGCTTTCGTCTTTGGTAGATGATCTAAAATAACTGCTTGATTCCTTTGATATGTGATGTGTTATATAGATGCCTACAGGTTGAGCTGCATGATATGCATCGTCTATGTTCTCATTGACACTTGAATTTCTTCTTCTGTGAGATCATCTTCTAGTTTTTCAAGAAACTTCTTTTCTTTCCTTTTTCTTTGTTGACTTCTAGTGCTGGACATCTAGGTTGTACATCTAGGATAATCTTGATTGTTGTCCTGCTTGTTACTGGATAGATTGTGTAACGATCTTTTGTAATCTTCAATGAATATGGTTCTATCTTTTGTAATCTTCAATGGATATGGTTCTATCTTTTCATCTTGCAGAATACTATATAGTCTTCAATGTTTAGAAGGTTCTCTGATGATAATTGAACCTCTGTTATGATCAGGTGTTGATTCTTCTATGACCTTCATCTTCAAATCTTCTTTCTTTATTGGTTGAGCAGGGTTGTAAGTTACTCGCTGCTTTTTAACAGTCTGTGTCATTTGTTGAACATCAGATGATGAAACCTTCTTCTTCTAAATCGGTTTCAATTTCTTTTGTTCTTCTGTTTATTTGGATGAGAGCTTTTGTTGAGGCTTCTTCTTGTCAAATACTAACTTCCTATTTATTTATGTCTCTTTAGATGGTTCTTTTAATTGAGTTTGAGGGATAGAGACAATTGGTTTGGTAGGCTGTTGTTGTTATTCTTGCTCCTTTTTACTCTCAGAATCTCCACCAAGAATCAAAACTTTTTGCTTCTTCTGTTCTTATCGTCATAAGGTCATTAATCTTGGTGACTTTCTTGTCTTCTCAGGCCTTTCTAATTGAAGCGTCTTAGCCTTCCTCTTTAAATACACTTAGTGAGTTAGTTGTTGAACTTTGCTTTCCTTCCTTTTTGGAAATGTTTTAGCTTGTATCGGCTCACCAGACGATTTTTCAACCTTTGCCTCCACTGATATTCTTCCAAACGATCGAGGTTTTGCTTGTATTTTAGATGGAACATGTTCTTTCCTGCTTCGTTTTATTGAAAGATCTCCTTTAGATTGTGCTTTTAGTGTGAAATCTACATCCGCTTCAGCTTCAGTCCTGATCTCCATTTTGTGAATATTAGAGGCATTGATAACACTCTTAACATTCAACTTTACTCTATTTCCTCTATCAAGTAGAATTCTAGATTCTTTGAAGAATCTTGTTAACAACATACCATAAGGTAAAGAATCACTCTTCAGATGATAATCCTCCCTAGCCTTTATTATGTACTTCAGAATCAAGAACGAAAGATTAACTGGTTGGTGAGTGAGTAGATGAAATAGACAATGTTCATCATTCATTGTCACTGTGTCCTTTGATCCTGCTCTTGGTAGGATATAATGGAGAAGAAGTGAGTGAAGAACCCTAGCCTTCAAAATGAGGGTTGAAGACTTCTTCACTCCTAGATTACTGGATCCATATAGTTGTCAATTGATGTTGGCTTCATTTATATGAATTTGAGCGATCCCATTTGTATTTTTGAACAATTCTACTCCTTCATATGGACACCTAATAGCCTTCACAATAGAATCTTGTGTGATTATTACCGATAACCCATCTACCATCGATATCGAGGCATTGTCTACCACCTTCGCATTCTTCCAGAACTTATATATTTGATTCAGATATACTGTCTCTCAGATATTGAAAAAGTTCTTCCATCAAACTACTTCAATCTCAGGTTCGATATTCATCCGATTATCCTTTAAAGAAGTGAAATCGACGAGCCTTTTATAGATAAGAGATTTCAACATTTTTAATCTGTAAAAGATAAACACTAAACATAGAAATGTATTTTTCTTAACGAAGCAAGGTTAGTATATTAAAAAAATTAAGAGAAATATATAAAATGAAACGAGAAGGATTTGAAGTTTAGATCAGAGGGTTAGATCATCTTTGTTGAGAGAACTTTGAACAAGCTGGTTTCGAAGTTTTTCAAGAAAATTCTAGAGTGTGTTATAGATTTTGAGATGATTTCTTTTTATATACACTCTTGAAAAGTTACCATTTGTAACGTTTTTAACTGATCCATTGGTAATTATGAGATTGAAACAACCGAGTGAAAGTTACCGTTACTATTTAGTCTAAAAACTTAAGACTTTTCAGTTTCTTCAGGGAGAATCATTTGGATCATAGAGTCTCAAATGAATGATCATTTAACATCACCATATTCAGGTTTTTTCTGATTTCCTTAAATCTGTCTTCACTTAAGTTGGTGAAGATATCTGTCCATTGTGATTCATCTTAACAAATTGTAGATTGATGATCCCTCTCTGTATATAGTCTCTTATAAAATGATGTCTAACTTCAATATGCTTTTCCCTTGAGCGTTGTATTTGATTCTTTGAGATATTGATAGCACTTGTGTTGTCACAGAAGATTCGAATATGATCTTCTTGGATAGAATAATCCTCTAACTGACACTTTATCTATAATATATGTGAACAACAACTTGTAGCTGACATGTATTCAGCTTCTGCAATAGATAGAGTAATTGAACTTTGCCTCTTGCTTAACCAAGAAATTAGATTATGACCAAGAAACTGACAACCTCCACTTGTACTCTTTCTATCAATCCTATCTCCAGCATAATCAGCATCACAGTAGCCAATTAACAGAAATCTTTACCTTTCTCATACATTAAGCAAAGATCAGTAGAACTTGCCAAGTATCTCAATATTCTTTTAACAGTAATATAATGAGATTCTCTAGGACTTGCATGAAATCTTGCACACAAACAAACACTAAGCATTATATCAGGTATGCTTGCAGTTAGGTAAAGCAAAGAACCAATAATTCCTTTAAAAAAAGTTTTATCAATCTTTTTACCAACTTCATCCCTGGTTAAGACAATTGAAGGATGCATAGGAGTTGACATCGGTTTAACATTTTCCATTTTATATTTATCTAAAAGTTCTTTAATATACTTTTTTTTTGAATAAAATCTTTTCTTGAATTTGTTTAATCTGTAAACCAAAAAAGAGCTTTAATTCACCCATCATACTTATTTCAAATTCACTTTTCATAAGATTTAAAAAATGAACATAATTTTTTAGAAGTTACACCAAAAATGATATCGTTTTCATATATTTGTACAACGATAAAATCATTTTTAATATTTTTCTAAATAATTTTTTATCTACTTGACCTCTAATAAATTCATTTTTAATCAAAAACGAACTCAGAAAATCATACCAAGCACGAGGTGCTTGTTTTAATCCATACAAAGCTTTATGAAGTTTATACACATAATCTAGCATATCAAAGTCTTCAAAACCTGGGGATTGTTTTATATAAACTTCTTCATCTATAAAAACATTCAAAAAAGCACTTTTTACATCCATTTGAAACAATTTTATATTATAATGAATAGCATATGCAAGCAAGATCCTAATAGCTTCTAATCCAGCTACAGGGGCATGTGTTTCATTATAGTCTATTCCTTCTTATTGATTATAGCCTTGAGCTACTAATCTAACTTTGTTACGGGTTACTTTTCCTGATTTGTCTAGTTTATTTTTGAATACCCATCTAGTTCCTATAGTAGATTTATTGGATGGTTTAGGGACTAGAGACCAAACTTTATTCCATTTAAATTGACTCAACTCAACTCCTCTAGCATAGCTAAAATCCAAGCTTCGTCTTGAAGAGCTTCATCAATTTTCTTAGGTTTTAATTCAGAAACAAATGCTACATTGGCCTCTCTTCTAAACTTAGATTTAGTTCTCACTCCTTCGGATTTTTCTCATATAATCAGATTTTCTTGGTGAGAAGATTTATATTTTCAATCTTTTCTTAAGCTAATATTTTCAGAACTATCTACCACTTTATTATATGGATCGTCTAGTGGTGAATCGTCTAGGTTATTAACTAAGGGAGCAAATATAGTTTCATTATCAAAATCATCTCTTTTATCTAGATGAGAATCATCATCAAATTTTACATGCATAGACTCTTCAACAAATTTAGAAACAAGATTATTAACTATATAAGCTTGTTGGGACCCAAATTTTTTATATTATTATTTTAGTAAGCATGATTCGAATAAATTTTGTGGTCTTGTTAGTTAAATCATTTTATTTGGAGTTAAATTATTATGTCAAGTTTAGGAGGATTTATTTCATGGATTGATGAAGGGCATAGTGGACTTTGCTCCTTCATTAAAGCTATAAAAGGAGAAGATTTAATTGTAGTCTTGTTTGTGAGTGAAAGAAGAGAGAAAGAGAGAAGTGGAGAAGAGAAGAAGAAGAAGATAGGGTTTGGAAATTCTTGAAGAACTTGAAGACTTGTGCTTAAAGCAAGTAAGTATGAGTATTAACCCTTCTTGATTATTAGATGATGCATATTTAGGGTTGGTTAGAAGTGAATATGTGTAGGAAGTTGTGATGAATGGTTTATATGAATGTTTGGGTTTGGTTAATAATCAAAAGTAGAGTACGAATTGTTGTAAATGATATTGGATTGGAATTATGTTGAAAATGAAGAAGAAGAGATGGGTTAGTGATCAGATGGGTTATATGTGAAACGTGGGAAGTAAGAAGATGGAAAATGCAAAACAGGTTCTCAGAATGGGTTCTAGACATTTTCGCGGCAGCGAATTTCTAGGTTTCACCGCGGCGACACAAAGCATGTTCTAAGAGTTGGTTTCTGGGCAATTTTGCTGTGGCGAACTCAGACAATTTCGCCGCAACGAACTTTCCTACACAGAGCATGCTTTGGTATTTTGGGCATAACATTTGGTGTACTTATCCAAATTGACTGATTTTTGATTTTTTATAAACTAGAGACATAGGAATGTAAATTTTATGAGGAATCAAGTCTAAATTTAGTCTCTAAGGATTTAAATTTTGGGGAGGAAGTTGAATATAGAATTTTGTTTCAGGATGAGAAGTAGTTTAAATTGTTGAGGTGTGACTTTTTGATTTCTAAACCAAATTGAATGGAATTTTGGTTAATGTTTAAGGAAATCAAGTGAGACAAGCGAGGCAAGAGGAGAAAGGGTATAGACATCTCTAAGCAAGCTTGTAAGCAAGGAATTCAAGGTGGGTACATTTTTATCATAGAGTAAATAAGCCACTCATTGTTTCTCTTTGAATTAAGAAAGCTAAATGGTTTTAATTGCATCATAGGTGTTACATTTATATGCTCTCGGTTAGATTGTGAAATTGTTATATGTTTGCTACATGAATTGTGTTGATGATTTATGAGAAGACTTTAAAAATGATTCTTTTAGAAAGGATGCAAGTTTATGAAATCAAGTTTTCAAAAATGTTTTGTTTTTCAAAATATCTCATGTGCATGAAAAACAAGTTTCCAACAACGTGTCATTTTGGCAAACTATTTTTGATTCATGAATTACATGTTATGTGGGTTTGGTGTAATCCATTCAAGAATGTCACGTGCACATTGACCAAGAAAAGGCTTCTCTTACCTACCCATAAGTGGCACGGAGCTCCTTCATGGACTCCTTCATGTTTATGTCAATGTAAGACTGCCATGGGGAATTGCAATAGTACGTCAAGTTTTACAACTACACAGGACAAGTAAGTAGAAATGTGTAGTTCGTCATGTTCATGGATTTACCCAAACCATTCTGATGTGCTTATGTGCTCTTGAAATGTTAGCAAGTTTGACGCATACATGATTTAAAATTGCTCATGAGCTATTTGATAAAGTGAGAATTTTGAGAAATAAGTGTTTGGTGATTTTTCATGCGCAATTATTATGGTTTCCAAAATGTATAATGGCAATGAGTTTTGAAAATGGTTTTTTCTTGTTTCTCGATTATAAGACTATTACCCACAAGCTTTAAGCTAACCCTCTCCATCTTCCATTCGATCTTCAAGCAATGAACAAGTTATCGAGTCAAGAGTCAAGGCATCACTCCAGTCTACATATTTTGTTTTGTTTATTTTGAAGTTAGATTTTGTAAAACAATGCTTTAGTCACATTTTGAGCAATTTTAGTTTTTGTAAACTTTGTATTTTGGATTATGAAGTAAGGGGGATCGAAATGCCCACTAAAGCGTTGTAAAACTCGTACTTTTTTCATTAATGAAATATATGTTTGGTTTTGACCATGATTTTGCATGTTTTTGCAAAGTAATCGATTTTGGAAATGAGATTAAGATTTTGAGAAATTGGTTATGGATTAATTCTTATCCATATTGTTTTTGGGTTGAAATGATGAATGTGGTTGAGAGATTTTAAGTTTGCATTTTGGTAAGATAGGTAGCTTGGGTTTGGATTTCTGTTTTAGGGGTTTTTGCTGTGGCAAAACCAAGAGTTCACCACGGTGTAATTCATGTGGCAACTTGGCCACGACGAAGATTATACTTTCCGCCGTGGCAAAATCAACGCGTATAAGTTCGCCACAGCTTCACGATCCCACGCCCGATGTTAGGCTCCAGAAACGGGGTCCAACAAAGCTTTAGAAGTAATTGAATAACCTAGAAAAAATCCTGAATTGATCATAGAATCAAATTTATTCAAATTTTCTTTTGTATTCAAAATAGTGCATTTGCAACCAAAAGAATGAAAGTAAGAAATAATTAGCTTTCTTCCCTTCCATAATTTATATGGAGTTTGATTTAAAATAGGTCGTAAAAATACTCTATTTTGAATATAACAATCTATATTTATAGCTCCTGCCCAAAATTAATTAGGAAGATTCATTTCACACAGCATAATCCTTGCCATTTCCTGAATCGTCCTTTTCTTTCACTTTAGAACTCGATTTTGTTGAGAAGTTCTAGGAGCATAGAAATTATGGAAAATTCCATTCTCTTCATAAAACATTTTGAATTTTTCATTTTCAAATTCTCCATCATGATCACTCCTGATTCTAGCAACAGAAATTCCTTTTTCATTTTGTAACTTTTTGGATAAAACTTTAAAGCATTTAAAAGATTCATCTTATGTGATAAAGACAATATCTAACAAAATCTAGTAAAGTCATCAACAATTACAAGACCATACTTCTTTCCACCAAGACTTACTGTTCTAGTTGGACGAAACAAATTTATATGTAACAGCTCTAGAGGTCTAGACGAAGTTCCAATATTCTTAGACGAAAAGGATGTTTTAACTTGTTTTCCTTTTTGACAACTCTTATAAAATAAATCTTTGTTAGCACTTATCTTTGGTAAACCTCTTACCAAATCATGTCTAACTAACTTGGAAATATGTTTAAAGCTAATATGCCCTAGCTTTTTGTGATAAATCAGCTTTTCATCATCTTTTTATATAAGGTATGAAATATTTTGACTTTTCAAATCGTCTAAGTTAATTTTATAGAGGTTATCTCATTGCTTGGAAGAAAAGAATATGGAATCGTCCTTGTTTTTGACCATAAAAGAATTTTGATTAAAGGATACTTCATAACCAGAATCACATAATTGACTTATACTAATTAGATTATTCTCTAAGCCATCAACTAACAGAACATTATCAATAGACGAAAAGGAATTTTTACCAATTTTGTTGATCCTAACTATTTTGCCCTGTTGGTTATCTCTAAAAGTTACTGATATTCCTTGCTTATGTTGGAGGTCTAAGAACATAGACCTTCTACTCATCATGTGTTGCGAGCAGCCACTGTCCAAGTACCATTAGTGGTGGTTGCTTCGTCCAAGTAAGGAGATTTGCAGTATATATTATGTCCCTCTTAGGTACCCATATTTTCTTGGGTCCTTTGAGGTTAAACTATAATTTTTCTTTGAATAATAATAAGAAGATTGTTTCTTTTTCTTTCTATTAGGAACAAAATTCCTAATATGAAGAACATTACTATTATGAATAGTATTTCTATCATTAAAACCTAAACCACTTTTATCATTTAGATGTCCATAACTTCCAATCATATCATTCATCCTTTTTGTACTTTTTGTAAATTTCGATAAATCTACTGAAGGACTATTAATCCTTTGTTTTAGCTAATTAATTTCCTCAGATCTATCTACAATTAGTTTCTTTTTCATATCGTCTACTTATTTCTTAAGGCAGACATTTTCTTCTTTTAGGAGTTTTGTGTTCTTTAAATTTTCAACAAATTTCTTTTTCAATAACTTATATTGTTTTAAGATAATACGTGAATCTTCTAACAATTCTAAATAGGCATGCTAAAGATCATCAAAGTTAGAAATTATCTTATCATTGCTTTCCCTTTCAGCTACTAAGCATATATTTGCTTATTCTGATGTTTCTGAGTCGGATTTTGATTAAGACTAATCTAGATCTTCCTATGTTGCCATCATGCTCTTTTTGTTTTCTTGACTTCTCTTTTGTTTCCTTTTGAGAAAGGGAAATTCAGACTTGTAATGTCTTGATTTATTTCACTTATAGTAGACGGTAGAACCTTTCTCATTCTTTGAATCGTCATTGATGTTCTTTCTAAAAGAGAAGTCTTTATTTCTTCTTGATTTCTTTTTTCCACATCCTTCTAATCTATCTTGAAATCAAGGATAGCTTATCTTCATCTACACTTGAATCTTAATCAGATTCACTAGCATCATCAATCTTGATTTCTTCAATCTTTAATGCTATTGAAGATGTGCTTCTATTTTTCTACATCTTCTGATTTTTCTGATTCTTCTGACCAGCCTTCAATGCAATAGATTTATCCCTTCCGGGTTTATCTGCTACATTAACCTCCACTTCATGGATTTTCAGTGAATCAAGCAATTCATCTAGCTTCAGCTTGCTTAAATCCTTAGCCTCTCATATTGCTGTTACTTTGGGTCTCTATCTTTTTGGAAGACTTCTGAGAATCTTTTTGGCATGATCTTGACTGTTGTAGATTCTCCCTAGAGCTTTAAGTCAATTAATAAGTTTTTGGAATCGTCCGAACATCTAATCAATAGTGTCATCATCTTTCATCTTAAACAACTCATATTAATGAACAAGAATACCAATCTTGGATTCTTTCACTTGATTTATGCCTTCATGTGCAATAGCTAATGTGTCCCACATTTCCTTTACAGATTTGTATCCATGAACCTTATCATATTCACTTATGAGAGCACAACTTAATAAGAACTTGGCCTTTTAGTTTAATTGAAAGCGAGCTTTCTGATCAATCAACCACTAGTCACGAGAGATGCTTTTCCCTTCATTGTCTGTTGGAATATATGGACCATTTTCAATGATATCCCAAATTTCAATGTGTGTGGATTCTATAAAGAGCCACATCCTATCCAATAATGATAGTCTTCACCATTGAATGCAGGGGGTCCTGTGACTAAGGTACCTTCTGCTATAAAAACATGTGATTCAGCCATAGATCTTTGTCCTCACTTTGTAACAGTATTTCTTGGAAACTTACTTTAATACTAACTAAAGTAAATCAATTGTTAATATAGAAATCACGTTTAATATGTAAAATACACAAGAAGGGAGGTTGAATTATGCTAAATTGTATTAATCCTTATAATCTTCTTGATTTTCTTGACAAATTTAGAAGAATACAAAACAACACATTTTATTTGATGAGTAATGCAACAGTGGAAATTAATATCTATTCTTCTAACAACAAAAAAATTAAAGGGATAAGAGTTAAAAAATATGACACCGCGATTTATACTGGTTCACCTTTAACCTTGGGCTACATCCAGTCCTCAAAGTTTTTTTAAGATTTCATTATCTCCTTCAACGTTACAAGTATTATTTGTACACTCACAGAGCCTTTTCAGGTCTCTTTCATAAAGTATTCTTTATCTACTTTCTTAGTCTGTTTAGGCTCTAGCCTTCCTTTCACTTGAAAAGATATTGTTTCACGTTACAGATGTTTTTGCTCTCTTTCTTTCTTTCTTTTCTTTAAAATATTTTCCAAAGCATAAGCACTTAAGCACAGAGTTTCTCTAAGTATGTTTTGATTTCTCTCCCTTTTTGTTGTGCGTATTATTGTTAGTTTTTATGAATACGATTGATATTTATAATCTAAATCTCCAATTGTCTTCTTAAGAAATCTGCTTGTAGAATCTTCTAAAGTCTGTTATTAGTTAAGTCATGTAACCAACTCCAACTAACTGACGTTCTCGTAAAGTCTTCCATGCATTGATTTTTATGCTTTGTCTTGTGTCTTAGATTTAATTACTTCGTCTGACCCATGTTAGATGCTTCATCTTATTCAACTTTTACTTCAGTATCGTCTAGGTTTGATGATTTGTGCCATTTTCATTTATCTACGCACCTAACAAATTTATCAAAATAGTTGACACACTTCTTTTATTATTATTATTTGACTTTCATAAAAATCAATAGAAGAAGTGAAGTCTTCTTTGACTTAACATAGCTATGCTTAAATCCATTAGAATACTCCTAGCCATTGCTACCATTATGATTATGAAATATGAAAAATGGAAGTGAAGATGACTTTCTTAAATGGAAACCCGATTGAGGATGTGTATATCATACAACCTAAGGGCTTTGCATCCAGAGATGGTAGAAAGGTATGTAAGCTTCAGAAATCCATTTATGGATTGAAGCAAGCATCTAAGAGTTGGAACATTTGATTTGAAAAGATAATCAAAGAGTTTGGTTTCTCACAAAATCTTGATGAACCTTGTGTCTACAAGAAGGTTAGTGAGAGTGCTATCATATTCCTTGTGTTGTATGTGGATGGCATATTACTAATAGGAAATGATGTCTCAAGTTTGCAATCAGTTAAAGTTTTGTTGTCCTAGAATTTTTCCATGAAAGACCTTAGAGAAGCAACTTATATATTGGGAATAAAGATCTATAGAGGTAGATCAAGGAAGTTGCTTGATCTTTCATAGTCAATATACATAGATAAAGCACTAAATAGATTTTGCATGGAGTAGTCCAAGAGAAGGGTTTCTATTTATGAATGATGGGAAAAAACTCTCGAAATCTATATGTCCCAAGATGCAAGATGAGAGGACTCATATGAGTATGATCCTATATGCTTCGGCAGTAGGATAGATCATGTATGTTATGTTATGTATGATATATTATATGCCCTAATTGTCACAAGTAGATATCAATTGGATCCTGGTGAGGGTCACTGGATGGCTATCAAGAATATCCTAAAGTACTTGAGAAGAAATAAGGATGTATTAATTATATGTGGAAATGGAGATCTAGTAGTGAGCGGACATACAGATGCCAGTTTTCAATCGAACTAAGATGACTCAAAATCTGAGTCAGGTTATGTTTTCATACTGAATGGTGGAGTAGTTATTCGGAAGAGTTCCAAACAAGAGACAGCTGCAGATTTGATTAATAATTCTCTGGTCTTCCATACTTGTAGCTGTTCCTAAGTGTATTTTCATGAAAAGTCAAGCTTATTACAAGTCTAGTAGGTTATTAAGAAAACACACATTTTTTTAAGCACACTTTTTTCCTTATTTTTTTATTGAACATGGACTTAGTCTTTTTACATGGAGGCAAACATTGGTAATGAATGTCAATTCAGTTACTCGACTAAATCATGTTTATAAAATAGCTTGGTTGAAACGTCATTATAGCTTTTCAACATGGAGGCACACAATTGTGATCTTTTTCGATCCAGTTACCTAGCTATTATCACATTTTCAACTTGCTACTAGCTCTATTCATAACCCAAAAGTTAGCGAAATAGTGATGTATTTAGCAAAAATTTTTTTTTTCACATTAAGTTACCTACCTTGTTGTTTTTAGCTACTCGTTTCCATGAAAATTACTAGGTAAGCTACTTGAGTTGAAAGGCCTAAACTATGAATGAATGTGACAATCTAAAAGTTGTTAAACTTACACTAAATCTTAATTAAGCTGTATATTTTATCCAAAGAACCTTAATTCACTAATTTTTTAGGCTAATGGATATTCACAACCTAATCGACTATATTCAAAATTAAATAAATTTCAATCCATCTAAGTCATTGACACATTCAAGCAATTCACACAATGCATCCTAACATTATCATGCAATATGAATAAATCACATAAAAGCAAAACCCTTCCCACACTTAAATGAAACATTGTCCACAATGTGAGAAGGGGACAAACAAACTAGGGGGAGATAAAACACAAAATAAGAAAACATAAGTAGAAACTATGAAAAAAATGAAAAGAGAAAGGGTTAGAACAAGAAAACATCACGGTGACTGAGATAGTATTGTGTCGGAGGTAGAGATTGAATGCACTTGATGCCAGGCTTGTTTCCCTATGTTATGATTGCTCTAAAAATAGTAAGAGGGTTAGCACTTCAAAAACCTAATCAATCATCCAATTTCTATCGAAGTCTTATTTCTTTTTGATTTTATTTGGAAACAAAATAATCCTGACTGTAGAATTCAAATGTTGTAATAAAAACAATCGACAGACATAAATTTCCATGGGTTGCCTCCCATGTAGCACTTCTTTTAATGCCTATAGCTTGACCTCTATCTTTGGAAACTCAACCAGGATCAAATATGAGCAGCTTGCTTCCACCATTTTCGTTCAACGTCAGTTTTGTATCCTGTAAGTAAACTACAAATTGCAAAATGATTAGAAGGACAATATTAATAAAGTTCAGAAAACCAATTAATTTCAGTAATTTCCTTTTCATTAACAAACTGTCAATAAAATAGGGAATAACGAAACTACCTAAATCTTCCTTCGAATCCAACAATTTGTCTTGTAAGAAGGTAAGTTGTTCTCCTTCTTCCTTAATCACCTTCATCTCCTCTACTTCTTTCACTTCATGAATAGGTGCTTTCATATCATCTTCAAACTCAATGTCTATTATTGTTTGTTCTTCATCTTTTTGTTCTTTATAAGATTCTAACAAATCAGTTATCTTAAATGAGCTACTCTCCTTCAGATTCTTTAATACGTTATTCCTGTTGAATGTCACTTGATCATCATTAATCAGAGGGAATAAGTTCTTTTCATAGACATCTAACAAAGATTTTCTGATGTTCACACATGGTATATCAAGAACTGGTGAATAATAGGGAGCATTGGCATTCTGTTCTTCATCCTCTTTCTTTCTCTCTTAGTCTTCAATAAGGTGGAGTTTAACTTAGTACTCCACTAATTCTTCTCTTACCCATTCTTAAGTGTGTTAGCCTTATATTTCTCTGGTTGATGTAATTCCATATTTCTCAAACAGTCTTCCACACTTCTCTAAAAAAATTCATGAGAAATTTGTCTTACTTGAATCTCTTGGTTATGAATAGAAGTGGCATGATTTTCCATTACTTGACTAAATTGCTCTTCTAGTCTCTTCTAATTCTCTTCCAAGTTTGTTAATTTATCCCTAATTTTTTCTAATTTGGAATCCTATGAACTAGACTCGTCTTGTTGAAGTCCTAATAGGTCTTGATGTCCTAAATGAGTCCCAACATTATTGGACCAATAGAAATATAGGTGGTTTTGTCTCCCCGGAGTGTACATGTTCCAATAAGGATTGTTACTTCCCCAACCATAATGTGTCTCATTATAATTCGCAAAAGTTCTTAACTCCCTATAATATCTACCTTCCATTAAAGTTCTTTCCATTTCTTCTTGGTATCTAGCTCTTCAGATGTCATGCTATGTCTCTACTTATGCCCCAAATTCCTTCCTCTACTTTTTCTTTTTTCAATAAATAAAAAAAAGATTGTGAAAAAGTCTTAGAATAAAGAACTAAACTAATCGTCTCCTTGGCAACGACTTCAAAAACTTGATCAACGGTTTACATAAGACAAATTTTAATATTTATAACCTTAATATTACTGCAAGCGCACAGGTCATTCACGTAGTACCTAAGGTATCGTTCCTACAAGGAGGGTATGTTAATCCTAAAGTCTAAGAATTTACTAAATTTCACAATAACTCAAAATAACAAGTAATGCAAAAAATTAATTAATCAAATAATCAATTACGAGAATTAAAATTCAGAAATATAAACAAGATAGCAAATCACAAAACCCAGTCAAGAATCAACCTAGGAACTATCAATTGAGAGAAAGGGGGTTTTAATCCAACTTTAATGAAAATCTAATTAATTATGAGATTACCGAATTACTAGGTCTAGATGGTTTTAGGACAAATTACTCTCCCTCGAGTTATAATCTTTAACCATAATTAATAATCCCTAATTTAAATTATGGAATTGTAACCTCTCAATTTATAATTTACCCAAAACCTAAATTAGTCCTAAAATTGTCTAATAATCTACCGAAAATCTATACATGATCTCTCGCTGCATAAATTTAAAGATTTGATTTAATTCTTTATTTATCAAACTACCTAACTCTCGTTAGCCCAATTTGATGATATTCACTTGGTTCACCCTCTTAGTTTGTTACTAAATTATTAAGAACAAATATTGAATCACAAATAACTTAATAAAATCACAATAAATCATATTTCATTAATATCAAAGATAAAATTCTGGAAGGTGAGTGTAGATAATAACTCAGCATTCAACAAATCTTTTCTCGACAACTATCACATTTTTCTTGAAAACTATCTCACTTTTATCCATCAATAAAATTGAAATGAATTTGAAAATACACCTAGAATAGAATAGTAGAGGCAGTGATTGTAGGAAATCTTCTGTTTCGGGAAGTACTTTGCATCAAGCTTCTTCTCCTTATCTTTGTTCCTTCCTCAAATATCCCGATAGTCTCTCTAAGGTTTCTAAATTTGGCTAATGCAAAAAGGTTGCTCTTCTATTCTTTGATGTTCTATTTATATTTTTGAAGCCCTAGGGTTGATTCGGGGTCAAAACAATTAGAAAAGTCCCTTAAAATTTGACATTTTCAGCTATTTTTATGTCTGCCTGACGCAGGCCATAATTGTGGCCCTACCTACCACAATCGTGGCTAGTGTCTAACCCTCTCTATCATGATTTTAGCACAAAGTGCATTATTGTGGCCTAGTTTAGGGCTTTTTGTCATGATCGTGACTCAAAGTGCATGATCATGGCCTGGGTCCTACCGAATCGCCTCTTTCTGTCACGATTGTGGCTTGCTGTGCTACTATCGTGGGCCATGGTTTTAGTTTAAAACTCTTCAAAACTTCTCTGTTCTTCGTCGTTTACCCTGAAACATTAACAAACATATTTAGGTAGCTCAAAAACATAACGTTTAAGCTCAAAGACTCACACTAAAACACTTATACATATAAATTAACACAATTAAATCCTAATTACACACTAAACACTCAATTTAATACTAAATACATAACAAATTAAACCCTAAAGCATAATGCAAATCGTAACTATCAAGGGTGTTAGATGAAATTAGTTGCCCATCTAAACAAATGGTGCATCGTGCTGTCTCCCATTTTCAAGGAGTAGCCTATGAATGGTGGAAGTTTGTTCTAAGAAATCCTCAGTTACGAGAGCTTCTGACTTTAGATTTTTTTTCTTGAGAGTTTAAAGGCAAGTTATGTGTCGGAAGCCTTAGAAAGGAGAAGTGGAAGTGGAAGTAGTTTCCGAACCTAAAGTAGAGAAACCTATTTGTCACTAAGTATCATAGAGAATTTAATCGACTTACTAGGTATACACTTGTACCAGTACGTACTTAAGAGTTTCAGTGTCGTCAGTTTGAGGATGCTTTAAATGATTCAATCAAAGAGCATTTGGCAGCAATTACTCTCTTACAACAAGTGAGTTACGATCAACTAGTGTAAGTCACCATGAAGATAGAGAAGCAAGAGATAATTAGGAGAGAAAGGGGTCAGAAAGGAGGTTTTATTAGAGGAGGTCAATTCTTGGGTAAGAGAAGTTGTGAAGGTGCCTCCACTATTCTAGAATTTACTCAAAGATCGATAGCAAGGGAAAGGTAACAGGACTTTCCTTTATCGACTGATTTTGATAGGGGCTTTTCTATTGGCCGAGGTTCTTGTACTCTAGAGTGCCCTTGTTACTCTAAACATTAGTGGGGTACTTATCGAAGAGCTACGAGTGCATGTTATAATTGTGATAGCACTAGGCATTTGATAGCCAATTGTCCTGTAAGACAACCTCAGACATCACAAGTTAGTAGAGAGGTTTCTAATGCATCTGCTAGAAATAGCAAATGCGGCAAAGTTCATGGAGGATTTAGACAGAGTAGACTTAATCTAAGTACTAGATCAAAAAATGTTGATCAACCTACTTTGCCATCTACTACAGCTCAAACCTATGCTTTGAAATCTTGTGAGGATCAGGATGCTCCTAATTGCGGCTACTATTTTTCTCTTTGATTCTAAAATGCACGCTTTAATTAATCCTAGATGTACACATTCATATATTTGTGTTGGATAAATTTTTGATAAAGTGATGCTTGTAAATCAGCTAGAGTATGATATTTATGTAACCAATCCTCTAGATAATAGTGAGTTGGTTAATCAGGTTTATAAAAACTTTCTTGTTATGATCCATGGAAGTGAATATGTAGTGGATTTAATTAGATTGCCTCTTCATGAATTTGATTTGATTTTAGGTATGGATTGGTTATCCAAGCATCAGGTCGTGGTTGACTGTAGTACTAAGACAGTTGCACTTAGGAAACCCGATAAATCTAAAATAGTAATGCATGGCATCCACACTGGTTCTTTAGCTAATTTGGCATTTATTATGCAAGCTCAGAAGTTCCTTAGGAGGGGGTATGAATCTTATTTAGATTTTTTGATTGATTTGAAGGTAGAGAGTGTGAAATTGTAAGATATTCCAGTGGTGAATGAAGTTCAGATGTGTTTCCTAAAGAGCTATCTAAAAGAGCTATCTAGACTTCCTCCTTAAAGGAAAGCAGAGTTATGTATTAAAGTTATGCTTGGCATTGCTCCTATATCTAGTGCACCGTATAGGATGGCTTTTACTGAATTGAAGGAGTTAAAGGTTTAGTTGCAAAAGCTACCAGATAAGGGGTTCATTTGACCCAATGTCTCACCCTAGGGAGCACTAGTTTTCTTTGTTAAGAAGAATGATAGTACTCTCCGGATGTGCATTGATTATAGGAAATTGAACAGACTGACCATGAAAAACAAGTACCCATTACCAAGGATAAAAGATTTGTTTGATCAATTGAAAGATGCAGAAGTATTTTCAAAGATACATCTATGATCAAGATACTATCAACTTCGGGTAAAGGACATCGATGTTTTGAAGACTACATTTTGGATCCATTGTGGACATTATGAATTCTTGGTAATCCCATTCCGGTTAACTAATGCTCCACCTACATTGATGGATCTGATGAATAGAGTATTTAGACCCTATTTAGACCATTTTTAAGTGGCATTTATAGATGATATCCTCATCTATTCCAAGAATAAGCATAATTATGTTGAGCATCTGTAGGTTGTGTTACAAACCCTACGGAAAAAGTAGTTATACGCTTAGTTGCGTAAATGTAACTTCTGACTTTAGGAGGTATCTTTTCTAAGACTTGTTGTTTCTTCCCAAGGGATTAGAGTTGATCTCAATAAGATTGAAGCAATTGTTAGTTGGAAGCCACCACATAGTGTGACAAAAGTGAGAAGTTTTTTGGGTTTGGCAAGTTACTATTGTCAGTTTGTGAAGGTATCCTCAGTGACCCACTTCTGGTAAGGAATATGTTATATTTAGTAATGCTTCTAGAAATGGTTTGGGTTGTGTTTTAATGCAGGATGGAAAGGTAGATGAATATGCCTCTAGGCTACTGAAGCCTCAAGAACAAAACTACCCTACACATGATCTTGAACTTACAGTGGTAGTGTTTGCTTTAAAAATATGGCCGCACTACTTGTATGGTGAAAAGTGTAGGATTTTTACTGAAAATAAAAGTTTGAAGTAACTCCTTACTCTGAAGGAACTTAATCTAAGACAACGATGTTGTTTAAACTATTTAAAGATTATGACTGCATTATAGATTACCATTCGGGAAAGGCTATTAATACCTTGACTCAAAAGACTATTTTAGCATTATCAGTGCAGCAGAGTGAAGGGAGACTTGCATCTAATAAGGATTTAGTAGCTCAATTGAAAGCTAGGTCTTCCTTGAGGCAAGATATTTTTGATGCTAAAAAAGTTGATGATAAGTTGCAATAACTTATTTTGGTAACTCGGGAAAGCAAACAACTATACTTTTTTATGAAAGGAAATGGTGATACGTATTATAAAGATCGAGTGTGGGTGCCAGCTAATAATGAATTAAAGAGAAAGTTATTGTTTTGAGGCCCATGTATGATATAGTGTATTATGTATCTAAATGTTTGACATGTCAATAAGTTAAAACCGATCACCAAGTTCCATCTGGTTTTTTACATCCTATTTGGATTCCTTAATGGAAATGTGATACCAAGGATTTTGTCACTGGGCTTCCTTTCACTCAAAGGAAGCATGATTGCTCACTTTCTGCCTATTTATCCTAATTATTCACTAGATAGGCTTGCAGACCTATATGTGAATAAGATAGTGAAGTTACATAGGGTGCGACTTTCTATTATTTCTGATTGTGATCCTTGACTTACTTTGAGATTTTGGAAAAGTATACAAAGGGCTTTGCGCACTCAAGTTAAGTTCAGTACTACTTTCCATTCCTAAAAAAATGGACAATCTGAATAGGTTATTAAGATATTGGAAGATATGCTTTGAGGTTGTGTGTTAAAGTTCCCAGGAAGTTTGGATAACTATCTTTCTCTGACAAAGTTTGTTTACAACAACAGTTATTAGACTAGTATTGGCATGACACCTTATGAAGCTCTATCTGGTAGGAGGTGTAAAACTCCAATATGTTGTACTGAATTAAGTGAAAACAAGATGATTGGGCTTGATATTGTGAAAGATACTAAAAAGAAAGTTCAAGTTATCAAACAAAGATTGAAAGATGTTAGTGATAGGCAAAAGTCCTATGCCGATCTGAAAAGAAAAGATATTGAGTATCAGGTAGGTGATAAGGTATTCTTTAAAGTATCACCATGGAAACACATAGTTCGTTTCGGGAAGAAAGGTAAGCTCAGCACACGTTATATTGGTCCTTATGAGATTCTTAAGAGAGTCAGACTGGTAGCTTATCAATTTGCGCTTCATGAAGAATTGGCAAAGTTGCATAATGCGTTTCATGTTTCCATGTTGAGAAAATATCGACCTGATGATACATATAAGATTCTTGTGTAAGAAATTCAAGTACAACTGGATGTAACTTACAAAGAAGGGCCTATATCTATTTTATCTAGGGAAGTAAGATAACTCAGAAATAAGAAAATACCTCTGGTTAAAGTACTCTGGCAACACCATGGACTTGAGGAAGCAACGTGGGAGATAGAATTGACCATGAAAACTTAATACCCTCAACTATTTTCATTAGGCATGAATTTCGAGGTTGAAATTCTTTTGAGGGGGAGAGAATTGTAAGGCCCCATATGACACCCTAGTTGGAATGTTACATGTTCATAAAAGTATATATATTAGATATTGTGATATGATTTTAAATTGCATATGTGTTGAATTTCAGGCTAATGGACCATACTTAATGAATTGGAATTAATTTTTAAAATTAGAAAATTGATGTATTAAAATGGGCATTTGGACTAGGAAAATTTTCTAGTGGCAAGAAAAGTTAGTACATGAAAATTAGTATGACTAAACCCATGGTCTAGTGACATTTGACATAAATGATTACATGAAAAATGGCCTAATAGATGTGTGAATTTTGGCTTAAAAGGAAGACAAATGTTACACATGCTTTAGTGACATGTGCTTCTTCAAGTTTAGGACACCTAGCAACTTAAGTGTCAAACTTGCAAGAAGTTTATATAACCTTCATTAAAGCAACTCCACCCAAATCATTCGCCCTCCCTTAGCCTTGAATTATTGCTTCAATTTCACTTAGAATTCTTGAAGGTACCGCATCAAGAAAGCTAACTCATGTTATCTTCTATGCTACTGTCATTTGATGTTTTATGAGCATCCTAATTTCAGTTGGATTTGGGACCAGTGTTGGTATTTTGAAAGGCTAGTTTGGCTTGTTCTTTAAAGTTAAATAGGTAAGGGAATTCTAAACTTGATGGAATATATGTGTACAAGTTCTATGATAGTTAAATTAACATGAATTATGTGTTATGATGATGGTCATTAAGTGATAAAAAAAATGATGTTTGTATGATAATTTCAATTTTGGTTTGATGCATGAAGGACGACTGTTATAAGCTGTTAAATGAATGGTTTTGAGTTGAAATTGGACATGAATTTAATAAGGGATTGAAGCATGGATAAGGTATAATTGAGATATGACATATGCATTGAACTAAAGGTGTTTGGAATTTGGAATGAAGGCATAGAATCCAGAATTTCGTAGGAAAATGGGTAGGCCATGATCATGGCACCCATCCCATGACTGTGGGTAGAAGTAGTAGCTTCTATCACGATTGAGGGGAGGTGGGTAGTACTTAGGAAGGAGAAAATGTTGGCTTTAGACAATTGTTGGACTATATAAGGTTAAGGTACTTAATAATGGTTTAATTGAACTTAATTGAGGCCGTAAATGAACCTTGATGATGTTAGATTAATTGAGTAAAAGTTAATATAGTTATGAAATGAGAATTGAGGTAATTAGTTAAAGAATATGTGGTCAATGGATAATGTGTCTAATATTACGATGTAAGGTATGTTTAAAATGCATGCATTCTTTAGAATACAAACATGTTTTAAGGTTTTATGTGATGTGACCTGGATATGGATGTTTATGATTGGGCATTTCTATATTGTTATGTAATATGTACTGACTTAATGTTTCATTGATATATTGATGCAAAATACTTATGCTTATAAGGAATATTGAGTTTGATCAAAAGGGAGTGAATATGTGCAATTTGAGAAAAATTTAATAAAGACATATGTTTATACTACATTGTTTTCTTGTGTTTGTGAAATCTGAAATGGATTGTTTTAAAACTATTAAATTCTAGTCGTGTGTAAATAGGGATGCCTAGAAGGCTGCAGCTGCTCTTGCGATACTTTGGTGTCTCTTGATATTGACACTTTAGCGTCTCCTGATAGCGATACTTTGGTATTTCTTGATATTGACACTCTGATTTCTCCTATTACTAAGACATAAGTCTCTTATGTTCTGGTCTCGTTACCCACTTCTGTAAAAAGGATTAGTAGGCTAACATGTTTTGTATTTTGATACACCTTTAGTTTTGATATAGACAAGTTCTGATATAATACAAGATAAGCTCTGATTTGATACAAACATATTCTGATTTGATACAAGATAGATTTTGATATGAACGGATTATGTCCTGTTCTGATAATCAGTTCCGATACCTGGGCATTCTATTTGATATTTATAAGTTTTGTTCTAATGCAAGAATGATTTGTATAGATTAATCATATTTTGTTTTGAGACATATTGTTTGGATTACTCTATCATATGAACAATTAAAGATTGATGTAATGTGACTTGAATTTGTATATAACAATGTTGGATGACTGTTAGGAAATATCATGATTATACGTTATGCTTAGCATGGTGGTTTTGCCTCCATGTAGGTTTTGATAAGAAGATTTAAGGACTTAGACAATGACAGTCGCATTGGCCATTGAAAGACTTGATATGCTTAGAAGTTGTTTTGTTTGAATTTTTGAGTTGTTTCTAATTTGTATTAAATGTAAAAAAGCATATTGTATTTTGATGTAAATTATTTGTAATAATTATAATGTAGAATGGATTTGAATTTAAAGTGTGTATTTGATGAGGACAGCATGTATATTATGTTCTGTATATAACACAACTTATATAATATGAAGTATGTTTCCTTGAGTTTTGGAAGTTCTTTGAAATTTTTGGTATGTTTTAGTTCTATTTTGTGTGGCACATTTACATATCCTTCTACGGGGTATATGGGTGTTACATCACAACCTAAATTAAACCTCCTTTGTATGATAAATGCATTAGATGCATTTTAAGGGTGGTTATGGACATAAGCTCAATTTAATTGAGTTATCCATAATCTGAATATATATATGTGATATATATACAATATCAACTAAGTATTGATGAGACCAAAGAACAATTCCCTCAACTGAAATATTAAGACTTACACCTTCCATTGATATGGTAAGAGCCAAGGTTCTTCTAGAGTTGGATTGTTGGTAAACTGAAGCCTAATCTACACGAATATGTTCAAACCATGGAAATTAAATTTCTAGATTAATGGGTTGGTCCTAATTAGAGTCATTAATTTATTAGGCAAACCCAAGGTCAACAGGGATAGAGATGAAATTGGGTTATATATATGAAATATTTACAAATCAAGAGTTGATAACCTATTGAGTGTGCCAAATCAATAGTTGATGACACAAGTTAATAGTTACATAACTAATTGCAATTGGTATGAATGATACCTATTGATTGACATAAGGTGGCTTGTTGGGCAAACCCAAGGTCATTCTTGGTAATATTAGATATAAACCCATTAAGAAAACTATAAATAAATTTTCTTGAATTCGTAATGAGAGCTATGGATTTGAATAAGAATAGTTAGACCTATAATGCATATGATTAAAGTCCTTATCGATATTCATTAGTGTACATTCTAACATATTCTCTCGTTCTTCTAGGTTATTGAATTGCCACAATGTCTTCATCTAGTGTAAACCTATGCTCTCTATTACACTCCAACAAACTCACAGGACCTAATTTCTTGGATTGACTATAAAATTTGAGAAATGTTCTCACATCTGGAAAACTATAATATGTCCTAGACGAACCACTTCCCGATCCCACCTGCTGCCGATGCATCTGATGAGGATCAGAGAGTTTACAAGAAGCTATTAAATGATAGTGAGCAAGCTTAGTGTATAATGCTTGCCTTTATATCACCAGAACTGCAAAAGCAGCATAAGGCTATGGATGCTCATACCATTGTTTACCATCTAAGGGAACTATTTGATGAGCAACCTTAGTCTAAAAGGTTCAAGACCTCGAGGTTGCTTTTCCAATCTATAATAGTTGAGGGATCATCTCTAGTGTAGTATACGCTAAAGATGTATGGAAATATAGAGTGGTTAGGCAATTTGGGTTTCGTAATGGATTATGAATTAAGTATATACTTAATTCATGATCCATTATGAAACCCAAATTGAGACTTAATTTTGATTGGTTCGATCGAGAGTTATTCACAGTTCATCCTTAACTATTGGATGAACCAAATATCTACAAAGATACTTAAGCCGATTAATCTACTAAAAAAGGCTAAGAAAATTTTCAAGAAAGGCAATAAAGTTACGATGATGATGGACTCTACTTTTGGTTTTCAAAGACAATAAAGTTGTGATGTTGGTGGACTCTACTTCTGGTTCTTACAAGAAGAACCAAAAGAAGAAGAAGAAGTCTAAGAAGCCAGTGGGAGGTGTAGCCAAGAAAAAGGAAAAGGAGACAACATCAAAGGGGATATGCTTCCATTGCAACAAAGAAGGACATTGGAAGAGGAACTGTAGAGCCTATCTAAAGTCGTTAAAGCAGAAGAAGACATTAGATGTCTCACTGTCTACTTCAAGTATTTTATTTTTCATTGAGGTTAATATTATTTATTATCTTAACATTTGGGTATTAGATTCTAGATGTGGTATCACATATATGTATAGAAGGGAGAGATGGACCTACGTGTAGGAAATGGAGCAAGAGTTGTTACATTAACCGTAGGAACATATGTTTTGTATCTTCCTAGTGGACTAAAGCTAATTTTGGAAAATTGCCATTTTGTACCAGTCATAACAAAGAACATTATATCTGTTTGATGTCTTAAAAAATCAGGATTTCATTTAACTTTTTCAAGCAATGGTTGTTTAATAAAGTTGAATGAAATGTTGTATGGTACTACTACATTGTGCAATGTTATTTATATATTAGATATGTGTAATCCAATTTTAAATATCAATGACAATAAAAGACAAAAATGAGATAACTTAAAATTATCTTACTTATGGCATTGTCAACTTAGCCATATAAGTGAGAAACACATGATTAAACTAAACAAGAGTTTTAGCTTTCGGTAATTTGATTATGAATCATATGACACGTGTGAATCTTGCTTGTTAGGAAAGATAACTAAATTACCTTTTAAAGGAAAGATGAAACAAATGAATGGGTTACTAGACCCAATACATTCTAATGCATGTGGTCCGATTTCAATTCAATCCAGACGTAGTTTTGTGTACTTCATTACCTTTATTGATGATTATTCACGATATGGGTATGTGTATCTAATAAGATACAAGTATAAAGAATTTGAAATGTTCAAACAATTTAGACAAAATAAAGAAACAACTTAATAGAAGTATTAAGACACTTCGATCAAATCGAGGTGGTGAATACTTAAACGAGGAGTTTCTAACTTATCTCAGAGATACTGGGATAGTATCCTTATGGACTCCACCTTACATACCACAGTATATTGGTGTGGCTGAAAGGACAAATTGAACCTTGTTAGACATGGTAAGGTCAATGATGGGCCTAGGGAATCTGCTGAAATTCTTTTGGGGTTATGCACTCAAGACTATTGTTCATATGATAAAAAGAGTCCTCTTAAAAGGGAGTTGAAGATACTTCATATAAGATATGGACTAACAAAAAGCCCTATCTTTCTCATATGAAAGTCTAGGGTTGTCCAACTTATGTGAAGCATGTTAGGCCCCGTTTTCGGAGTCTAACTCATTAGTTAAACATGAGCGCATCATGGAATCGCATTAGCCATCATAGGCTCATCTTCATTCTTATAACATCCCAAAATTTCCATAATTGAACTCTTGATATACAACAATCCATTCTTATGTTTATATCTTCAACCATCACCCTAAACAAATCATTCATTTTTATCTCTTATTTTCATATCAAACTAAGTACATTTCAATCTCCATTCAAGCCGAAATATATCGTAGGAATGTACAAGGTTTGGGACAATTAACATGACATTCACTATGTATGTTGGATTAAGGTCATTCAAGTATGGTTTCGAAGAGGACTTCTAGTTCTACAACTTCCATGAAGGTTCCAAAGAGAGATTTTGCCATCTCAAGGGTCAAAATTGAACATTTATAAAACTATCTTGAGAATGTCCACTTAATGGACATACTTCCCTTCAAATGGACATGAACTGAGCTGGGACTCTAAAACTACCAAAAAGGTCCGCCTAGCAGACATCAAGTCCATCCAACAGACATTTACGAGTTAAATTCTAGATTTTCAACTCCTACAAGTTACCTATTACCCATCTTATCCACATCTATCATTCGCAGCTCATTTTCCTTCATTATCACTTACATTTCAACTCAATATCATTTACAATCAATTCATAATCTATGTTCGGTCATCATCCAAAAAACATAACCTTCAAACTTATACACATTCACCATAAGTTTCTGCATATATTCAATCCCATTTATTACCTTCATTTCATCTATAATTTATCACACTACTTCTTCCCATTTCAAGACACCATCGTACATATGACACTGCTTCCTCCAATTTTAAGAAACCATATACTCTTATTCTCATAAAACAAGTTAGAAAAGGCTATAAACTGTCCTGTTTGTACCCTATGCAGCATCACTACTTGTAACAATCATATCTTTCAAATCCAATCTCTAAAAATTACGTACTTTATATCATTGGAAAACTAAGAGGATAAACTACAACTTCCAAGAAGACAATCTTATCCTAAAGAGCCTAGATTAATATAGTTTTTCCCCCAAAGACACAAAACAAATACATCATTGGTCTCATAATCCAAAAATACAAAATATACATATGATTGATACTTGAAATGCAGTTAAAGCCTTGAATATTCCTACACTAACTTTAAAAAAATATTTATGCAGATTTGAAGTGATGCCTTGACTCTCGATCACTCGATCTCTTACTTGTCACTTGAAGATGGGGAGGAATGAGGTTGAGCTAGAAGCTCATAGGTAGCAAGTTTATAGTGGAGAAACAAGCATAACCATTGAAAATATCCATTTCCACAGTCAAATGCTTTGCAACCATAAAACATGTATTTCCTAAATTCTCAAGCTTTTCAAACACATCATAAACAACATAGGACATTTATTTCTCAAATTTTCAAACTTGTCAAACCATTCATACATAACATAAGACATGTATTCATCAAACTTGTCAATAAATCATTAACAACTTAAGCACTCATAATGGTTAGGTTAGTCCATATACATGAGGGAGTTCTTGTGAAACACCGATAAACATGAGGGAGTTCTTGCGAATCTCTAGTAAATATGGGGGAGTTCTTGCGAATCTCTGGTAAACATGAGGGAGTCTATGAAGGAGCTCTATGCCACTAACGGGCAAGCAGGAGAAGCCTTTAACAAGTTCAACGTGCATAAAAGGCACATTTTGGAAACATGAGTTCCATAAGCATGATATATTTCAAAATCAATTTCCATCATCATTTCATAAATCATCATCAAGATTCAAGTACCAAACATATAGCAGATACCTAAATCATTCAAGAAGCAATAAATGCAACAATTATAAAGCAATTGAAAGTCATTCAAATCTATTGATTAGGAAAAATTCTTATGGCTTATTAACTCAACTATAAACAGGTAACCCACCTGAATTCCTTGCTTAAAAATGTCTTTCCACTTGCTCCTCTTACCTCACTTGATTCCCTTTAACACTAGAAAAAATCTAATACAATAGTTATCCAATTAAGAACCAAAAAAGCATATTCACCAAAAATTGATTCTAGAATACTTAACCATGCATTTTCTAAGCTTTATGAACCAAAATCCTTCCAAAAATCCAAAGTACTAAAATTGGGCTTACCTTGAATCTTCACCAATCAAAGAGATGTTTGGCTCAAATGGAAGCTCTTCTCTTCCTCTTTTTTTTTTCTCTCTTCTTTAACACCCTTAAAATCACTCTTAAAATCTAGGAAAAGATGGAACCCTAACCTTTCTTCATCTTTTACTCTCTAATGACCGACTCTCTCTCCTTTCTTCCTCTTTTTCATGTTTTTCTCTCCTTCTTTCCTTTATTAACGTTTTTGGTCTTCTAATTTACGGGACAACATTTTCCTCTTCCCATTCTACCTTAATGAGTGCTAAAAGTCCACTTTACCCTTTCTTTAATGCTTCTTGGTTTCTAAACTTAGGTGACATGCTAAAAATGCCCTCAATTCAGTCTTAATGCATTAATTTCACTAACTAGGGAAATAAAATCCTACAAACATTGAAACAAATAGTTAAACTCCTATAATAATTCTATCATGACCTCAAAATTTATTTAAATCATGCTTAACAAATCCGTTCATTCTAAGGAAAAATTTCAAATTCCATGCTTATTTTATAAAATATCATGCTTAATTCAACGAAAAAATTCAGGGGCCAACAAAGCGGATTGCTTGAAGTGAAATATAATAAATTCCTATTTATATGATATCCTAAGGAAACAATTAGATATCAGTTCTATAATACTTTAGAGAAAAAAAGTATTTATCTTAAAGCATGCTATCTTTTTAGGGAATGAATTTCTTCTACCTAATCACTCTACCAATTTAACTAGTTATTAAGCTATCCTATAGGTGATGAATTAAATTAGCCGAGATCTCTCTTCCAACTAATTAATTGAATGTAAGTCTATAGGTTGCCAACTCTCGTTGTACAATCCTACACAAATAACCCAAGTCAACTTCTCAATTTATTATAAGGTATATGAATATAGTCAATAATCATCAAAGATAACTTTCGTTCAATTTAATAAAATAAGTTTTTAACAAGATAATTCAAACATAATCCCTAAAAACAAATCAGTCACTAATAGTCCTTATAACATCCCAACATCCAAATATTCCATCTTACAATGACTAAAAGAGATAAAAATGACAGAAAGTTGAATAAAAAAATTCCTTCTCTTCTTTGCGAAAATTTGGAAACTCTGGTGTTGATGTGCTATTTTTCCAATTTTGATGATGATCCTTAAATCTCCACCTTCCTCAAGACTCAAAACCTAGATTTTCCAATTAAAGAGACTCTTCTCTATAGAGTTAACATGTCCTCCTTTCCATAGGAGTTTTATATCTTATATAGTACAAAAAACCTAAAGTTTAAATTGAACCCTACATATGCTCTCGAATAAAACATCCCACAATTATGGGAATTGGCATGATTCCCACGATCATAGGATCTTGTAACAAAAAGCTTCCTCTTCTCTTCTCCTCTTTGGTCTTTAGGTCAATCTCCAAGTTGCTTAATCTTCATTTCTATATCAAAATAATCAATTGTGACCTAAATTAACATCAAACATAAAAGGATAATAATGAAGATTAAAATAAAATAAAATATACAAAATGAATCCTAAAATGTAACAATAGTAAACTATTATGTAAAAACCACATGCCAAATACTTTGAAAAACACATACTAATGCATAACTATCAATTTCCCCTTACTTAAATCTTTACTTGTCCTCATGCAAAATAAACACAATCAATTAATTCCATCACTTCATTGTCACGTAGATCAAAGAATACAATCGCTTAAATTTTAGCTAATTCAAATATCAAGTTACTTCACATATCATGACTACTTTTCATTAATGTGCATAAGCAAACTCAACATATGGCACCATCACTCAAAGATTAAGTATAGATGCAAAATGAATCTTTCTTACAGTTTCACTAATTCCTTCTAAGTGTTTGATGGTTAGTATTTCACTCAAACTTCCTATAGAAAACTGCATTACCATAGGCTTGCTAATACATCAATTCTCCTCTACAATGATTGCATGCATAAATAGATCAAAAGGACTTACTTAGGGTTGTAATGTGGTAAGGGTTAAGGTGCGTAAAGAGGGTAAAGGGTTTAACACAAGCATTTGTAAAAAACAAAGTGGGTAAAAGGGATAACAAAATATAAATCTAAAATATCCAAGTGTAACTCTGCTATTACCCTGCAATCATTGATGCTACTCAATTATTCTTCCTTTTTCTTTTCTTTTCTTAAATCAATTTATGGAAGAAGCTATGAATAAAGTAGAAACTATATATAAAGTAATTCACAAGCACAAGTATCCTTAACTCATCTCGATAAAAATTTTCACAATGATCCCAACTAATGCATTACTTAATACTCTACTACGCTTATTAATGGGTAGGTTAATGAGCTTTTTGGGTATTTTCAAACAACAAAAAAGGTTAAGGTTCAACGGGTTAGCAAGGGATAATAAAAAATGTAGGCCATTTAAGCTAAGGGTTAACACAAAAAAGGGCCATAATCATCTCTATTAAGCATGCATCTAGTAGACTAAAACCAATTCAAAGTAAGTTTTGAAGGTAATAACCTAAGGAAGTATTACTTAATAAAGAAATAAAATGACTATGGATGGAGTCATATGGGCTTAATCCTCACATTGGCTCAAATGAATATGGATGGAGTTATATGGGCTCAATCCTCACATTGGCTCAAATGAACATTCATTATGCATCTCTACACTACCTTATTGCTCAAATGTCAAATTATGGGTAAGTTTATATAACCAACTACTTTTCATCACTCTATATGGTTCACTTTCTACTCATGTAGCCTAATCTGAGTTCAAATATGCATTCAATCTAATTCTAACTAGCATGATAGAATCTCATGACAATACCAATCAAAATAATTCAAGTGTGGTTCCATCACTTAACACAAAACAATATGATATACCTAAACATGCATCCTATTTAACAAAATGCAAACAGTGATTAAAACAATGCAATTTACAAAGTCAATGTCACCTCCCCCTACTTAAAGATCACATTGTCCTTAATGTGACAAGTCAACCACTAAATAAGGAACAATGATATCAAAGAAAATAAAAGAAATGAAACTAAATAAAATAAATCAAACCAAGCAAAAGAAATCAAATAAAAAAATGACAACAATCCAAAAAAAAGACATCAAACCAAATAAAAGACATTAAACCAAACAAAAGACATCAAACCAAACAAAAGAAATAAAATAATGTAAAAGTTTAGGGAAAGAAAGGCTTATGGAGATTGTGGTGGTAAAGGTGTTGGTGAAGGAGCTTCAAAATTATTCCTCTAGAAGAACTTGAGGAATTTCTTCTTCAAGTACCACTACTCTGTATGGACTTGCCTTATTTCGGTGCTGAGGATTGGAGGCCATCTAGTTGAGGATTTGTTGAAATCTATCAACCCATGCTAGTGCAGTTGGCTCCTCTTCCACTATTTCTTCTTGTGGCTCCAGTACCACTTGGGATGTGGATGGTCAAGAAGCAGTTATATCTTTTCCTGTTGAGAGCCCGCCCTTGCGAGTCACGTGTCTAATGTCCTAACTAACTTCTGGATGCACATCCCACAAAGGTGGTATGCCCACACTAGCTAATCCTCAAACAAAACTCACTTTACCTATTTCCAGACATATTGGTGGGGAAACTCCAAGTGGAATTTCAATTTGACCTCTTCCTAAACATTTTGTTATAGGTATCGGATCCAAATCCTTGTTAGCTGGTTTAAGAGATAGAACTTATAGGTCTATAAGTTTCTTGAAAACCTTAGGAACCAATTCTATCATCTAAAAGGTCAAAGATGAACTAGACGATACAAAATGAACAATGTACAGAAGAAGAAGTTTTGGTCATTTAGGCGGAAAGCAGACGAATGCAAAAGTAGACGAAACAAAAAGATAGACGAAATTCATCAGAAAGTAGATGAAGCAAAAAGGTAGATGAAATGGAAAAAAAAAGATGAAATGTCAGGAAGTAGACGATTTAGAACTTAAGACGATATGACTCTTAGGACGTTATGCCATCATCATAGACGATGTGACGTCATCACAAACGATACGTCTTTACAAACGATAGATGAATGCATCACAGATGATACGTCTTTACAAACAATAGACGACTGCATCATAGACGATACATCTTTAAAGATGATAGACGAATGCAAAAACACAGACGATAAGTGGTCAACTTAAGACGAAGCAAAGTCAACTTAAGATGAAGCAACTCTTAAGACGATATGACATCATCACATACGATGTGATGTCATCACAGATGATACGTCTTTACAGATGATAGAAGAATGCAAAAACACAAACGATAGGTGGTCAACTTAAGACGATGCAACTCTTAATATGATATGATGTCATCATAGATGATACGTCTTTACAGATGATAGACGAATGCAAAAACACAGATGATAAGTGGTCAACTTAAGACGAAGCAAAGCCAACTTAAGACAATGTAACTCTTAAGACAATATGACATAATCACAGATGATGTGATGTCATCACAAACGATATGTCTTTACATTCCTACACATTCCCCTTTCTAAGGACCCTAACTTTCAATCTAAAGGTCCAAAAATGTCATACTATATACCATTGGAAAGCTAAGAGGATAAAATACCACTTCCAAGAAGATATATTTTTCCAAATCAGCCTAGATTAATATAGATTTTCCCCTAAAGTCATGATACAAATTTTATCCCTATAGATGCTTGAAAATGCCATGCGAAAGCCTTAAAAAAAATCATGAGAAAAATATACATATATTTCATTAATCTTTGAAACTAAGAGTTTTACAATGCTTTAGTGGGCATTTCGAGCCCCCTTACATCATACTCCAAATTACAAAGTTTACAAAAACTAAAATCGCTCAAAATGCGTCTACAACATTGTTTACATAATCTAACTTCAAACACAAAACATGCAAACTGGAGTGATGCCTTGACTCTTGACTTACTCGATCTCTTGCTCATCACCTAAAGGGGGGAGGAGAATGGGGGTGAGCTTAAAGCTTGTGGGTAACAATTTCATAATCGAGAAACGAGAAAAACTATTTTCAAAAACTTATTGCCATTATACATTTGGGAAACTATAATAATTTCCCATGGAAAATCACCAAACACTTATTTCTCAAAATCCTCACTCAATCAAATAGTTCATGAGCAATTATAAATCATGAATGCATCAAACTTACTAACATTTCAAAAGCACATAAGCACATCAGAATCGTTTGGGTAAATCCATGAATATGACAAACTACTCATTTCTACTTAATGGCCCTGTGTAGTCATAAAACTTGACGTTGACGTATTATTGCAATTCCCCATAGGGGTTTTACGTAGATGTAAACATGAGGGAGTCCACGAAGGAGCTCCATGCCACTTATGGGAAGGCAGGAGAAGCCTTTTTTTTGGTTAACGTGCACGCGATATTCTTGAAGGGATTACACCAAACCCATATAACATGTAATTCATGAATCAAAAATAGTTTGCCCAAATGGCACCTTGTTTAAAACTTATTCTTCATGCATACGAAATATTTCAATGAAACATTCCCAAAAACCTGGTTTCATAAACTTGCACCTTTTCAAAAGAATCCTTTTCATAAATCATCAACACAACTCATGTAGCAAACATATAACAATTTCACAATTCAACCAAGAGGAAATAATGCAATATCTATAATGCAACTGAAAGCATTTAGATTCCTTGATTCGCTAAACAAAAAACAATGAGTGGCTTATTTACTCTATTATAAAAAATGCACCCACCTGAAATCTTTATTTAGGTATTGGCTTAAGGATGTCTTTCATCTTGCTTCCCTTGCCTCTCTTAAACCCCTATTTGATTTCCTTCATAAAGGACAAAATTCTCATTCAATAGGAATTCGAATTTGAGAACCCATAAAGCACATTCACTAATATGGATCCTAGAATTCTTAAACCCATACACTTTTTAAGCTTTATGATTCAAAAAAATCCAAAAGATTTTTTTAAAAAAATCATCTTACCCTAAATCTTCACCAAATAATGAGATTTTTGGTTCTAAAGAAAGCACTTCCCTGCCTCTTTCTTTTTCCCTTCTTGAATAACTTCAAACTCTCTCTTTAAGACTAAGAAAAGATGTAACCTAGTCCAAAACTCTATTTTTTTTTCAACTTCACCGAAACCTCTCTTCTTCTCTCTCTTTTTCTTTTTGGATTTTTCTCCTTCTAATTTATAAGACAACATTTTCCTCTTCCCATTCTACCCTTAATGGGCGAGAGAAGTCCACCTTACCCTTCCTTTAATGCCTTAGTGATTCTAACCTTAAGTATAAAAAAAAATTAACTCCTAAAATTCACTTATCCAAACCTCATAATTATTTAAATCATGCTTAACTAAAACAAACATTTAGGGGCCAACATTTCCCTTCTTGCTCTTTACTGCAGTACACCTCTGAGGATTTTAACGTTCCATAAAGTGGAGTTCCAAATCTGAGAGCGCCTCAAATAAGATATGTCAAACATATCGTTTTGAGTTGAATGCACATTATCCATATTAAAGTTATAAAACAAAGTCAAAGTAGTAGCAATATGAGACATTTCAAAATAAGAGCTCTTTTTATTCACAACACTCGCTATCGATTAAAAAATCCTATAAGGCGTATTGATTTTTATTTTTCAATCCATGCACCAAAGGAAGAAAAATTCTTTAGTCGAGCATTTATTACTTTTAGTTTTATTAAACACCGTTAAACACATAAATTTATGTAAAACCAAAGGCTTGGCGTTTTGAATTAAAGTGTTTGGTGCATCCCAAGAGTTAAAAATTTATTCACCCATTAGAGCTTTTCAGGAATCATTGACATCAAACTCATCGCGATCATCTAGAATTTTTGTATTTGATAGATTAAAAATTGCACGAAAGACATGATCATCAATTTTATGAACATTGCTAGCTAACCTAAACCGAAATTCATCCATTTTAAGGTTATAACATGCTGTAGTGAAAAACTCTATAGTAATCGTAGGGTAAATAGGCACATCACAATGAATGAACCTATTCTAACCTATGTTTGTAGCTAGTTACTCAAAATTCAATCGCACTCCTATGGTTTCTAATAATTCAAAATTAAAGTAACAAGGAGTGATTTAATTCCCTATCTATAAGGTCTCATAAATGCACACCTTCTTCCTTCAAATAAATAGGAAATGGGGCCTGAAATGCTGTCGTCAAATTAGGTTTACCTTCACTAAAGACTTGAAGGCATAATTCATTAATCGGTTTCCAAACTGCTATCTTCTTTGGTGCCATTGGAAGATGAAAAACTGCAAAAATAAGAAAGAAAGGGATGAGCTCATTTTCGATCGAGAGAGAGAGAGAAATTTTACCAAATCCTTGTATTTTTTGGATTATTAATGGAAAATAAGAGTAAAGGATTGAAAGAATTATGACAAGAGATGAAGAAAATACCAAAAATCTAAAGGAGGATGAAAGATTTTAGAGAGTGGGAGAAAAGTTTTTGTAGGTTCGAGAGAGAATGTGTGAAAATTTTGAAGAATGAATGAAAGAAGAAAGGGGGAAGGAATTTTAAAATTTCCCTCAGATAGGATTCCCACGATCGTGGGAATATCAGTCATTCCCACGTTCGTGTGTTTTCTCTCCAGAAAGCTCTCAGAGAGATTTCCCATGATCGTGGGAATTACCTCCATTCCCACAATCGTGGGTTTTCTCTCCAAACAGTTTTTAGAGAGATTTCCCACAATCACGGGAAACTTACCAATTCCCATGATTATAGGTTGGTGCAATTTTCCCACTTCTAAACCTTCTTCCAAGCCTCGTATACATTGTCAACACCCCCGTAACTTACAAACACATCAAAATAATATTACCAACAATAAATTCAAAGAAAAACAAGTTAAAATTCAAAGAAATTCTAAATAAACATCAATCAAACTCAAATCAAACCTAGTCAAAACTGAATAAATCAAACAAACAAATAGACAAAGACAATTAAAAAAAAGGATTCCATAGGTTAGCTCTCATTCAATACTTCTTTTAACGTCAGTAGCTTGATTGTTCTTTTTGCTCATGGTGGCGCAAATGAATGGTGAGGTGGTAGTGCAAACACTGATCTCAAACTCTGCACTTGAGCTACCTTAGTATGAATTCCACCCTCCTTTTGGTTTTCCTTTTGTTACCTCTTTTTATGCGATCATTTCTTTCTGATCGCATTCCCAAGATCCTCATTATCTTCCCATTCATCTCGAGGTTTAGGTTTCTTAATTTCTGTTACGGGTAAAGGAGAATTATAGTCTTTGCTTGACACTTTGGAAGTTAATTGCTCTTTTCCTACTCTCAGACTGAGTTCACCCTCGTCAATGTCAATGATCAAGTGAGAAGTAGCCAGGAATGGTTGTCGAAGGACCATCATCTCTATTGTCTAGTATATAAAAATCAACGGGGAAAATAAATTTATCAATTTGCACTTGCACGTTTTTATTATCCCCTTTGGCTAGTGCACTGTTCTATTAACCGTTTTCATTAATATCTTTATAGGCTCTAGCTCTCCTAACGTCAATTTCTAATCAAAAGTGTAGGGCATCATGTTGATACTAGCTCCAATATCTATAAATGCCCTGACTATGTTGACTCCATTGATACTATATCGAATGAAAAACTCCCCTAGGACTTCTTTCTTTTGTGCTATGTTAGGATTTTCTCCTTTTATGTGCTCCTTTGCCTCTTTCTTAACCATTCATTTAATGTGAGTTTTGGTTGGAGTTGATTTGTTATACCCTTAAACTTGTTTGACTCAACCTCTTTTAAATTCCTTGCTTCCCTACTTACAACTAACATTCGTTGAGCTAAAATAGGGTATGGAATTCCATGTTGAGACTCCTTGATCGGCTCACTTACTAGCTGACTTGGAAGGACTTCCAAAACTTTCCTTTTCTTATGTTTGAGTGATGGCCATGATCCATTCTTTTAGGTTGACCTCTGTATTGCTCGGTAGGTTACCTACATTTCTAGAAGATAAATCATTAGCTAGTTAACCTACCTAAACTTCCAACTTGTGCATGGAAGATGCATGATTCTTCATGATCTGAACAAATTTTGCTTCCATCCTCTTTTGACTTTCTTGCTGACTGTGTAAAATCCTCTTCTGATTTTCTTCTTAAGCTACAAGTTTAGACCCCAAAACTTCCATCATCTTATCTATTTTTCTTTACATCGATCTAATTCGATCTTACTGAAATCCCAAAGATCTTTGTGGTTTTGCTTGGCAACTTGCATTGTTAGTGTTCTAAGAAAAATTTGAGTGGTTTTTCAAACCCGGATTATAAGTATTTGAGTATAGGTTATTGACTCTCTATGGCTGGCCCAGGTAATTTACTTGTTCTGTACCACCAGTTCCTAACAGAAAGCACTCTGCTGATCCATTATTGTTCTTCCCATATAGCTCATATTGTAATTGCATCGCCTTAGCAGTGGACAAAGATGCTCCTTGCATGTTGTCCAACTGGTTCGTAAACTATGCCTGCAAAGCAATATCATAGTCAATAGGGATTATGCCTTTTTTCTCCTTATGTCCCTGTCTAATCCTCTCACTTGACTACATGCAATTGTTGCTTGCCAACTACTCTAATAGATCATAAGTTACTTTAATGGTCTTCCTCATCAATAAACCCCCAATGGTTATGTCTATAGTTCCTCTCGTGCTCGAATTCATACCATTTTAAAATGTCTACAATAGGAACTCCTTTGGAACATTATGATGGACACAACTTCTCTGAAATTCTTTAAATCACTCCCATGCTTCATAAAGAGATTCCCATCATTAAGTTAACATTCCTCATCTCCTTTATTATCCTCATCATTTTGGTCAACGAAAAGTGCTTCGTGAGGAATGCCTGAGCTAGTTGCTACCAAGTAGTAATCTTCCCCAAGTTGAGCAAGTTGTACCATGCCTTTGCTTGATCTTTCAAAGTGAAAAAAAACAATCTTAGCTTTACTGCATCATCGGACATTCCGCTGAACTGGAAGGTGTCACAGATCTCCAAAAAATTAGCAATCTGGGCATTCTGATCCTTATTGGATAGCTTGTAGAATTGCACAATATTCTGTAAAATGTTGAGGAGTGCCGGCTCTATCTCAAAATTATTGATTGGAACCACTAGTCTCTCAACTCCTTAAGGATTGAATCTGGCCTTATGAAGTCCATCAGTGTCCTTTTAGCTCCTCCTTGCTCTCGTTCTTCAACCACATCTCTTTGTGTTAGATTTTGATGCTTCGCTTATTTTACTCTCTTTCAGGTCTTTTAATATTGAAATATTATTCTTCACTAATTCCTATCAATCTTTGCATGCTCCTTGTATTCATGCACCTATAGATACATAAAGGAAAAGTATCAAAAACTCTTAAATGAAAGTAATTTAAACTAAACAAGATGCTAAACAAATAATTCCCTGACAATGATGCCAAAAACTTATTGATTGAATTTTGCAAAACAGTATACTCATTTTATGTAGATAGAGGTCCAAGCATGTACTCAGGAGATATCACCTGATTAGGAAGATAATTGATAGAGGTGATGTGAAGATAGAGAGAGTGCCCATAGATCAGAACATTGTTGATCCTTTGACTAAGTCACTTCCTCAAATGAAATTTGATTCTAGTGTACTCACCTATGGCATTAGATACAAAGGCAATTAGCTTTAGCGCAAGTAGGAGATTCTTAAAGTAGTGCTCTAAAAGCAATCACCTTTAGCTCTTTCATACAAACTTTATTTTAATAAATAAATAAAATGAAATTTTCATTAATTTGATATTTATTTATATATAAATTGTTTTCGATCTTAATTCCAATCAATGAAGTCCATGATACAAAAAATAGCATGATGGAAATCATGATGAGATCATGATAATGAGATTCCTATTATGTGAAATTATGTTAGTAGCTAAATAATCCTTAGTCATAGGATTAATAAAACAGGACATTATTAATCCAGATAGACTAGCACATGTTGCACTCTTTGAATGTGATCAAGCAGTGGATCTCACAAATTATAAGCATGAGATGTTTAAAGTTAACATATGGATGCTTACTAAGAGTAGTAACTACATTAGAAGACCTGCTATGAGATTATCATATGAATGATTTATCAAGTGTCAATGATCAATCCCATTATAGCAATGGTGCAAATACCCTTATATTTGAGGTACTCAAGGATATCTTGGATACTGATCCTGTGCTTTAACATCATTCCTTGTTACCTCAAGAAGAGGTCACTATTAGGATGGTAATTGAGCATAGCTATTGGTATTCGAAGATTATTGGGTAGCCGATAAAGGAGTCACCACTCCTAATAGAAGGTAATGATACCCACGGTCATTACTCAGGAGTCTCTAGCCAGAGCTGTTACATGTCATGAAGAGTGTCTTCAATGACATATAGAATAATGAGATCCCAGGATAAAAACTAACATCATTTAGACTAGATGTGATGTAGTCAGTCTAGTGGGAGTCGACATATAGCCTATACTCTGAACCAAGTAAGGTATAGTATGGTGAAAGGACAAATTGCAAGGTAACTGCCTATGGAAAGGTTCTTAATTTGGATAATTAACTATTAAAGAGTTCATGTGTTAATCCACTACATTTTGTTAAATTATCATCATGAAATACCTTCATGATTTGCTTGAATTAGTAGTTAATTCAAGTGCCTAAAATAAGTGAGAACGTAAAGCTCACACGCATAAAAGATCGGATAGAAAACATAGTGTGTATGATTGGTTTTAAGTAAGTCACAATCATAACCTAAGGCGAGACTATTTTGTAAGTAGATGATGACCATGGCTCATAGGCCATGATTGTGACCGAAGGCACGACTTAGGTACATGAGTGAGTTCTTCACTTATGTACAGATGAGTCCAATTAGTTCTTACACACTTAAGTGAGAGGATAAGGGCTCTACAAGAGTTCTAGACTCAGAGAGAAGTGTCTTAAGTCTTGTTCATGCAATCTTTGCATGAATCAAAATGCATGCAACAAGAGTCTTGACCTTTCCTTTTTTCATTTTGAGCATCTACCTAAACTCATCTAGTTTGGTGCTTAATCACCCTTACACATTGTTTCTTCTTCACCTTTGCATGTTCTTGGGCGATCAAGGAAGGATTTGGTGTTTGCAATAACCTAAATGAGGAAAAGAAACAAGAAAGGAGGCAAAAAGAAAGGTAAAAAAGTTTTAAATTTCATGTTCTTATTATATGTCTATGCATGCATGTATGATTATGTCTTTTTTGGGTTGTCATGGTGTCGGAATTTAGATTTTGACACTTCCACTGCATTCTCATGCATGCGATGCATGTATGCATGGCTAATCCATCACAATGGTCTATAAAGGATTAGAAATTTTGGAACAATCTTTGATTTCAATTACTATGTTTGTTCAATCAGGTATATATGCATATGTTCCATATTGGTTTCGTTATAGTTTTGACTTAACTAACCATCTAAATTCTACACTAATTGTGTCCTAGGTGAAACACATACTACTGAAAATTCATCTAATTCAATGACCCATATCTAAGGATCTGTTCACTATATCTCCTACCAATTTAGTTATATCCAAGAAGTTGTCAGAATAGTGTGTCAATAACTGAACATATGACGGAAGATCTGTGACTTTTTCAATTGATGCCTTTGCACATGCAATGACCCTTTATGGAAATCTAGACATAAGGAACTCATTTACCTTTACCGGCTTTACGCCACTTGGAATACAAAAAATTAATTATTTCATTTCCTTCTCGATGGAATCACCATGAAACTTTATTTATTATTATGTTTGTAAGAATTTGGTAAACACTCTTTACTAGTTAGGGGTAAGGTTACAAACTATTAGACCTTCTCAGACCTCACGTATCAATGAAATTCATACTGACAGTTGTTATTGTTATTGTTGTTTGATAGTTATGATTCGCATAAGGTTTTAGGGATTAATTTGTTATGTATTAAATGCTAATTTGATTGTTTAGTATATGTTTAGTTTATAATTGTATTAGTTTATGTGCTTAACCATTTTTGATGGGTTAGGATAAGTATTTGAGCTTAAATGTTATGGTTTTGAGATACCTTGATGTGTTTGCTAATGTTTTAGGGTTAACGTCGAAGAACGGATAAGTTTGAAAGACTTTTGGCCCAAAACCATGGCCTATGATTATGGCACTATAGGCCATGATCATGACAGAAAGATGTGAGTCACTACACCCCAGGCAATGATCGTGGAACTTAAGCCATGATCATGACAAAGAGGTCTGATCCAGTCCATGATTGTAGCACTTAAGCTACAGTTGTGACAGAAAGCGATAGATGCTGGCCATGATCATGGCAAGCAAGGTCACGATTGTGGCCTGCATCTAGCAGACATGCAAAAAAGAGTAAAGGTCAAAATTTGATGGATTTTTTAGAACATTTCAACCCCAAATCAACCCTAGGGCTACCAAGGTATTTAAGGAACATAAAGAATAGAGGAAGGGCCTTTTGCATCAGCCAAATTTTGAAATTAGAGAGCTTACCAAGAGATTGAGAAAGGATCAAAGGAAGAGAGACATAGAAAAGAAGCTTGATGTGATGTACTTCCCATAATAGGATGTTTCCCACCATCACTACCTCTGCTATTCTATTCCAAGTGTATTTTCTAGTTTATTTCAGTTTTATTGATGTATAAAATGGTGTAGTTGTTATGTTTTGTTGAATGTTGACTTATCTAAACTCACCTTCGAGATTTTGTCATTGATATTAATGAAATTTGATTTATTGTCTTTTCATCAAGTTAATTGTGATTCAATTTTTGTTCTTAATAATTCGGTAATAAACTAAGAGGGTAAACCAAGTGAATATCATCAAAGTGAGCTAACGAGAGTTAGGTAGTTTGATAGATTAAGAATTTAATCAAACCAATAAAATTATGTACCAAGAGATCGTGCATAGGTTTTTTGTAGATTTTTGAAATTGTTAATCGAGAGATTGTAATTCCATAATTTAAATTAGGGATTATAAATTAGGGTTAAAGATTATAACTTGAGAAAGACTAATCCATACTAGAACCATCTAGACCCGGTAGTTCAATAATTTCATAATCAATTAGGTTTTCGTTAAGTCCAGATTAAAACCCCATTTCTCTCAATTGGTAGTTTCTAGGTTGATTCTTGAATGGGTTTTGCAAATTGCTATCTTTTCTAATTTTAATTCTTGAATTTGATCTTCTGATTGAATTTCTGCATTAGTTGTTAATTTTTAATTATTGAGAATTGTGTTCGGCCTTAGATTTTAGGATTAGATTAACCCTCCTCATGGGATCAACACCTTAGGTACTATACAAACGACTTGTGCACTTATACTATTATCGAGGTTACAATTAGTAAAGCTTATCATATGTAAACATGCAATCAAGTTTTTAGCACCACTGATAGGGAGGAATTAGTTAAGTTCTTTAGTCTAACATTTTTCTCTATCATTTGTTTATTGAAAAAAAATTAGAGGAGGAGTTTGGAGCATAAAGTAGAGAAACATCAAGACATCTTAGAGTGAGAATGAGACATCTGAAGAGTTGAATGCTAAGAAAAGATAAAAAAGAACACTTATGGAAGATGTACATTATAGGGAGCAAAGGACTTTTGTGGATTTCAATGAACCCCAGTTTAGTTGGAGAAATCATCATCCTTATACAATCCCATACACTTTAGGGTGGTAAAAGCAGCTTGGTTTCTATTGGCCAACAAGTAGGGACTCATTTAGGACATCAAGATCTACTAGGACTTCAGCAAGACTAGTCTAGTTCATGAGATTTCAAATTAGAAAAAATCATGGGTAAGCTAATAGACATGGAAGAGAATCAAAAGAGACTAGAAAGGAATTTGATCAAGTAATGAAAGATCATGCTGCTTCTATTCATAACTTGGATATTTCAGTAAGATAACTTTCCTGTGAATTTTGTAAGAGAAGTACGGAAGACTCTCTGAGAAATATGGAATTACATCAACTAGAGCAATATGAGGCTGCCACACTTAAGAATGGGGAAGAGCTAGAAGAACTAGTGGAACACCAAGTTGAACCCACTTTATTGAAGATCAAGAGACGAAGAAAGAAGATGAACAACAAAATGCCAACCCTTATTTTTATTCACCAGTGCTTAATATACCATATGTGAACATCAAAAAATCTTGAGTTGATGTTCATGAAAAGAACCCTATCTTTTGGATTGATGATGATCAAGAGGCATTCAAAATTAATGATGTATTTAAGAATCTAAAGGTTAGTATCTCATTTAGGATAGTTGATGTGTTCGAATCTTCTAAAGAATAAGAGGACAAAGAATAGATGACAACAACCATCGAGTTTGAAGAAGCCATGAAAATCTTTATTCGTGAAGTGGAAGAAGTAAAGGAAACAAAGGTGATTAAGGAAGAAAAAGAGAGCTAAAACAACAAGCATAGGTTTTGTTGAATGTTGATTTGTCTAAACTCACCTTTATGATTTTGTCTTTGATATTAATGAAGTTTGATTTATTGTGCTTGCATTGAGTTATTTGTGATTCATTTTTTGTTCTTAATAATTTGGTAATAAACTAAGATGGTGAACCGAGTGAATATCATCAAATTGGGCTAACCAAAGTTAAGTAGTTTGATAGATTAAGAATTGAATCAAATAGGTAAAATTGTGTAGCGAGAAAACGTGTATAGGTTTCTGGTAGGTTTTTGGAAAAATTCAGAACTAATTTAGGTTTTAGGTAAATTGTGAATCGAGAGATTGTAATTCCATAATTTAAATTAAGGATTATAAATTAGAGTTAAAGATTATATCATGAGAGAGAGTATCCACCCTAGGACCATCTAGACCCGATTATTCAATAATTCCATAATCAATTAAGTTTTCGTTAAGGTTGGATTAAAACCCCCTTTCTCTTAATTGGTAGTTCCTAGGTTGATTCTTGATTGGGTTGAGCAAATTGCTTGCTTGTCTTTATTTCTTAATTTTAATTCTTGAATTTGATTATGCCATTAAATAATTTCTACATTAGTTGTTTATTTTTAATTATTGTGAATTGTGTTCAACCTTAGATTTTAGGATTAGATTAACACTCCTGGTGGGATCGATATCTTAGGTACTACGCAAGCAACCCATGCGCTTGAGGTATTATCAAGGTTACAATTAATAAAACTTATCATACGTAAACTTTTGATCATTGTTTTTGTTTTATGTCTATAAGAATTGTTAAACTTCTAATTAAAATCTTGTAATATTAACATGCATATATCATTATATTATATTTATTACCATTTTCAATATTTTTATGTATTATTATTTTATTGTTAATAAATATTAATGACTAAGAATAGTATCAACTTAAATTTATTATTGTTATCTTATTAATGTTAAATTTTTAGGTATGTTTATCTTTTACATAGAAAAAGATAATTTATAGAGTTTTAATGCCTTAACTATATATTTAAACAAATTTATAAAGAAGGAAAATGAAAAAATTGTAAATCGTTTATAAAATGTCAATTATAGTTAACCTAAGGATTATTAGGCACATTTACCATTAAAAAATTATCAAATTAAATTTATTAATTATAAATTCCTCGATATCAACCTTTGGAGATGTTTTACATGTTTAGTCACAAAATATAGACATTTTACGATGAACAAACTGTTCCGTTGCAAAAAGTTCATGATTTTGCGACACTTTAATTTATCATCGCAACATGCTCGACCTTTAAGGATGAAACACTTAAACTGTCACCAAATTGAGAACTTTTCTCAACAACTTATGTAAATCTTCGTTAAAGAAACTAATTTAGCGACAATTTTATGTGACGTCACAAAAACTGCGACTTTCTATGATGAATTTGTAAATCATCGACAAAAGTTGACATTTAGAGATGATTTTCGTTTCGTTGCCAAAAAATGTAGCTAATATTTTATTGGGCTATAATGATAGTCCAACTTCTATGATCACATGCCTCCTCCTCCTCCTCTCACCATCACACCAAGTTCCTCTATTAGATATTTTACTTTTTTTGTTCATAAAAACATATTTAAAAGTCACATCCTTTTAGTAACTTTCTTGCTTAGTAACTAGATGTTTGATTAAAATACCTAACCACAACTTACTCCTTAGCCCTTAGTTAACAAAAATAGGTAGGTATTTTTTCACCTGTTACTTACTTACTTTGACACACTTTCCATTTTTAGAAAGGAACAATAAACAACTTATTTACTTCCCCTGATCAACTTATCCTGGTAACCTCTCCTTTCAAATAGCTCTCACTACTTCTCTCGTTCATTTCCTCTCTCCCTTCTCAACCTTAAACTTTCATCTCTAAATTGGGAGACTTCCTATTTCTCTTATAAAAGAACCCCAACCCCTTTAGAGAATGCACAATCTTAGGAGGCCAACATTTATTCCCTAACTAAGCAACCACATTACTAGAGTTATGAACTCCAAGTTCCAAGGTTTAGACAATCCTTCTCTAGTGATTAACAAAATTACCTAAAGTAGTATTATTGGTAACTCGACTTCTTTTGAAAAGCTATATAGTACATTGCCCTACCACAAATAATGATGAGAAAAAATTTCACTCCTAATTAAAGTATTACAAGGACCTAAAAAATGGTCTTTGTTACTGTTGATAGTTTTATATAGAAAACTTTTGTACTTTCTTATTTCCACAAGGATTGAATATAGTCACTAAAAAATTTGAATTGTACTTTGTTTAAGGTAAAAAAAATTGAATTAATTAAAAATTAAAATAACTAAAAAACTTAATTACTAAACAAGTAAAAGATAAAAATTGAAATTAAAGTACTCAATGGTGGAAACTTAGTGATTATTTTATTCTTATTTTGTTTTCCCTTCACCTTATTAATTCATCTATTCTTGATCTTAGATATCCAAAGGTTTTGATTATCCTCCCTTGAGATCTGATTAAGTAATCCCAAATGAAATAGATAACAGTTGAGTTGTAATCTCTCTATTTCTCAAAACTGATCTTAACTACTCAATTAGATTTGAAGCAATCTTAAGGAAAATTAACTCGCAATTAAGATCTCAATCTCAATTTCTTATTAACTTGGTATTTGTAAGTCTATTATGGAACTTACTCTTTTTGTTCAACTTAACATGAATACTTTGATTCATTCTTTTGAATCAAATCAAGTGTGAGCACAACAAATATTACAAAATAGTAATATATTGAATTCAAACAATAAAAATTATATAAAAAATTCAATAACAAACACTAAGATAGATTTAGTAATCCATAATCTTGTTCAAATTATACCTATTTCGATTTAGCATACAAGGCAATGAAATATTTCAATTCTGCTTGAAGTCTTGATTTGAATAATCTTGAAAGTTGTAGTTAATCATGATGCTTCCATTCTTGATCTTCTTATTTTTGCAACCCTTTTTTTAGGTTTCCTTTCTTCTTTTAGTGTCTCCAACTACTTTGTAATTTCCTCCTTTGTTCTAGCCTTCATGATATCCATTTATAGAAAAACTAGGTTTTTCAGAACATGCACGGTCACTTACACAATCGTATAGGTGATTGTGTATCTCCAAAACCTTTTAATCGTCACCTTACGTGGGCATAAAAGATTACATGAGCAGATCGTATATGTCAACATACATAGGCATATTGTTGAGTAAGGTTTATATATAATAAAAATCTCAGTACCGTAAGTATGAAAATTGTATCTTGTAGCATCAAAAGGTTTTGTTCCTATAAGGACTATAGACACCTAAACAACTTGAAAAGAACTTTGCTTATGTTCCTAAGAATTGATTTAAATTAAAATAAATAACTGAAAGTAAAACAACTAATAAAAAAGGAAATAATTGGATAAGTGAGGTGCCAACAAATTTAAGCTTCATTAAAATTGAAAACTTGGGAACTATTTTATCCTTATTTTGTTCCCCTTAATCTTATTGACTCAATTTATGTTTGATCCAAGATATCCTAAAGTTTTGATTACTCTCTCTTAAGATCTAATCAAGTAACCCTGATGGGGTGTTTGATTGACTAGAATCACCACTCCATTCCTAATCTATTCTTGGTAATATGTTGTTCTCTTGTTTGGTTAAAGAAAACATAAAAAATATATGATCCAATTGTTTACTTATTCTTTAAGTTTAGAGAATAAGTGATCCCATCTTTCCCCTTATCTTTATCTATTCCACATAGGTTGGGAATAAAAATAAGAACTTGTTGGACAAAAATATCCTTAAGGAATCGACATAATTACTTAACTATAAAAATATAATAATAATAAAAACGATTAACAACAACAAAAACAACAAAAACAATAATAATGATAATGATAAAATGTATAATAATAATAATAATTAACTACAACAACAACAATAATAATAATGTTAATGATGATGATGATGATGATGTGGTTAGTAAGGACAAAAGGATATTTTGGTCTTTTTGTTAGTTATTCGTTTGTCATTCCAAATTTATGATTTCAAATCAAACATTGATATTACATCATCATTAGAAATTCCTAGGAATAAACCAAATTAAATAATATGTATTTTATTTTATTCCTTATTTATTCTATTCCTAAAGAATCACCATTCTATTCCTAATCTATTCTTGCCAGTGAACCAAATGCCTTATAATTGAATTCGATATTCATAGAGTTGTAATCTCTCAATTCACAAAACCACTCCCAACTTTTTCAAAGATATCTTCATTGTGAAATTAATTATCAATAGGATTGTTTCAAATCTAATTGAATTTGATGTTCATAGAGTTGTAATCTTTCAATTCACAGAACTACTGCAACTTATTCAATTAGATTTGAAGCAATCCTATAGATAATTAATTTTCACATTTAAGATATCTTTTCAATTGTTAATTAATTTTATAATTTTATGTTCATTAAGTTACCAACACTTGTTATGCATATTAACACTAATTACATGAGTCACTTTCTCGATTTATTGTCAACTATATACACAATAATTATCATAAATATTCATCAGTGTATTGAATTCAAAAAGAAATAAAGTTTACAAAATGATTCAAGAAAAATCCCTAAAAGGGATCTAGAAACCGCTAATCATGTTAAACATCTTATAAATCCAAAAGACAATGAAAGAAATAAAGGGAAAGGAAGGAAAAACTCGTTCGTGTCTTGATTTGGAAATTTGAAATTTCTTTGAAGCTTTTCTTAATCATCCTTGATGTAGTGGTTGATGACTCTTTTTATGCTTTTAATGTTCTTATATAGTGCATTAAGATTCTAAAGTTGTGTTTGGGGTCCCTCTTTGCTCGATTCCATAAATAACCTTGAACCCTAAAATTACAAAACATTCATGCCTGGGAAAACATCTGGCATAATTCGTTCTCCCTTGTCACGATTATGATTCATATGGTTCAGCCTCTCTATCACGATCATACTCCCTTGCCACTATTGTGATAGAGAGCCATGTAGCCCCATGCATGCTTTTCATGATCATGCTCCTTGTGGCACGATCATGACACCCTTTATGTTTCCAATAACTTATTTATTCTTCAATTACCTAATTTCTAGCACTCACAAACACATCAAACACTTCTTAAAACATAAAATTAAGTTCTAATTATTACTCTAAACCAAACAAAAACTTAGAATACTTGCAAACATTAACATAAACACAATTATAAACCTATACAGAAGATGACCCTTTAAGAAACACTTAAAAACTCACTTAAACATCTAGCAAAACTTAACACAATCTACATCTATCAACATCCCCATACTTAAACCTTTACTTGTACTCAAATAAAACTAAAAACCCCAATAAGCAAAAGAAATTAATAGATATAATCAAAAAATCATGTAACAATACAATAATGGTACAATGATATTAAATCTTATGGAATTAAGTTAACTGCAAACACCAATCACTCAAAATGTGCCATCATACTAACTTATTACTTTCATATCTAAGTGCTTTAATTTGAATATACATATCAATCAAAATATTAACATCACATTTATACACCTATGGAACTTGTAAGCATGCTTTTGTTATTATTGATCAATCAAAAACGAAAAATTGAATAACCTTCATGAGAATTCTTGTTATTTTTAAAAGATTTGTTGGTTTAATTTATTGTAACACTATTTTTAAAAGTTTTCTTTAACGATAACCTAATCTTTTGACACGAAGGCAAACACCTTATCATAAATGTCCCTTTGTTACTCAACTAGGTCATGTTTCTTATTTAGCTTGGCTGGTTTGTCATTCAAGCCTTTTGATGCAAAGACAAACATTTTGTCATGAATGCCCCTAGTTACTCAACCACATCACACTCTTAACTAGTTACCAGCTCTATTTTAAACCTAATTTCTTCAAAAAGAGCCAACAGAGTAGGAATTTATTTAACAACTTTTTTTGTCCTACATCTTTCTTCTTAGTCATTCATTCTCATGAAAGGGTACTGATAGTGCTAACCAATTCCATTGACTATAATTATAAATATATACAAGCAAAAGTCATAAAGTGAAAGAATAGGGATCATATCCTAAATAACATGCATATTCACCCCAAAGATACTTAAATCATAAAATTCATAAATTACTATGCCTTTACAATCTAAATGACCATGTTCAAAGCTAAACTAATTCCATTCAATTGTTTTCATTGACACATTCACATAATGAACCTATTTAATTACAAGTTAATAAAAAGATTAACATAAAAAAATGCAAAATTCACACACACTTGATATATATAATTGCAAAATTCATACATAATTGATATCAATGCAAATTTTGTACACATAGGCAATTACATATACATCCCCACACTTGAAAAAACACATTGTCCTCAATGTGGAAAAAAAGAAGACAAATAAAGATGAATAACATCAAAGAAAAAGGTATCAAAAGAAGAATTATTAAGATTGAGGTGTTAATGGTGTTAGTTATGGAATTTGGAGATAATTGATGCCATAAAATTATAGCAGTTCACTCCTTAAAAAATAAACATAAAAATAAAAATAATACAGTACCATTAAAATAAATTGAAAATAAAAATGTAAACTTATTTTAATTCTTAGGTTACCTCCCAAGTAGTGCTTCCTTCACAATATTAGCTTGACATACTTTGCCTTTCACCCTCAACCGAGGTCTATAATAAATGGTTTATTATGAACCTTTTCTCTATATCGTATTTTAGTAACCTATGAATAAGCTACATGGCAAGAGAATAAGAAGGACATATTTGATAAAATTAAAAAATCCAAGTAAGTTTAGTAATTTCCTTTTCAGTAACAAATTTCCAATAAAATAGGGAATGAAGAAACATTCTGAATCATCTATCAAATCTAGTAGCTTGTCCTCTAAGAAGGTGAAATCCTCTCGTTATTCCTCATTCACCTTTGTCCCATCTTTTGTGTTTGCTTCTTGAATAAAGACTTCCTTATATTCTACAACCTATATGTCCTCTATCATCTATTCCTCTTCCCCTTCTTCATCCTTTTAAGATTAAACTAAATCAATTCTTGCGAACGAGCTACCCTCCTTTAAATTCTTAAATACCTTATTCTTATTGAATTCCACTTATTCATCAACAATCAAAATGACAGGGTTGCCTTAAAAACATCTACCAAATCTCCTCCAGTGCTTATAAAAGGTCTATTAAGAATTGGAGGACAAGTGCAATACTCTTCAAAGTCTAGTTGATAGATTCATGGTTGATAAATGCATAACTAACCATATTTATATCCTATATTTGATGTGTTTTTGCTTAATATTTTATACTTTTATTGTATATTTGGTACAAATTTGCTCCAAGTGTGTTTATAGGTTATAATTTCCTTTATAGACTAAAAGGAGAAGAATTTGGATGAAAACATGACATAAAATGAAGACTCGAACCATAGAAGGGATACAAGGCTATGCATTAGCCCTTGTACTTATCTCAAGCCGTGCAAATTCATGAATTATAAAGATTTTAGGTTATACATGGTTTGATACATAGCCTTGTATCAGTGTGTGCATAACCTAGCACCCTAAAAATTACTATAAAAAGATGTGTTTGGAGGCAAAATAGAGGAATAGACGTGAAAAGATGTTCAAAGGCTTTCAAAGGCAACTCAAAGCTTTTGATCCAAAAACGTTTAAAAAATGAAAAATTCATTAAAAGATCTGAGAGAATACAAGATCAAAACTCTACCTTACAAGAATATTCTACAGGAGATAAAAAAGGAGATATAGAATTATAAACCCTTTGTTTTTTGTTTATTTTTCTTTTTGTTATTGTTTGATTTTGTTTTCAATTATGTGTAACTAAATTTCTCTAGTGTCTAGGTAAGATGAACTCCATATTCATGCTTTAACATACTTGATTCTTTTATTTAATGCAAATAGATTGATTGGCATATTGTGATTCAATTACGCATTTAATTGAACGGAGTTGATTGCAACTCTAGAGATAGGGTGACATAAATCCTCTAGGTTAGGTTCAAACCTAATAGCAAAATTTACAAATAAGTAAAGCAATCCTATTAGTTTTAACCTTAGGATTAGTTACCATAAGACTCAATAGAGCTATTAGCATACCATAAGTGTTTCTATAGTCCAATAGTCAATAAAACAATTGTATAATAAAAGATCAATTAGTTAAAGATTTTTAGGGGGATTCATAACCTAAACACTAATTCATGATGTCAATAAGTTTCTAACTGATTCATCATTTCTTTGTTCTTTATTGCTACTTATTATATTTACTTGATTTTTTTACTTTAATTAATTAAAAATCAAAAACTATTTCGTATATTAGATAATAGGACAATGTTAATTATTAATAATCATCATCTTCAGGGAATTGACTCGTACTTACTAGTACTAACTAAAGCTACGTTATGCACTTGCAATTATTATATAATTGATTAACTATGTTTAGGTCAATCACATTTTTGGTGTCGTTGGTGAGTACTTTGATATTAATAAATCCTTAGTTTTATTACTCTAGTCATCACTTTATTTTCTTTTATTTTTATTCTTGTTTTTACTTTTTGTTTTTTTATTTCTTTAGTTTATTTCTTTAGTTTCATAATTAGACTCCTGGTTAGTTTATAACTCAGAGTACATATAAGAGCTTACTAGAAATAGATCTTAAAATAAAGAGAACAATGCTAAGAAATCTTTGTAACACTAATATGCAAGAGTTTGAACTAGACCATCAGATAGAAGACTTGGAAGGTCACAAATAAACGGAAGAATTTTACAATTGGCAGACTAACCCGGTACAATGTTTGACTACACTAAGCCAAACTGTGTGAAATCCAATATCATGAGAGTAGTTGTTAATACAACAACTTTGAAATCACACTGAGCTTCATTCAGATGGTGCCACAATTAGTCCAGTTTGATGGACTCCAAAACAAAGAACTCATGCATATCTCGAATTTTTTGGAGATCTACAATACTTTCAAGGTAAATGGAGTTAATGATGGCAAAATTACGCTGCATCTATTTCAATTCTCCCTAAGAGGAAATGCTAAGCAGTGGCTGAATTCTATGTCGTATTCGTCAATCACTATATGGGAACAAGTGAGAGAAACTTTTCTTGCTAGTATTTTCCCCTGTAAAGACTGTATGACATAAGGGAAAGATTAAAAAACATGCTCAAATGATGCCCTTATCATAGACTACCATTATGGATGCAAATACAATATTTCTATAATGAGTTAAGCTAAGATACAAGATAGTTAATTGATTCAGTAGCTGGAGGGCTGTTAGATAATAAAACACATATGGCTATAAATAACTACTAGTGGTGATGCCCTGCAAAGTGTGCAGGCTTGGTCACTAAGGACTAAAATATCAATCAATGCGACCAAAACATATGGATTATTTAAGGAACACTTCCTAGTGTAGATGAGCTAATTATGGAATTCATTCAGGAATCAAGGACAAAACATTAGCAAATAGGTGCATTCATATGAAATTTGAAGGTTAGAATTAAACAACTAAGAAAGTTGGTGGCTGATTGGAGTAAGTTTTAATCTTATAAACCCTTAATATTCTACAAGTCCACAGTTAGTAGTGTAATATTAAAGGTGTCAATCTGATGAGGAAGTGAGTAATCTAGTCCTAAAATTTAATGCCAAAAAAACTAAAAAATTGAAAATTAAAGATGCAACAAAAAAATTAATTCTGAGAATTGGGTTGAACCAATCAAATAACAAATTAAACACAAAAGTATTAACAAGTGAGCAATATGCAATCATCGTAGAAATCAACCTAAAGAACTTAGCAATTTATAAGAAAGGGGATTATACTTATAATCAATGCCAACTTAGCTAATTATGTGTCAATGGAGTGTCAATTCTAGACTATCCTAGGGTTGATTACTCTCTCTAAAGTTATAACAATTAAACCCTAAATTATAAACCCTAATCATATTATTACAATCTCTCGATTCACAGTTTCCAAAACCCTAACTAGATCTGAAGAACTCTAATAAACCATCAAAACATCACACGGGATGTCTCTCTGCACAATTACCAATATGATTTGACATGGTTTCTATTAAATCGCCTAACTCTCATTCATTTGATTTAATCATTTTTCATTCTATTCACCATCTCACTTTATTACCAAGTTATGTGAGAATGCAATCAAATCACGACATTCATCCAATAAACACAATTATCATTAAATCCCAAAGAAGAGTTTAGAACATCATCAATATTCCATATTCCAAATCCTATCATTATACTATCCATCTGAATTCTATACATAAATAAAATCAAAACGAAAAGGAATAATAACTTAGTTAGATGAAGAAAAGTAGCGACATCGGGAAACCTCCTTATCTAGGATTCACGTCGAATCAGCTTCGTCTTCCTCTTCCTTCTTCTTCTTTCTCTCTCTCAATATTCTCCCTTTAGGTTTTCAAGTGTGGCTAATCCAAAAAAGCTCTTTTGTGCTCCTCTTAACGTTCTTTAAATAGTATTTTATGTTTTCAGTAACCCTAGGGTCTTTCTGTGGTCCAAAAGGTCCAAAAAGTGCCTCAAAACATGAAGTTCATAAATGATTGTGCATTTGCCCGATGTAGGCCTCAATCGTGGCCGTTATCTTAGCTTTCTGTCATGAACTTAGGTCGTTGTTTCAGCCTGAAACTCTTCCATTCTTCGATTTTAACCCCTAAAACACTAACAAACACGTCAAGGTACCTTAAAATGTATTATTTAAGTTAAAAAGCTTGTACTAACCAATAAAACACTTAAAACACAAATAATTAACAAACTAACACAATTTTAACCTAAGCACATACTAAATGATCAAATTAACGACTAATCATATATTAAACTATGCCCTAAAACACGATACAATTTACACTTACCAAGATCCCTACACTTAAACATTTGCTTGTTCTCAAGCAAACAAAATAATAAATAAGACAAAAACACAATGCAATAATATGGAAATGGCTTCAAGTTCATGAAACAAATTTAACTCTAAACATAATCACTCAAGTTGTTCCAAATTATTAACATGTAAAATCTGTGTCTAGGAACTCTGGACTAAATATACATAGTAATCAAAACTTAAATCCCAAGTTTATTCAACCTTTTCAATTATACACACACATTAATAATTATTTGATAAATCACACTTTGTAACTAAACCTAAGTACGTTTTCATGAAAAGTTAAGCTACTTATAGGTTTGGTAGTTTTTTATTAGAAAACATTATATTTTGGACCTAATCTTTTCACACAGAGGCAAACATTGGTGATGAATGTCAATCCAGTTAGTCGACTAAGTCATGTTTTTGGTAAGTTGCTTTGTTGGAATGTCATTATAGCCTTTTGATGCGAAGGCACACATTTGTTATGCATATCGATCCAGCTACTTAGCTACATCATGTTCTTAACTGGCTAGTAGCTCTATTCATAACCTAAAGGCTTATGGAATAGTTATTTACTTAAAATTTACAAACGCTCCTTTTTTTAATGCCTACCTTGTTGCTTTAGCTACTTGTTTTCATTAAAAAAATATATTAGCAAAGCTACTTAGTTTAAAGACCTAAAATTATGAATGAATGTAACAACTTATAGGGTGATAAACTAACACTAAATCCTAATTAATTTTCATAATTTAGTGAAACCTAATAGATTATGTTTAAAATTAATTTGACTTCATTCCATCTAAGCCAACGATACAGTCACACAATTCACAATATGTAACCTAAATACACTAAGATAACAATATGCAAAATTCACACTCAAAGCTAAACACACACCCTCCCCAAACTTGAACAACAAATCATCCTCGTTGTGAGAAGGAGACAAACAATCACACGTGGAAGGAAATAACATAAAATAAAATAAAGAAAATTTTAAAAGAAAAGGATAGAAGCAAAGCCTTACAGTGATGGAGGTGATGATGGTGAGGTGTTGAGACCAAATGTGCTTGATGCTCGAGATTGTTATATTATCTTGGAATTGCTTAAAGGAAGTAAGAGAATTAGTAATTCCATATTATTTTAAATCATTAAAATTTTATTTAAAACTAAAAAAAAAACTAACTAAACATGACAATTTAAATGTAACTACTGAACATGCTAATTTATTAGCTTGACCTTGTATCGTTGGAAACTCAGCCGAGATCAATTATGAGCAGCTTGCTTCCACATTTTTTGTTCATCATCATTTTTGTAGCTTGTAAGTAATCTACAAATTGAAAATTGATTAGAAGGACCATATTGATAAAATTATGAAAACCAATTAAGCTTAGTAATGTCCTTTTTCGAGGGAACTGTTAACAAAACAGGGAATAACAAAACTCCCTAAATCTTCCATGGAATCCAACAGTTTGCTCGATAAAAGGGTGAGTTGTTCTCTTCCTGGTTCTTCCTCATTTGCCTTCATCTGCTCTTCTTGTTTAGCTTCTTGAAAAGAGACTTCCATAGCTTCTTCAAACTTGATGTCCATTGTCAACTGTTCTTCGTCCTCTCGTTCCTTCAATGATTCAAGCACATCAATTTTTCTAAATGAGTTGCCCTTCTTTGGATTCTTTAATATATCTTTCATATTGAATGTCAGTTGGTCATCACCAATTCAAATGATGAGGTTTTCTTCATGGAATTCTACCTAAGTTTTTTCGATGTTCAAGCATGATATACCAAGATCTAAGGAATAATAAGGAGGGTTGTCATTCTTGTCTTCATCTTCTTTCTTGACCTCTTTGTCTTCTATAATATGGGGTCCAACTTAATTTCCCACTAGTTTTTCTTGATCTTCCCTATTGCTAAGTATAATGTTCTTATATTGCTCTCATTGATGTAAATCCATATTGCTAAAGGATTCTTCTATACTTTTCTTATAAAATTCATAGGAAGGTTGTCTCATTTGAATCTCAAGGTTATGAATAGAAGAGGCATGATTTTTTGTTACTTTATCAAATTGCTCTTCCAATCTCTTCTGGGTATCTTCCATGTTTGTTAGCTTACCCATGATTTTGTCCAGTTTCATCTTGTTGAAATCCTAATAGGTCTTGATGTCCCATATGAGTACTTGCATTACTAGACCAATAAAAATTATGGTATTTTTGTCACCCCAAAGTGTACGTATTCATATAAGGATGATGACATCCCTAACTAAATTGGGGCTTATTGAAATTCATAAGAGTCCTTTACTCCCTATAATATACATCCTCCTTGATTTTTTTTTTTGATCTCTTCTTGATATCTAATTTTTTGGATTCTTGATCGTTGCCTTATGATGTCCAAATCAGTATGTTTTCAACTTTGCACCTAAAATTCTTACACTATTTTTCTTCTTTTGATTATGTACCATAATCACAAAAGATAGTGAAATACCCTAGACTACAATAATTAAATTAAATCTACACTTCCCTAGCAATGGTACCAAAAACTTGACAGCGGTAAGTTTTAATCTTATAAACCCAAAATATTCTGTAAGTGCATAGTTCGTAACATAGTATTAAAGGTGTTGACCCCACTAGGAAGGAGAAGAATCTAATCCTAAAACCTAAGGCTAGAAAAACTATAAAACTGAAAATAAAAATGTAACAAAAAATAATTACAAGAATTGAGTTTAACCAATCAAATCAAAAATTAAACATATAATTATTAATAATTGAGCAATATGCATTCATAATAGAAATCAGCCAAAGGAATTTACCAATTTATGAGTAAGGGGATTTTACTTATCACTAATGCTAGCCTAAGTAACTATTTGCCAATGGAGTGTCGGTTCCTAGACTATCCTACAGTTGATTACTCTCTATTGAGTTATAACCACTAAACCCTAAATTATAAACCCTAATCAGATTATGGAATCTACAATCTCTCAATTCACAAATTATCCAAAACCCTAATTACATCTGAAGCACTCTAATAGACTATCGGAACATCACAAGGGATCTCTCTCCTCACAATTGCTAATATTACTTGACACGATTTCTATTAAATTGCCTAACTCTCATCAATCTTGTTTAATCATTTTTCATTTAATTCAGCCTCTCAATTTATTACAGAATTATACAAGAATGCAATCAAATGACAAAATTCATCAAATAAACCCAATAGACCAAATTATCATTAAATCAAAATAAAATCTCAAAGAAGAGTTTAGAACATCATCAAATTCCAAATCCTATCATCATACTATCCATCTCAATTCTATACATAAATATAATTGAAACAAAAAGGAAATAAATAGACAATGGAAGGCGGAGACGACGAGAAACCTCCTAATTCAGGAAGCATGTCGAGTCAGCTTCGTCTTCCTTCTTCTTTCTCTCTCTTAGTATTCTCTGTTTAGGGTTTCGAGTGTGGCTGATGCAAAAAAGCTCCTTTGTGCTCCTCTAAATGTTCTTCAAATAGTCATTTATGTTTCCCTAAGTTCTTTTCGAGGTTCAAAAGTCCAAAAAGTGTTTTCAATGTTAGGGACTTTTGTCTCCTTATAAGTAGGAGATTAGCTTATCACTCTAAGGGAAAGAAAAGAGAGTGATTACAGCTGGCTAGCTTATAAACCTATTTGAAAATAAATTGGATATGGACTTCAAAGCTTTCCTCACTTGCTTTGTAGGTTCTTTTATAGTCAGGGGAACTCTATGTCTATGTGCTATGTGGGATTCTCTTAGGATAAAAAATGCATCTAGCAAACCTTACGTACCATAGCTTCAGTTTGTATCGATGCGCTGCACTTGATCGGTCATACAACAACTATATAACTAACAATATATAAATAAGACCCTTTTTCCTAAGACTATAAAGGACCCCTCCATAAAAATTATTAATATGTAAAAAAAGCACAGGGTGGTTATAGACCAGCTCTCCTACAGGTGAGAGGAAGTGAAGAAGGGAAGCAACTAGTCATTTCTGGTGAAGCTTCTAGCATTAGATAATGGGCATTCTTGTATGATTGTATGTGTAATGCACCACTAAGACAAGGCACAAGCCTGAACATCATAAGCAAATTTAAGAACATACGCTATGAAATCAACATGTTAGAGCTATCACATTCACTTATAATGGCATCATACATATAATACAAACATTCCAAAGAGCAACTCCTCATTTCATTTACAAATCATAGTTTACATTGTAACATTTCGCTACATAATCCATATATATACAATATTAAAACATATGAGAATTTACTACTCTTTACAACACATTATACATAAAATTAGAACACTATACAAAAGCACTTTATCTAAACTCCTTAATGTTATCTGACTGACTTTTGATCCATTCTTGAGTCCAAAATTGATAGAACTAGTCTTCTACTAGTGTGCCTTAGGAGCTAAGTCATCCTTATACCTAAAAATCAACACTTTGCAATTTTGATGAGTTTTGCGAGCTCAATGAGTGAACCATTCTTGATATGCTCACTCGTGTCAAATCACAAGGACAATTCACATTCAATTTCACATGCAACTCATATAATCAAACATTTCATATCTCTTAACATTTCATCGTGCTTCAACAAATACTATCTGCATACACAATTTCACATTTCCATTTCAGAACAATACAATTAATTCATTTCAATCATTCATAAAACACATATCAATTTGTATATGCAAATGCACATTTGACTCCACTTTCATTATTACTTGGTTATGACTGAGCACCTTTTAGCTATCCTATAACCGTTATGGATACCGGGCTCATTTTAATACTAAGCATGTGGCTTTTTATACACATTTTTGATCTTTAAGCTCTTTTTCATTGGGCACTTCAATTACAACTCCTTTATCTAATCATGCCTATTAACGTGATGCATCATATCACAAAATATGCCATCAACAAAATTTATTCATTATGCACAGTTATTTTCCATATTCATATGACCTAAGTCTGGCGTTTAACATTTCGTTGAGTACACTTATTTCTTTCAGATTCACATTCAATTATGAACACTCCCAATGCAATCTCAATTATCAAACCCCTTAGAGAATTACTACCTATAATTATCACATTCACATCAATAATAGTTTAATAATTGAAATTTAAGCAGATACAATCAATCTTAGTAAGAAGCATCTAGGTTGACTCAAGGTAAGCTTCAGATTATCTATTATCTTGACAAACCGACAATGTCTGGATACTGGCATTCGACTTGTGTGTCTAATTCATGCAATACACACATTTATACACATTACTAAGTTGATAATTCATATTAGTAGTCAATCATGCGCATATATATATGTGTGTCATGTACAATGCATGCTCAATTAACTATTCTCAGGCATGTATCCTTAATCATGAGTTATGATCATTCAAACATTATAACTTGTATATATCTAGCTTGCGCTTAGGTTTACAATTCAAAGAAACATGATTATTCTAACTCTTCAATCATACATTCATAAATCCCTTTTCTAACATTACATAGTCACATAATATCCAATTTTCATTCATTCATACCTAATACCTTACTCATACTCTTTTGATCATAATTACAATCATACGAACACTTTCATTCCTAAAACATCTATAAATTTCCATATTTAGTTAAATTGTTATCAACCATTCATTCCTTAAGTTATAACCTCAATTAACAACCTAAAATTATCAAACACTTTATCAACTTATATAAAATTAAACTAGGTTCACTTTAAGCCTTAATAAAGTCTAAATACACCAAAGGAAAGTAACTTATAATTAGTTGATTCAATAATCTCTTAAAAGAAAACATTTCACTTTCCATACAATTCCCACAATCATGGAGGACTTTCCCCAATTGTGGGAGGATTCATCTAAAAATTTTTCACCTTAAATGCACTTCCCACAATCGTGGAGGCATTCCTATGATCGTGGGATGTGTAATCCGTGAATTTCCCAGTCTTTTCCTGCAATGGATTCTTTTCCAGATTTTAACCCTTACTTACTAAATCAAACATATATTCTTTATATTTCATCACTTAAACTTCATTTCCTCATCATTTCACCTCAATTTCATCTCAAAATCATCTATAGTACAACCCATAAATGTTCAGCACACTTTAAGCTCCATTATCACAATCAATCCATCCTTAAACTATCATCATATACATTTCTATAAATCAATCCATAAAAAACAATGTTTTAACTTACTTGTTTAACTCCAAGCTCTTCAAATCAATGAGAAAGCCTAGTTCTTCCAAGAGTTACATGATCATCAAACTTTCATGGTATAATAGGCTAGGTTTTTAGTAACAAGATGAAGATAACTAAAATCTTGGAGTGGCTAAGTGAAGTATTTATACAAGACTCAAGGTTGATGGTTAGGCGAGAAGGTCGTAAATGGAGAGACAAAAGGAGAAAAAAATATAAAAATGAAGGAAAAAGGTCTTTTATGGGTAAATATCGTACGTGAGTGAGGTGTGTGGAAAGTGTGGTGACACTTGTCACTTGCTACATGTCCTCAACTCATGGTTCCACGTGTCTCTTATTATCTAGTCCATTTGTCTCTCAATCTCCATTCCATTTGTTACTCAATTATTTAATGCTACATGTCACTTATTTCTATTACCACGTATCAATTTGTCAGACCACTTGGCATTTTTCCTAGTATAAAAATACATATAAATTTCATAAATCTCCCAATTGTAACAATAAATTCCAAATAAATAATTGATAACCGTAAGATCAAAATTCAATACATAATAATACACAATTCATATCATGATCATTTTAAATTGTTCATACCCTAGAATATTTCAATTAAGTGCATATGCAGTCTTTGCAACGTATACAATATTATAATTCATGTGTGTATGATAATGATATGCATGTGAATGCAATGCACCTTATAATTTCACAGTACAAATTCTCGTTTGCAACAGTTTAGAGTTCTAACCCTTAATATGGAAAAAGGGGATATAGGTATGGTGTAAAAACTCCTTTTTAGGCCGACCAAGGAGTGATAGTGAAGCCAAGCCTCATATAAAGGCAAGCAACCCTTATAGCAATAGCAAACAACCTACTTATAGCCCTTTCCCATTTATCGGGGACTTCAATAGGCCTTACAAGCTCATAAAATAGTAATGATTATTCTCAAACAGTGGAAACGATGGACCAGAAGCCAATATCTATAGTAAAAACATGAAGTTCGTAAGTGACTACACATTTGCCCGACACAGGCCATGATCGTGGCCCACATCTAAGCTTTTTATATCGTAGGCCATTGTTTCAACCTGAATGTCTTCCAAACCTTCTCTGTTCTTTGATACTGACCCTAAAACAGTAGCAAACACATCTAGGTACCTCAAAAATATAATAATTAAGTTCAAAAGCTTGTACTAACTCATAAAACACTTAAAACCCAAATAATTAACAAAATAACAAAATTCTAATCTAAACACATACTAATTGATCAAATCAACAACTAAACACCTATCAAACTATACCCTAAAACACGATACAATTTGCACTTAGTAGCGGCAAAGAGATCGAAGGGGAGTTTTCCAAGCATAACTAAGTCAAATCTGAAAGAAAGAGTAATGATCACCCAGACCACTAAGAAGAAGCTCCAAGAAGAAGAGAAGGAAGTGACTTCTTAGAGTCACTTAAACTAAATGTAACTTTTACTTGAAGTGAGTCCAGGAATATCAATCTGCGATTCCATATCCTATCAGAGCAAAGCGAAAATCATGTAAGGTAAGAGTTATATAAGATCATTGCTTCTTAAGAACAATTAAAGAAGGTATTTTTCCTTGTTTAATCTCCTTCATAAAGACCAAAGAGCACAAAAACATTAGAAGAGACATCGTTAATCGAAAAGGACCCAAAGAAGTTAAAGACTAAAGTGTTGAACATGGAATGCTCCAATAAGAATATCAACTACCAGAAAAATAGGCTAACCTAGGGAATTTATATATCCCTTGTACTATTGGTAGTTTAAAAGTGGATAAGACTTTTGCCGACTTAGGTGTCGACATAAATATGATGCCTTGTGCCTTAATTAAGAAAATGGGAATAAGGGAATTAGAACCAACTATAATTTGTGTTCAAATGGCTGATAGAACATTAAAACATCCTAGGGGAATAATAGTAGATTTACCTATGAAGGTTGGTAAGTTCACATTCCCAACTGACTTTATAATATTTCATATAAAAGAGGATTCAAAAGCACCTTTAGTCCTCGAATGACAATTCCTAGCAACTGCCAAACTGATTATAGATGTTGGAAAAAGCAAGTTAACTTTGAGAGGAGGGGATGAAAAGGTGAACTTTAGTTTCTTTAATGTCAAAAGTAATCCTCGCAAATTTCTAGATGTTAATGAGGTTGAAGAGTTATGCCAACATATTTTACAGGGCTCAACGTGTAAGGATCTATTGGGACTATTAGAAATTCAAGGGAATAAACCAAAGGAGAAATGTGATGGAAAGTATCAGAAGGTAGCCTACCTACAGGTTATGGATTCTATGATAAAACTATAACAACACAATTTATATGAGTCATCTTGATAGAAAGAGGATACGTCAAGTTAATAACAGTAAGGAAGCACTACATGGAAGGCAACCCATGAGTTAGTTTTAATTTTATTTGAATTTTGTTATTATTTTGTTCTTTCTTTTGTGTGAGCATAGATTTTAATTAATTATTTTTTTTGGTGGGTTATAGGATAGAAAGTTTAAGCATCTTGGAAAGAATTGTGCGTAATTAGCATATTAGGGTATATGTGTTTATGAGTTATAATGTTAACATGTAGTGATTTTTATGTTTAAGCATAAAATTTTAAAGTTGCACATGTTTTCAAAGAGTTATACACTCTATGGACTCACTAGTGTAGTTTTACACATTTAGATGCACGTCCATGTATCAAAACGTGTAAACTCGTGAAAAACTATAATTTAGTGATATGCATGATATGATACATAGTCATGTATCAAACCGTGCACTCTCACGATATCCTAACTTCTTTGATTTTTCATTCTTTCTTTCTCTCTCCCATGCTGACGTCACTTGTGTTTTCTCCAACCCTAATTTTTGCACTTTTCTTGCAATATATCGATGCCTAAGTAAGTACTCTTATCAATTTCAATTGTTTATAAAAATTTAAATTTGGTGTTTTGTATTATTTAACTTAACTATGAGTGAAAACGTTTGAATTGAGAAATTAGGGATTTATGTGATTTTTTATGATTTTATTGGATTATTATTTAATAGTTAGATTTAATCTTTACCCAAGTGATATTATAATTTAATTTGAATAATTGCATTCAAATGGAGTTCAAATTCAACTTTAATTGCAAAACTTTTCAATGTTTGCTCACTACGTGCTTAATTGTGATAAATTTTTGTGTTTAGTTAGGTTAATTAGTAGTTTTTGACATTAATTAAGACTGTCTTTGTGTTTAATTGCATAGGCTTAGTGTTTAGTTGCGTCAATTTTATGTGATCGTGACTTTAGGGTTTTTAATTTCAATTTTAGGGTCAGAATTGTAATTTAACAATTAAGTTAGTTTAATTTGTTAATTACATATTTTCAATTTTCAATTTTCAATTTTGAGATTAATTAGTTTTCTAATTAAATATGTCTATTTTTATTTATTTATGTGCGTTACTTTATTTATTTTTTAAAATTTTTCGTGTTTATATGTTTTTATAATTAATAAGTTTATAAGCATGATCGAATTTAAGTGTGGCGAAAAGCATGCCTTTGTAATTTATATATCAATTTTCTCACACTTGTTTAATGTTGTAGGCAGAATGACAAGATCAAGACGTGAGAAAAGACTCCAGGAAATGGGCAACAAGTCAAATCCTCTACTGAGGTCTAGTCCCTAGAGACGTCGTGAATGATATTGTTCAACGTCTGGGCCTAGAAGGAACAACATCGGATGTTGAAGGATAAGAAGTTTAACGCCAACAGATATATCGACTGGAAGGCATTGGAGCAGATTGATCTAGCCTAATAAGTTTGAGAGCTTATGGACATTGGAGCATGGCCTCAATTCATTAAAATCGTGGAACCTTCATATAGATAGCTCAGTTTAGAGGTCCTCTCTATATTCTTTGTAGAGAAAGGATGTTAAGATGGGGATCGTCTGAATATGTTCCACTTCTAGAAGATGGGGGAGATGCATCAGATGAGCTACACGGAGTTCTCCATCATCATAAGTTGGGAGTACTTTGGGACACTGGAGTACCTAGCATTACAAACTGATCTTTTAAACGATTTGTCTCTACGATACTTTTGGAATAGGATCATCACTGAAGATGATTACAATCCAAGGAAGTCAAAAGCTTCGATCTTATGAAGTCCAGCACTCAGCTACTTCCACGGTATCTTGAGCCACATATTGATCTGTCAAGGAAATAGCTGGGGAGTTGTCAGGAACGTGGGTATTTATTACCTTCGGAGTATGAGATCTAACATTAGAGTGAAGACAAGAAGGTTGACACAATATGTGTTGGACCTTATGTGACACGACTGACACAAAGAATGGGTTTATTTGATTGGATACCACCGATGCAAGCAATGACGAACATGGTAGCTCTCACCCTTGCAGTGATGTAACATATACACATATCAAAATCAGGGTACCACCGGAGATAGCTACAGACTTACTGGGGAGTCCACTCAACCAGCAACAGAGGGCGAAGACAGAGCAGAGGAACCAGCAGTAGAGCAGTATACAATAGAGCAAGCATAGTAACCATAACCATAATCACCACCACCAAAGACGGACGACGCTATATATTAGACACGTAGGTTCTGAGACGTCCCCAAGCTAGGTTACATAATCTGGCTCAACTGAAGAAAGCCTTACTAGAGAAATGGGTGGGTCGGTTGGTGGGAACTCAACGGAAACTTCAACTTCAGCAACCTAAGCTTTTATAAGAATACGATGGTTAGAGATGTCGGCTATACGATTAGGTGAGCTGCAATCTATAGTAGGATGGATGCGAGAGTTGGTGGTATTAATAACGAGCCATCTTGGCATTGATTTCCAGCCTCGATCATCTGACGAAGGCAAATAATCACAGTTTTCTAATACATGTAAATTTTAATATTTAACCTCAATATTTTGCAAGCGTACGGGTCATTCACGTAATATCTAATGTGTCGATCCCACAATTAATCTAATCCTAAAATTTAAGGAAAAAACAATTCGCAATAATTTAAAATGTAGCCAAACTCAGGCAAGAATTTAATTCAATCATGTCACTTATTTATCTAAGAATCAATTATGAAATTATTAACAAAGTAGCAATTGCAACACCCACTCAAGAATCAACCTAAAGAAACCATCAATTGAGAAAAAAGGGGAATTTTATGTATCTTTAATGTTATCCTAATTGATTATAAATTACTAGATTGTTGATTCTAGACTGTCCTAGGGTTGATACTCTCTCTCGAGTTATAACCATTAATCCTAATTTATACACCCTAATCAGATTATGGGAATTGCATTCTTTCGATTATCAATTTATGCAAAACCTTAGTTAGATCTGAAGTTGTCTAAAAACTATCAGGAACTTATGCAAGATCTTTCTTTGCACAATTTACCGATTTAATTTAATTCTCGTTCTATTAAATTACCTAACTCTCCTTAGCCTAATTTAATTATTTTTCACTTGATTTACCTTCTTAGTTTATCACTGAATTATGCAATTGCAGAAATTAAATCACAATAAATCCAATAAAAACAAAAAAAATCAAATTTCATTAAATTAGAAATAAAACAACCCGAAGGTGAGTTTGGACATTTTTAACATTCACACAATCATATCATCAACAGCTATTCCAATTCTATACGTCAATAAAATTAAAAATACACCGAAAACAAGATCTAAATGGATAATGGAGGTAGTAATGTCTGAAAACCTCCTGTTTCAGGAAGTACTTCGCGTCGGCTTCTTCTTCACATCTCTTTTCCTTCTTCTCTTTCTCAATCTCTCGATGAACTCGCCCTGGGGTTTCTCTGAAAGTGGTTGATGCAAAGACTCCTTTCTATTTTTGTTGTTCTATTTATTTTCTTTTATGTTTAGGGTTGAACTAGGTCTTTTTCAGTATCCGAAAGGTCCAAATAAATCCCTTGAAATGTGAAGTTTGGAATTGACCGTGCATTTGCCCGACGCAAGCCACATTCGTAGCCCAACAAGCCATAATCGTGGCATACTTATAAACCTTTTGTCACAATTGTGGGCCAACTTTGGTGCCTCTCTCACAATCGAAGACTATTGTGCCACGATCATGGGCCTTTATTTCAGCCCAAATGTCTCTGAAACTTCTCTGTTCTTCAACGTTGACCTTGAAACACTAACAACCACATTAAGGTACCTCAAAAACATAATATTTAAGCTTAAATACTTATAATAACCCATAAAACAGTTAAAACCCATAAATGATTGAATTAGTAGCTAAACACATATCAAATTGTGCCCTAAAACATTATGTAATTTACACTTATTAGCACTTTCTTTACAGGTCCACTACCTGGTCAGGATCATCATCATGAGAGCTCTTCTTTGTTAGATCAGCCAAGATCAGAGAATGCGAGAGATGCTTAGTTTTGTATATTATTCTTTTTCTTTTCCTTTTGTTTTTATTTCTTTTTTTTGTTAATGTTACAGTTAATGATGTTTTTATTGCTTCATTATTTTGTGTTATTTTTATTTCTATATTTTGTAATGATGTAATCTACAATTAGGAATAATTAGAACTTCAAATAGATTTTCACATTCAGGAAAGTACCACTAACCCTTCTCATTTATTATATATACTTATATTACATACATTGGGGACAATGTACAACTTAAAGTTTAAGGAAAGAGTTAATGAATTTTTAACGATTTTTCGATAATCTTATTATAATCTTGGTTATTAAATTTTATTAACTGATATTCTAAATTGGTTTAAATATTTCCATTAATATTGTATTTAATTATTGATTATTGATTTGAATTAGTCTGTAAAAAGATGACAGTTAAAATACAATTGCTTTTATAATTCATATTTTTATTAATCGTTGAGATTGTTGAGTTGAATGAAATTATATACTCTATAATTCATAATTGAATATTGATCTGAATTCGTATACAAAAGGATAATAGTTAGAATGAAAGTGCTTTTCTAAGTCATATTTTATTAATCTTTGAGACAATTGAGTTTAATGAAATTTTATACTATCTACACACATGCACCTATCTTTTTCAATAAGCTTTTGAGCCTAAGAGCAATTTTTAAAAAAATTAACCTCTTTCTGTTCTTCCATATGGGTTATCAAGTATAGTAGAATAATTTTAGAACTTACTTTTATTATGCACATTGAGATCATATTTATTAAATTAGAAGCATCGACATGATGAAGGCTGGTAGCACGTTGTAACACTATAAAAAATAATTAAACTTAAAAGTATAACTAGTGATAAGTCTAGGTCAATCCCACAAAGAGTGTTTTATTAACTTGAAATGAAAATAATTAATGATTAGGATATGTCGATTTTGTTGGTTTTCAAATAATAAAATGAAATGAAATTAAACTAACAAAAGTAAATTAAAGCTAGCAATCAAAAAGTGATAAAAGTGACGAATGGATTTAGAATCCGGTCCTCAATTCAATCTTAGCCTATATATAAATAAGCATACTTCAATGTCTTTTTATTCTCATACCTCTCCTAGAAACTATTAATCGTAGGTTAATAAAAAGCTTTATTAAATCCGATTTTTCCTTAAGTCGTGTTTAACTAAAACAAGTTCTTTAACTGAACATAGCTATCGTACAACCTAAAATAAGCCCTCTAGATTTAATAAGACAGTTACATTACGAACTAGGAAAACAAACTAATTTAGGTAACGACCACACAATCTCAGGCCATTTATCCTATATTGTGTTATCCTTAATTATTCAAAACCTTTAGTTTCCACAAATGAATCCAAACACAACTATTACATATTGCATTTAAGATTCTAGCAATAGGTTTACATATAAAGAATCTAATAGAGCATTAAGATTATTCTTACACGACACCAAATTCAGTAAACCTAGGATAATATAACAAATCCCTAAGAGAGAAATAATGCAATACTCAGTAAAGCGTTAAACTAAAGAACTAAACTAATCGCCTCCCCGACAACGACGCTAAAAACTTGATCGTAGTTTTAATTAATTAACCTCAATAATTTGCAAGCGCATAGTTTGGTCGTATTGTACCTAAGGTGTCGATCCCATGTGGAGGGATAAGCTGATCCTAAAATCTAAGTCCAGAATAATTTGCAAAATTCAAAATGAAACAGAACTAAAATGAGAATTCAATTCAATCAAATAAATCAATTCAAGAATCAATCACAAAAATATTAATAATTTAACAGTGGCAACACACACTCAAGAATCAACCTAAAGGAATTACGAAATGAGAGATAGCGAATTTTAGTTATCCTTAACATTAACCTAATTGATTATGAATTACCAGATTATTGATTTTAGATGATTCTAGGGTTGATTACTCTCTCTTGAGTTATCACAATTAACCTTAAATTATATACCCTAAATAGATTATGGAAGTTACAATTCTCAATTACCAACCTATCTAAAACCCTAATTAGATTCAAAGTTGTTCAATAAACTATCAAAAACCTATGTAAGATCTCTCTTCATACAATTTACTGATTGGATTTAATTCTTATTCAATTAAATCAACTAACTCTCGCTAGCCCAATTTAAAGATTTTTTATTCGATTCACCCTCTCAGTTTATTACCAAATTATGTATGTGGAGAATGAAATCATAACAAATCCAAATAACATATAAATAATCAGATTTCATTAAATCAAAGATGAAACGCCAAAGGTGAGTTTAAAAATTCTTCAACATCTAAAAATCCTATCATCAATTGTTTTTCCAATTCTATTTAATAATAAAACTAAAAATAGTGGGAAATACAAATTGAACAGATAAAGGGAGGCAATGATGTCAGGAAACTCCTGATCCTGGAAGTACGTTGAGTCTGCTTCTTCTTCTCTTCTCCCTTCCTTCTTCTCTTTCTCTATCTCTCGATAATTCTCTTTATGGTTTCTTTAAAACTAGCTAATTAAGTTAACAATAAAATACATATCAAACTAAGCCCTAAAACATGAAATAATTTACATTTATCAACATCCCCACACTTAAAAATTTTCTTGTCCTCAAGCAAACAAAATAATAAACAACACAAGAAAACACAAAACTCACATATGCAATAATGAGACAATGGCTTCAACTTAGCGAATCATATTTTACTGTAAATGCAATTCTTTAAGCCATTCTAATTTTTTAAAAAGCGAAATCTATGTCTAAGCACCTTCAACTAAACATACAAACTAATCCAAATTTTAATGTTCATTATTTCACCCCTATCACTTGCATACACACATTGATAATCTTTTAGTCAAAATAAAAGTGTAGCTATTCCTTAGTAGGTTTTCATGAAAAATCAAGCTATTAACAAGTTTGGTATGAATTTTTTTATTTGAAAACACTTTTTGATGATTTTTCTTTAAGGACATGTACCTAGTCTTTTTACTCGAAGGCAAACATTTGTGATGAATATTGATCTGGTTACTCAACTAAGTCATGTTGTTATTAAGATGCTTGGTTGGAATCTTATTATAGCCTTTTTATAAGAAGGCACATATTTGTTACGCATGTTGATCCAATTACTCAGCCACATTACATTCTCAACTAGCTATTAGCTCTATTCATAACCTGAAGGCCAACAGAATGGTTATTATAGCTAAAATTTTACAACTTTCTTTAATATAAAATTTTGCCTATCTTACCGCTTTAGCTAATCGTTCTAATGAAAATTTACTAATAATGCAACTTATTTGGTTGGCTTAAAATCATTAATGAATATGGCAAATTCCTAAAGTGAACGAACTAAAAATGTATCCTAATTAACCAGCCTAATTGGCCATAAGTAACTTAGGTCACTAATTTCACTAGCTAATAAACATTCGTAACCAAAAAGTTGATGTTTAATGCTAAATCTATCCCGTTAAGCCCTAGCCATTGACATATTCATACAATTCACATTATGCAACCTAAACAAACTATCATGTAATATGCAAAATTCAAACTTAAGGTAAAAACACCCAACCCTCCCCACACTTAAACAACATATTGTCCTCAATGTGAGAAGGGTACACAAGCACAGCAAGGGGAAATAAACACAATATATGAAAAAAAGATAAAATAATAATAAAAATGAAAAGAGAAGAGGTAGAACTCAAACTCATCAAGATGATTGAGGTAGTGACGTGTAGGAGGCAAAGACCAAATGCACTTGACGCTTGAGATTATAGCCCTATCTTATAATTGCTTTAAGAGAGTAAGAGAGTTAGCACTCCAAAACATTCCAAATCATTAAAAAACTTATTTTTGAAATTTACAACAAATCTAACTATACAACAATTTAAACCTAACTACTAAATGTCCTAATTTATGGTCATTAGCTTGACCTTGTGTTATTGGAAACTCAGTCGGGTTCAATAACGAGAGGCTTGCGTCCACCATTTTCATTCAATATCAGTTTTGTAAGCTACAAATTGTAAAACAATTAGAGAGACAATATTAATAAAATTATGAAAACCAATTATGCTCAATAATGTCCTTTTCACTAATAAACTGTTAATAAAAATAAGGAATAACAAAACTCCCTAAATCTTCCATCAAATCCAATAGTTTGTCCTGTAAGAAGGTGAGTTGCTCTCTTTCTTCCTTAATCACCTTCATCTCCTCTACTTCTTCCACTTCCTGAATAAAGACTTTCATAGCTTCTTTATAATTGATGTATGTTGTCATCTGTTCTTTGCCCTTTTATTCTTTAGAATACTCGAACACATCAATTATCCTTAATGAGCTACTATCCTTCGGATTCTTTAATACATCATTCATGTTAAATGTCACTCGGTTATCATTAATCAGAAAGATAAGGTTCTTTTCGTAGACATCTACCTAAGATTTTTCGATGTTCACATATGTTATATTAAGAACTGGTGAATAATAAGAAGGTTTTGTAATTTTTTCTTCATCCTCTTTTTTGATTTCTTGGTCTTCTATAAGGTAGCATTCAGTATGATCTTCCACTGTTTCTTCTTATTCATACCTATTTCTAAGTATGATAGCCTCATATTGCTCTCATTGATATAATTCCTTATTACTTAGATTGTTTTTCATACTTCTGTTATAAATTCATGGGAAAGCTATCTTACTTGAATCTCCAGGTTGTGAATAGAAGTGGCATAAATTTCCGTTACTTGATCAAATTGCTCTTCCATTCTCTTCTGGTTCTTTTCCATTTCTGTTAGCTTAGCCATGATTTTTTCCAATTTGGAATACCATGAACTGGACTCATCTTGTTGAAATTCAAATATGTCTTCATGTCCCATATGAGTACTTACATTATTGGACCAATAATGTTCTACCACCCTAAAGTGTATATGTTCCAATAAGGATCATTATTTCCGCAATCATACTTTGCCTCATTGTACTTCACAAAATTTGCTTTCTCCCTATAATATCTATTTTCCATCATGGTGTAGTGTACATGTTCCAATAAGGATTATTATTTCCCTAACCATTCTATGCCACATTGTACTTCACAAAAGTTTCTTTTTCCTTATAATATCTATCATCCATCATTGTTCTTTCTATTTCTTATTGGCATCTAGCTCTTTAGATGTTTCATTCTCACTCTAAGATGTCTTGCTGCGCCTCTACTTTATGCCCTAAACTTCTTATTTTATTATTTTTTAAAACAAAAGATAGTGAAAAAATCTTAAACTAAAGAACTTAAACTAATCGCCTCCCCGGCAATGATGCCAAAAACTTGATCATGGTTTTTTGATGTGTGTAAGTTCTAATTAATTAAATTTGATAATCCGCAAGTGCACAATTCATTTGCGTATAACCTAATATGTTGATCCTATGAGGAGGGATAATCTAATCCTAAAATTTAAGGCCAGAATAATTCGCGAAATTCAAATTGTAATGGAACTAAAATGGAAATTCATTTCAATCAAACAAATAAATTCAAGAATCAATCACAAAAATAATAATAATCAACCTAAAAGAATTACTAATTGAGAGAAAAGGAATTTTTCCTATCCTTAATGCTAACCGAGTTGATTATGAATTATTGGATGATTGGTTCTGGACAATCCTAGTGTTGATTACTCTCTCTCGAATTATAACCATTAACCCTAAATTATAAACCCTAACTAGATTATGGAAGCTACAATTTCTGAATTAACGACCTATCTAAAACCCTAATTTCATCAAAAGTTGTCTAATATACTATCAAAAACCTATGCAAGATGTCTCATCGCACAATTTATTGATGTTGAGCTGTGATAATTGTGGGGGTAACCATTACAATCATGAATGTTGGGCACCAAATTACCTGTGGGAGCAACCAAACATACACAGCCAACCTCAAAATGCACCATATAAGAACATTTATAATTTATAGTAGAGTAACTTTTACACTTATGGATGGAATGACTATGCCCTAGCTGAATATTTGTAGCAATAATCACTTTAAGTTAAGATGCCAACTTCGAAGGATATTGCTGGACCCCGTATCTGGAGCCCAACTCATGATCGAAAAATCATGTAACGCGAGCTCACACCGATGATGACTCCTTAACCATCATCGATTCCTTAACCTTGCTTTGATACCACAAATGTTAGATCCCGATTCCGAGACCCAACTCTTAATCAGAATATCGCAGAATATCATAAGGCTCTCGAGTCTTTACTTCTTACATCATCATACTTTTTAATCTTTTTCTTAATACGTCACTTACAACTAATTTTCATCATTCACATTTCTATCTTTCTCCCATGACATCTTACTTATGTATCAATAATTCATGATCACAATTCATCATTCTATTTAGGCATCATCCATACATGACTCATAATTCATTTACATCAAAAGAAATAGAAGTTCTTTACAAAACTAAGATGACATTTCAGCCCATAATACACCAATGTCTTAACATCCCAAAATACATAAGATACTTGAACTAACAATAC
>JAOSBN010000008.1:32075529-32087866 GCA_027563595.1 Erythroxylum suave | reverse complement strand
AAAATGAGTTCTTTTTTAAAAGATGTAAGATTTTGAAATCAGGTTTTCAAGAATGTTTCTTTGAAATACCTCATGTGCATGAAAAACAAGTATCCAATAAGTGCAAACTGTTTTAAAATCATGAATGACATGTTATGTGGGTTTCTTGTGCTCCCTCAAGAACCGTCACACGCACGTTGACCCAAGAATAGGCTTCTCCTGCCTACCCGCAAGTGGCACGGAGCTCCTCCAAGGATTCCCTCAAGTTTACGACTACACAGGACCATTACAGGGAAATGTGTAGTGTGTCATGAATTGGACGTACCCGAAACATTGTTGATATGTTTATGACTATGAAAAGTTTAAAGCATGCATGATTTATAAGTGCTCATGAACTGTTTGATTAAGTGTTTGTGTTTTCTATAAGAAAGCATTACAATTTTCAAGTGAAAAATGATAAAGAATTTTTTAAAATGGTTTTGCTTGTTTCTCCTTTATAAAATGGTCACCCATGAGCTTTAAGCTTATACCCTCCAAAATTCTGTCTCATTCAGGTGAAGAGCAGGAAAGTGAGTAAGTCAAGAGTTAAGCCAAATCACTGCAGTCTGTGTATTTTGTTAGTTTCGAAGTTGGTTCATGTAAAACAATGCTTTAGATGCATTTTAGCAATTATGGTCCTTGAAACTTTGTAATTCAGTTTATGATGTAAGGGGGCCCGAAATCCCCACTAAAGCATTGTAAAACTATTATTTATCTTGAAGATGAATGAGATATATGTATGTTCTAATCATGGTTGTGACCACTGTTAAGTTTTCACATTGCATGTGTTGATCAAATGAGTTTGATGCGTTGGGAGGTAGTTGAGGTTTATTGTTTCTGGTGTATTGGTGTTTCTGGAATTGAATAAATGGTGGTTGAAAGGATTTAAGTCTGCATTAAGTAAGGTAGATTGCAAGAAGGAAACACAGACGAAGTTTATCATCTGTGATGACTTCACACACAGATGCAAGGGAAAAATATAGAGGAAGAGTATCATCTATGATGACGTCATACATAGATGCAAATGAAATATAGACGCAAGAAACATAGATGCAATGAATCGTCTGGGAGGACACGTCTTAACACAGACGATAGGAAGTCAAACACAAACGATAGAACCCAGACGATAGAACATAGACGATAGGAAGTCAAGCACAGATGATAAGAAAGTCAAAGGTAGACGATAGATAAGACAAACGAAAGGAGACGCAGACCATGGGCCAACCATAGATGATTCTAAGAAGAAGTTAAACCAGTATGATTGAACAATTACTTAGTTGGAAGTAAATCACAGAATTTACTAATTAATGGGATTCAACAAGAAGTGATTATCAAGGATCAAGAAACAGTTAAGGATTTAGGCTCTAAGTACAAGTTAAGGGACAAAATGTTCGAAGAGGTCAAGATGAAGTTTCAAGTATGAGGATTGTCTTGGTGAGGGCACTCTACCTTTGTGGGATGTGTGTCCAGATGTCACTTGGGACGTCAGACACGTATCACACACGGGCGGGGTCCTAACAAGGTTGTTACAAGTTTTGGTATCAAAGCATTGTTTGGCATCCATAGGGATAGATATAAGCATATAGAAATGATATATAGTGAGAAACTCGGATAGTAATCAAGGTTATTTTCTATTATAGAACATCTGCGATAGGTGATCAAGTTGGAGAATAAGGTCACTGAGAGTCTGTAGGAGCCAGTAGAGTCTTCTGTACCTCGACCTGATTAAATGCCTCTGAGAATTCCTAAGAGAAAGGAAAGGAGGTTTGATAAATTGAGAAAGCAGGGGGCTATGGACTTCTACATAAGGACAACCCCTGCTAAGGCTGAAGGGTGGTTAAAGAGAACTGGGCGAATATTCGATCAGATGGACTATAAGTCTGATGAGAAGTTTTACTATGCAGTATCATTACTATTAGGTCGAGTGTACCAGTGGTGGAAGACTGTTCCAGGCAATGCCATCAGGCCTTGTAGCTTAAAGTGGGAAGACTTTCTAAAGGTCTTCAAAGAGAACTATATGTCGAAGATCTACCTGGATAGGAAGATCAAAGAATTCCTAGATCTGAAGCAAGGCAGTCTTACCATAGCAGAGTATGAAATATAGTTTAATGAGATGATAGGGTATGCAACTACATTGATTCCTACTAAGGAGGACAAATGTAGGAGGTTTGAGGGTAGGCTTATTATAGAGATAAGGGTGTGAGGTTAGCTATTACAAACCTAAGTAGTTTCACTGAGTTGAGAGTGACCTTTATCCTTATGGAATAGTTGTTAAAAGATGGACAAGAAGAGTACAAACAAAAGTTCATAATAAGAGACCTAGTGAGTCTCAGGTTGATTCTGGCATAAGATACAGTAAGTGCCAAAATAGATCATTCTGACCACCAAGTAGATAAAGACAGTCAAGGTATAGATAGAGAATCAGTTTTGTACAGGTTGGTAGTGGAAGAGGTATGGTATCGGGACAGATGCCTAGCTATAACCACTTTGGGAAGAAGCATAGTGGGGCATGCTGGAAGTTGTCGAGAGTTTGCCTTCGGTGTGGCTCCTTTAAGCATCAGATCAGAGACTATCTTGCAGTTTACAGAGCACAGTCTAGAGTGAGAGGAGGAACAATAACAGGGGCAACTGTCCAGTAGAGCAGAGTAAGTGGATGTGGATAGAGAGGAAGAGGTAAAGGTAGAGTGAGTTCAATGAGTCCTACTGTCAAGACTAAGATGCGGAGCAATCAGTCATAGGCTCAGGTCAAAATCTATGTGATCACCAGACAGGAGGCAAAGAACTCCCCAGATATAGTAGCAAATGTGTTAAATGTCTTTAATTTTGAAGCATTTGCATTGATAGATCTAGGATCTACATATTCTTTTATCGCACTACATCTATAAAAAAAACTGATAGGAGAAGTATGTAAAAGGTGTATAATTCAAGTTGAACAGGCACAGTTAGAAGCCGACCTAATAGTATTGTAGTTAAGTGAGATAGATCTCATCTTAGGTATGGATTGGCTACTGCTCATAGGGATGTAATGAACTACTATACTAAGGAGGTGATACTAGAAACTCCTAATCAGTCGAGAATGATATTTCGAGTTGTTAGTTAAGCAGTGCCAACCAGATTGATTTCATCGATAAGTATTTTAAGATTGATTCTAGGTGGATGTGAAGCTTATCTAGCATATGTAGTTGATATCTGTACTGAGTAGACAATACAGGATATTCCTATTGTTAGGGATTTCCTGAATGTGTTTCCTACCAAGTTATCTGGTTTACCCCCAGATAGGGAGACAGAGCTCGTTATTGACCTAGTTCCAAGTACTGCTTCTCTATCTATTCCTCTACATAGGATGGAACCTGTGGAACTAAAGGAACTTAAAGCTCATTTACAAGAGTTATTAGATAAGGGATTCATCAAAACAAGTGTGTCACCTTGGGGAGCCCCATTCTGATTTGTGAAGAAGAAAGATGGAACTCGGAGACTGTGTATCAATTATAGGCAACTAAATCGAGTGACAGTGAAGAATAAGTACCTGTTGTCGAGGATAGACGACCTACTTGATCAATTGCAGGGAGCTCAAGTATTCATTAAAATAGATTTGAGATCAGGGTACTATCAGTTGAAGATAGTAGAGACTAATGTACCAAAGAGTGTATTTAGGAGTAGATATGGGCATTTTGAGTTTTAGTGATGCCATTTGGGTTTGACTAATATTCCAGGAACTTTTATGGCTTTGATGAATAATGTATTCCAACCTTATTTAGATCATTTTATGATTATATTTATTAATGACATTTTGATGGATTGAAAAAGTAGAGAGGAATATGTTGAACACTTGAGGTTAGTCCTATAGATATTAAGAGAGAAGCAATTGTATGCCAAGTCTAATAAGTGTGAATTTTGGCTGGATCAAATGGTATTATTGAGTCATATAGTGTCTAGGCAAGGCATACAAGTAGATCCAGGGTTTTCTTAGATCTGAGAAATGTGTCTAAGATCTAGAGTTTTCCTGGATTAGCTGGATACTGCCGGAGGTTTGTCAAGGGGTTTTTACTAATCTCATCCTCTTTGATAAATCCTTTGAGAAAGAATATACCATGTAGATGGAATGATGAATGTCAAAAGTGTTTTGAGGAACTAAAACATTGGTTAACCATGGCACCATGGTTAACTATTCCATCTATATCTAGAGGTTATATGGTATATGGTGATGCTTCATACCAAGGGTTAGGATGTGTTCTAATTTAGTATGGTAGAGTGATAGTATATGCATCAATACAGTTGAGGTTTCATGGGTTCAATTGCCCAGTATATGATCTAGAACTTAGTACGGTGGTTTTTACTCTAAAGATATAGAGGCATTATCTGTATGGAGAGACATTTCAGATATATATTGATCATAAGAGTTTGAGATATATGTTAAGTCAGAAAGAGTTGAATATGAGACAAAGGCGATAGATAGAGTTGCTTAAAGACTATGATTTCATAATTGAGTATCATCTAGGTAAAGCTAATGTAATAGCTGATGCATTAAGCAGAAGATCAGATAGTAGTGTAGCACGAATGCAGACATAGAGATTACCCAACTTAGTACAATTGAGAGCGTTGAATGTTGAGTTAAAATTGGGGCAGAATGAGGCATTGATAGATATGTTGAAAATTAGATCAATGTTACATGAGAGGATCAGAAAAGCTCAAGGTAAAGATCCTGAGTTTGTGAAGCTTATTGAAAGGTTGAAAATGAATTCAAATTCTAAGTTTGAAATGATAAATGATTCACTATGGTTGAAGCAGACATTATGTGTACCTGATGTGGATGATTTGAAGAAAGAAATTCTTACGGAAGCTCACATAGATGCTTATGCTATGTATCCTGGTACTTCCAAGATGTATAATACGCTAAAACAGTATTTTTGGTGGCCAGGAATGAAGAAGCCAATAGCTAAGTATGTTGCTAAGTGTTTAACTTGCCAAAAGATTTAGACAGAGCATTAGGCTCCAGTTGGGAAGTTACAGTCACTACCTATACCGAAGTAGAAATGGGAAAAGATTACCGTGGATTTCATAATGGGATTGCTTAGGACTCTGAGGCAACATGTTTCCATGTGGGTCATTGTGGACTAATTGACAAAGTCAGCTTATTTCTTACCCGTGAGAGAAAATATGACATTGGATCAGTTAGCCCAGAGGTATGTGAATGAAGTAGTGAGATTGCATAGCATCCCAGTGTCTATTGTATCATATCAAGACCCTAAGTTTACTTCGAGATTTTGGAAAAGCTTACAGACAGCTATAAGTTCAAAGTTGAACCTTGGTATAACATTTCATCCTCAAATAGACGAACAAAGTGAGAGGACTATTAAGACTATTAAGGATATGATCAGATCTTGTGTATTGGAGTTCCAAGGAGCATGGAATCTATATGTAGCTCTGATTGAGTTTGCTTACAACAATCATTATCATAGTAGTATTGAAATGAAACTGCACGAGGCGTTCTATGGCAGAAAGTGTCGTTCACCATTGTATTGGGATGAAGAGGTCTTAAAAATTGTTGAAGGCCCAGAATTGATTTAAGACATGGTTGATAAGGTGAAATTGATCCGAAATAGAAAAAAAGTAGTACAAGACCGACAAAAGAGTTATGTGAATCAACACAGGAGGGATATGGAATATCAAGTGGGAGACAAAGAGTTTCTGAGAGTATCACCATGGGGAGGAGCACTGAGGTTTGGTAAAAAAGGTAAGCTTAACCCTAGATATATAAGTCTATATGGGATTATCGAGAGACTAGGACCATTGGCCTATAAGTTAGCCTTACCAACAAAGATGTCTCAGATTCATAATGTGTTTCATGTAAGTATGCTTAGAAGATATCAGTCTGATCCGACACATATGTTACAAGCACAGGAGATTGAAATTTTATGTAACTTGAGTTATGTAGAGGAGTCGATTAAAATAGTGGGATATTAGATGAAGTAATTGAGAAACTGGGTCATTCCATTGGTGAAAGTCCTTTGGAAGAACATTCAAGTGAAGAAGTTACATGGGAAATGAAGGAGAACATGAAGAGACAATACCCCCACCTATTTGAACAATCAGATAAGAATTTTGAGGACGAAATTTATTAAGGGGGAGAATTATAATATCTCGTTTTCTATACTAAGGGTTATAATAGCATATTACTATATATAAGAAATATCATTAAGAAAATAATAAATGCATTACATTTACATGCATATCACTAGCATAAGCATACACACATATGATTATTGATTTTTGTACACATTACAAAGATTGTACATGCACTCAATTATTTGTTTCTAGGGTAGGAATGATTTAAAATGATTAAGAATGCGAATTGTGAATTATTATGGCGTGAATTTTTGATTTGGTGAATATTATGTCATGAATTTTGGTTGATAAATCATAATTGGTGATTTAGAAATTATTTGCTAAATTTGGGAGATTTATGAAATTATAGGTATTTTTGGACTAGAAAAATGTCAAGTGATAAGACGAATTGATTCGTAAAAGTGTAAATAACTGACAATTAGTAGTAGAAATAATTGATAGGTGGCATTAGGATTTAATGAAAAGTATTATAGAAAATTGGATGATACATGGACTGGAAATGGGGGGATAAATAGACTAGATGTTAAAAGACAACTGGAGCCATAAGAATAACACATGTGATAAGTGACAAGTGTCATGCCACTTGCCACACATCTATCCCACAATACTTTCTTCTTAGTAAGACAATCTCATTTTTCTTTCACTTTTGTTATTTGCTCTTTTCTCCATTTTCGTTCTCCTCTCTTCTTCCTCACTCACGATTTTCTCACCAACCCTCATCACGTTGATTTTTGCTCAACTCCTTTACTTTGCTTCTTCAAGACTATGTTATCTTGTCCATCTTGTTATTACAAAAACCTAATTTTTCCTTCTTGAAAGATGATGATCTTGTGATTTTTGGAGAGCTAGGTTGAAACACAATCTTGAGCTTTGCCACCATCTTTCATCCTATCACTACAACAACTTGTTGTCTTCTTCATTTTGTTGATAAAAACCTAGCTTATTCTTCTTGAAAAGTTGATGATAGGGTAAGAGGAGAAAGCTAGGTTACGTGATTTTTGAAGAAGCTTGGAGTTAAAAACAAGTAAGTTATACATTAAATTTCATGGATTGTTGTAAATGAAACATATATGATGATTGTTTTGAGATTGAATGATCATGACAAATGATAGGTTATAAGTTGTCTTATGGATGATTGGTGATGTAAATATATGAAAGAGTGTTGAAAGTTGATGAATATTGATGAATAAACATATGTGTCATGTTATGAAAACCATAAATTATAAGTTGTTATGTGATGAAATAGATTGGGAGTTAAGGTATAATAAAGGTGAAATTATGTTTAAAATGTTTTGAAAGTTGATGAATATTGATGAATAAATGTATGTTTCGTGTTATGTTTTTGAGAGTATGAAAACCATAGACTATAAGTTGTTATGCGATGAAATAGATTGGGAGTTAAGGACTAATAAAGGTGAAATTTTGTTAAAGAAAAGACTAATTTAGTGCTCTTGAAATGAGAAGAACTAAGATGATAGTGAATAATAAGGAATGACAATGATATGTTCTGTTTTTGCATGGTTGATGAACAATGATTTATGATTTGTTTCATGGATGTTTATGAGTTAGAAATGAGGTGAGAATGTTGAGGTTATGAAGTCTAAATGATGAACCATGGAGAATATTTGTTTGATGTATTATGAAAGTGATAAATTTTGGAAAAAAAAATAGGAATGCATGTATGATAGGATTAAGTGAATGACAATGAATCAACTAAGTGGAGTTTTGTGAAATTTAATGCAACCAATATGGTAGTTAGATTTGCATGAAATGAAGTTGCATAAATGGACATGAATTCTGGAAATTATGAGTGCTAATAATGTCTCTAAGTAAGAGAATTCGTGGCAAAATAAAGGAAGAAAGGTAGAGCACGATTGTGGCCTGTTGCATAAGGTTCTGTCACGATTGTGGGCTAGTATATAAGTGAAATATTGTCTCTTAAGTGATGTTTGAAACAACTAAAGATAAGATACTTTCTTATGATGTATTAGGCTTGAAATAAACCTAGTTTGAGGTTGAAAAAGTTGATAAAGTGTTTGATAAGTTTAGATTCAGTACTAAAATGGTTGTGCAAATTAGTAATGTATACAATGTGTGTACTGCATGGTTTAGAAGCGCAAATAGAACGACAACATCTAGACATTGCCAGGACATCATGGCAATAGCTATCTAGAGCCTAATGTTAGTAACCTAGATGTTTCTCACTAGAATTGATCGTATTTGCTAAATTCTTGATTGTTGAGTTGATATTTATATGAATATGATAATTCCGAACATTAATGGTTCGAGTTTGATAATTGAGATTATATTGGAAGTGCTTATTGAATGTGAACATAAATGAAATAAGCGTACTCAACCAAGCTGTTGAATACCGGACTTAGGTCTGATGAAAATGAGAAAGTTGATGCGTATATTGAATGAAAGTGATTGAATGGATACGTTTGATTTGATGCGTTTCATTATATGATATGCATAATCAGATAAAGGCAGTTGTGAATAGAGTAGCCAATGAAAAAGAGCTTAAAGCTCAGAATATGTATAAGAGCCACAAGCTCAAAATTTAAAATGAGCTCAGTATCTACAATAGATACGGGACAGTTATTAATGAGCCCAATATCCACAACAGATACGAGACAATGAAAAAGACACTCGGTCACAACAAAATAACAATTGAAAATGAGTCACACATGCATTGCATATACAATTTGATACGTATTAAATGAAAGATTAGAAATGAGTTGTTTGAACTACACTAAAATTAATTTGTGAAATAATGTGCAATATATAATCATGTGAACTGTCTCTGAAATTTGAAATGTGAATTGTCTATGTGTTTGATATGAATGAACACTTCAATGATAGTTCGCTCACTGAGTTCGTAAAACTTATCAGAATTGATATGTAGCTTTTAAGGTACGAGAGAAGAGACTTAGTTACTAAGACGTTCTAGAAAAACACTAGTTCTTACTTTTTGGACAACAATAAATGGCTTAAAAGTCGGTCAGCTGAGATCGTAGAGTTTAGTTAGAATCTTTTAATAATTCTCATTTCATGCTAAAATGTTGTAAAAGAGCAGTAGACTCTTATAAGCTTTGGATATTATATATATATATGGATTATGTATGAAAAACTACAGTGTATTATGTTTTATAAATAAAATGGGAACATTTTGATACTATAGATAATTGTGTTTTACAATATGATGTCATATAAGTAAATGTGACTGCTCTAATATGTCGCTTTTTACAAGGCATGTGCCTGAATGTCCTCGGAATGTACAAGTATGTGCTCGATAAAAGTTGGGTGTTACACTGATACCATCAATTACATAGCTATAGTTGACGGTGGAATAAAGCTATAGTTGGTCACTTTTGCAACAAAGGCAAACTATGTGGTAAATGAAGAAAATGGCTATTTGATCTTTCTTGTGCTATGAATGTCAAATCTACCGTACGTGTTTAAGTCAATCTTCCTTTGACCAACCCCAATCGTAAAGCGGCAAATTACAAAGTACACAAGTTCAAGTTTTGGGATCAATTAAATCCAATTTTCGACATTAACTTGACTTGTTAAACAACAAATCATTTATAATAACAAAAGGCAAGTGAAAAGAAGCCAAATATTGACAAAACATAACAGAAAATCAAAGATAAATTAAATCACAAAGAAAGCGATGGAATCTCAACAAGAAATGAAGGAATCCTACAAGATTTTGCAAGAATGAAATGGTTGGATAGTTTGATAAGAGATAGACAAGATTCACGTAATAGAATAGGAGACACAACTTCGATTAACGTTGTCTAACAGTGTGCAGACGGTGGGGAAACGACGTGTGGCTGATGAGCGTGTGACAAACATTTTAGGAATATAAGGCAAACGAGGGCAGCTACGTTTAGGATTTCTCTAATTTTAATTTTGTTGAATATTATTTTATTTAATTTCAGTAATAAATGACATAAACTACCTTGGCACCTGACATCCCAGGTATAATTTTAGACACTCACGTCAACCACATTAATAAAGAGACTAATGATGATCTATTTTGTGAAAAATTAAAAAAAAAAATTATTCCCATTTTTTAAACTTCAAACTATAATTACAAAATTAAGCAAAGGTTAACATCTTTTTAGTAATTAACCCTCTATAATATATGTTAAGAGAAAGCCAGCATAGGTTTTTTATTTATTATTTTTTTTCACTACACAGGAAAGAAAAAAAACGCAGCGATTAAAGCCAGCATAGGTTTTAAAAGTAAAGGAAAATGATAAGAGAAAGATATGTGACACATGATCATGATTCAATAATTTAGAACTATAATCCCTATGCCTACATTGATACATCCAAATTCGCAGTCCACAGTTAGTTTGAACATCTACGTTTATTTGTTGCAGAAACATTTGCAAAGTTGAGGAAGAGATAAAAATATACTCTTATATGATGCTCCTGTTGAAAATTACAACCAATTTTCAGTAAGCCCTTCAAACTTCATCCAGTTGTTTTCTGTTACAACCATTTCTAACATCATAGTAAATTCTGTGAAGAAAGGTACAGACCTACATAATTCTCCCACTAGATACTTGTATCCCCCCCCATGTAACGAACTTAAAATGGTATAAATATATTTTTCTTTTCAGTAACTGACCTAGTTTAAGGTTGCTCTTTGCAATTTGATACTTCCTAGATACTTACAATTTGTAGTTTTGAAGGCAAATAAAAAATGTGGAACAAACCTTGTAAATGTCACTAAAGGAAGCTTCCAAAGACATTTGCAACCCCTTGCTCCTTATTTGCATTCTTCAATGCTAACAGATGAATCTGATTGCCTCCGCCTTTTCTGTTTAGGCTCACCCAACTGTAATGAAACTTGCATCTCTTCCACAGAGCTGTTTCTTAATACTGAGAGGTTATTTAGCTCCGGGTTTTCATGTGGTTTTTTATCATGCACCAGAGATCTCCCAGTAAAACTAGAAATGAATTGGTGTGTCACATTGGGGGCTGTTGCAGGCCCATCCTCTATGCGAAATTCACCACAGGCAAAGGGTGCAACAAGCCGTTGCTGTATCCCATTTTCAACTAGAGCTTGGTGGATATTGAAATTGAGGAGCTCAAAGTTCTCTTCAATTTTATTCTTTGAGGGAAATCGATCAGGAGGAGACGACTCTCCAATTGTAGGATCAATTACCGCTGCTGACAAATTCCTTTGTTCCAGCACTGCAGCTGTATGATTGAGAAAGTATATCAGTTAGCCACAAACTAAAATATACTTGAGACTTACATCTGACAAGGAATAAGCCAGGGGATATCTTTCTTCTTTTTTGATTTCCCAAATGTTTGGCATCAAAAAATCAACTTGGAAACTTAAGACATATTGAACAAACTGACAAGTGATTATGCTATCCTCAACTCGTGAATGAAAATGAAGGTCGACTGCATAAGTTGAGATATCTATCCAGCTTTTTACGAAGAAGTTAACATCGTCCGGTATAAATCCAGCCCCCATCCTAGACAAAGAAACTAAAAACATTTTCCCATTGGCACACATGAGCTGGTTCATTGACTTTAGTTATACACATGGAACGCATGATATAGTAGTGATGCAACAACTTCATAAAAGTATTGAACCATTCATAAACTGTAATGGGGAGTTTCAACGGTACTTATCTTCCTGATTTAGATCCTCTTCAATAACTAACATGTTCTCATGTTAATAAGAACTAACTTTGATGTTGCATGCGATTTCTTTTAGAACAAAATGAAGAGCTCTGAATAAAAGGATATAGATGCAGATTATGGAGGATTCTAGCAAATCAGTGATCTACAACTAGACATTTATTTTCTCGGTAATAATTTGGTGACATGGAGTGTCAAGAAGCAAGATGCAATTTGGTCAAGTGCAGAAGCGGAGTTCAGACTAATGAGACCATGAAATTGGAGAGCAATTATCACCAAAAATTATGATGCTTCAAAGACTCCAAAAAGAAAGCCAATGAGCCTATAATGTGAAAACAAACAGCAATTGGTATTGCCCACAGACAACTGCAAGTTTAACAAACCAAACAGGTTGATCAGTTATTCAGAAAGGAGAAACTCAAAGGGGAAGTAATCAGCATTTCTTCCATTCATTCTGATGATCAAATGGTTGAGATGTTGACTAAAGAATCTTCTTACTTAGAGAATTCAAGAATTAACTAGA
>JAOSBN010000008.1:32064399-32075429 GCA_027563595.1 Erythroxylum suave | reverse complement strand
AAGCTGGGAATGAATAATATTCACTCACCAGCTTGAAGGGAAGCATTAACAAGTATATTCCTTAATTAAAGGGGATTGACTAAAGAATCTTCTTACTTAGAGAATTCAAGAATTAACTAGAAAGCTGGGAATGAATAATATTCACTCACCAGCTTGAAGGGAAGCATTAACAAGTATATTCCTTAATTAAAGGGGATTTATTGTATTCAGCATTTTATTCCTAAACTTGATTACAGTACCAGTTTCAGGGTATATATCACATACGAGTATATATATATACACACACACTGTCAATACAATTCAGTATAGTTTTTCAAGAACCTCCATTATTCACATGATAAAACAAACATTAATTTGATAAGTAGAACTTGGATTTTGAACATTAAACAAACAGGGATTCCAAATTTAAATCAGACAACAGATTCAAGAAAATCCAAAAAACTGTTCTATACACAAGTATTATTAATTAGATAAAGTTGCTTCCACTTAAGTTGTTTTAAACGTCAATTAAAATGTTTCAAGAGCATAAAACCTGGCATTTGGAGCATGTCCACCATATGGCAAGCAATAGTTTAACAAGTTTGAACACTTACTTCACGTCCTAGTCAAGGATAATACAGCAACAGGAAGAAGAATTTTACAAATGAGGAATGCTAATGCCTTTAGTTAATATCAATGTTCAAAAAGAAATTGTGAAGAACACATTGCCATGAAAAACCTTGGATTAGAGTTGCAGTAGTATCCAACTAAAAAAAGATAGAAGCTACTTACTGCATAGGAGCCAAGTTAATGGATGAATTGAAAGATCATTCCAGTTTTCTCTGAAGTCCTAAACATTTAATTATTGAATTTACTCCACTTCACTTATACTTCTAACTTTCTTGGATCCCCTTTATTAGTTCAGTTACTCTTCTCCAGCTACTTATATGTCAAATTACAAACTGCAAAAGTATTTCAAAATTTGAATCAAAGCAACAACTTGCACTTCATCAACTTATGATTAGTATGTATCTCAACCAAACTTTTCCATAATATGCTTACTTTGGTAGAAAGACAACTGGCTAGTGATCATTACCAAACTGATATCATAACAAAAAGAAATGGGACTAATCAGCTCATATTAACTAACCTTGAAGCCCTTCACTAGAAGTGATGAGATCAAGCTCAAGACGATCAAGAAGGCGCCCAAGATCAACTCCACTGGTCCAATTTTCTGGGGGTTGGCCAATTTTTAGCTTCAAGCGGCCTCGATTAGCTGTCCCACCCCAAATGATCCCAACAGGTAGTGGCTTCTCACCATCCTGACTCATCAAGAGAATCAGACTTCCACTATCACCTTCAAGATCAAAAGGTTGTTGATTCTCACCAACAACTAGAAAATCAGTAAAGAAACAAATCCCCTTTTCATCATTGTATTCTAGAGCATATGCCATTATGGTCCCGGTGGTCAAGCCAGAGCTTCTTCCAAGTTTAACCACTTGCCTTCCGATGAGACTGTTTACTGGAGATTGCAAGTCTATATTATGGACATCACCGATTTCACCCACACCTTTTACAAAAGTAGTTACATTGTTCATGTTGAAATCATCTGTAAAAGGAATGAATGCTCCATCGGCTCGCACAAATGTCTCTGCAGGCAAAACAAAATGCAATGAGCCGGTGTGGGAGTCAGGGAACAACAAGAAACAAGGTACTAGATAGATCTCCACTAGAATAAAATGCTTCAATCGAACCTAAATCCTAAAACATAAATAAACCTACAATTTTTGGAGATAATTGACAAAACCAGGCAGTCCAATATTGGAATTTAACTTAATAATCAACCGAGGGATATGTATCAACTGACTGGATGAAGCTAGGACTGCAAATTAACAAATTAGTCAAAAAGAGAATAGTATTCATCTTGGTAAAAACTTCTTTCAAGAGTTGGTATGGTAAACATTGATGCCACACCTTATTTCAGGTTCGTATGCTCAAATCAAATTCAGAAAAAGTAGCCCAAACCATTTAAATTCATGAACAATTTCACTTAATTGTTTATTTACAGGTTTCCCTTGGGATTTGTTTATAGGTTCATTTGGAAAATAATTTACTATTTCAACTCAAAACAGTGGATCTTTTTATAAAAAATTGCTGTTATTTATACCTTCAATCAAGTAAAACTCAGAAGGAGAACTTGTTCGTCTAATAGCATCAGTCAGAATCAGATTTGAATAGAAATACTTAGCTAGAGATTGAGAATTTTAAGTAAGTCAAACTTAAATATTGAAATGCTTGACTCACCTTAACGGAGAAGTAGTCAGATAAGTATTTCTGAAAGCTACTATTTCCTTTGATCTTTATTCTTACTCCTTTTAGCAGTTATTCTTGTCAACTAACATTTAGAACTCATGTTGTGCAAGCTCTTACAAATTAAACATAATCAACCTAAGATTGCTCTGCAATTTAACAGTGTATTCAACAACCTGCTTTGAAGATCAGCCACTTTGAGAGAATCAAAAGCTTCAAAAGGGATCATATACAAGTTGACATCAATGTCAACAAGTAAGAAACTCCCTTCTTATTTCAGGAAACAATTTAACCGCCCTATATTTCATAAAACTGCAAACTAATTATGAGTGGGTTTATTTCAGCATGCAACTAATTTTACTCCAGTACAATGATATGTTAAAATTAATTTGTCTAAGAATTAATCTAACATGAAACAAATGGGTGACTGATGAGTATAAGCAGATTAAGACTTCTAAAAGCCTTGGGATGAATAAATTGCCGAAAAGAAGTCTTGAATCAGCTTAATATATGAAGACCCCAGCAACAAGCTACTAAAATGCAGTTGCCTGTATAAAAAACCGGTTTATGGTGCACTTTACTATAGTAAACTATCTCAAAGAGGAAATAACATATAATACCCGATCAATTTATTTAAAAGATCCAAGGGTCATAATGATGCTCTTTGCAAATAATAATTCTATATGAGATTTATAGCTTACATGAATGTCGTGATGATCCTTCAAGACAATTTTCTTCTGAAATTTATCATGCTTTCATACAAAATGTGACGTCAATCATTCTCAAGATGAGTTCTGATCCAAAGTGAAGTTTTAGATGATAAATATAAGTTTGGAATTAAAATTGTTGTGCTTTAAGGGAGTTTTGTATGTCATTTTTAAAGATATTTTACCAAAGAAAAGATCTCCCCAGTCAATCAGCCTAATAAGCAACTCACTATAATAAAACTCTCTTGGATCAAGAAGAAAGCACTTTTAGCAAAACTTTATCAAGATTTATAAGTTTGAATACTTGGAGTCTGGGCTCAGGTTAAATTCTTTTATTATGGTAGACTATTATACTCTGCAACTATATTACCTGGATTTGTTCCAGCAAATATGCCATACCAACGATCGTCTGTAATGAATGATGTTGCCCTCTCCACAGCACCCAAATACACACCTGGTCCAAGGCTAGGTGGTAAAGGATGAAACATCTTCTGGCTTGGGTAGTCCAGATCAACTGCAACATGCCGATTTGTAAGGAAACCGACCTGTTTGTTTCCTGTTCTGCTTTTCACTATTGCACCCAAGGTTCCATATGTCTCTTGATTTGCAACCTACAATTCTAAACAATTCAGTATTTACAATAATGCAGGCAATGATATATCACACAATCAATCCAGTTATCTGAAGACCATGTTATAAGCATGAGAATAATGTTCACATGTATCACTATCCATCACATCAATGCCAATATCATCTCTCTAATCACTGTATGCAGGAGCAGGGCCAGAAAATTTGGTCAGTGCGGCCAAATTGTAAGATACGACTTTTGGTTTTGGCCAATTTCATGTAATTATACTATAATTTAAAAATTTTTGCTGAACTTGTGCATAAATTTAGTTAAAATTCTCTGCTTTTTGGCCCCATTGGTGACAGATACATAGCTCTACACCTGACTGAATGGTATTCTAAAGCTCAACAATCATTAAAAGTTTTGGTGCCACCACATTTTGGATGTTGACTTCAGTACAAGAGAAAACTAGAAAAACACATTATTAATTTGGTTTTACTCAATTATTTATAATAGTATGTAATACAAACTAATACTAATTTCTAAAATAATACTATTCCAATAAAGGAAACTTCCTTGTATTAGGATCCAAAACATAATAATATTGGCCAACACTCCCCAAGTTGGTTCATAAATGATGTAACTTCTAACAAAAAATCTTTATCATGAAGCCGTCTAATTTATTCAATCAAAGTACTGTTGTAAACTTCATTCTATGGCTTTTCCTCATTGGAAAAGTTTAGACAATGCACACTTTGTTAAAACCATCATTAGTGAAGTCAATTCCATATTTACTTCATGAATAAAAGGACATCAACAACATGCAATTATTCTCGTTTGGGAAAATTCACCATAAAACACAACCGCAGTTAAGTTTTTTAACATCCACACTGTCATTCCATTAACTTAAACAGAAAATTTTGAAGATGAACTGAAATGAAATCTTTACAAAAGAATGAAACAAAATCTTCAAGAAAAAAAGAGTCAAATGTATTCAAGACAAAAAAAAAAAAGTAAACCGTCCTTAAGATGAAAAGAAATTTGTCAATAGTATCACGGAGCAACTATTCACTGTAGCATTGCTCATAGTGAGTAGTACCACAATAAACAGTAGCATATACAGTACATGGTACTAATTGTTCCAGACAGCAGTACTCTCCTTTTTCTCTTTTCTTCTTGGTTTTGTTGACTCTGATAATAGAAGAAGAGAAAATTGGATAATATAATAATAATCAATTAGAATTCTGCCATTCTATTCATCATAGTAGGACAATTAAAACTAATACCAAGATTAGAAGTTAATGCTCTTTGAATAAAATTCCTTGCTATATAAGGGATCCATAACCTAATAGTACTGTATCTCTAACAACTTCCTTTGTTTTCCAAATTAATCAGACAATGACGCCCAATCTGTGTGACTGGCAAGTCAATTATTGATTTTCATTACTACTCTTTACTTTTCACTTCACATTCTCTCTTCCTATTTCTTTTCATTGCTTCATTTCAACTCAAATGTTTTCTCTTTTGATTATGTTCAACCACACAGTCATGTGCTCAACTGCTATCAGTGCAAACCATGCAAGAGTGGGTGTAGGGGTGAGGGTGATGCAAGACTGGAAGACAGGGATAAAAGAGATGGAAAAATGAAGCCACTGTGTAAATAAAACTGCCAATTTGAGACATCCCAATTGCCCACCAAGCCTTAGTGCTAAGAAATAAAATTACAAAGTTTAAACGGAAGAATGAATCAACCAAGAACAATTGCAGTTCAATTTTTTAATGTCCAGTTCTTTTCATGCTTCCTTCAAGTCCGTCATCACTAGAAACAACATTAAGGATGTTGAAAGAAGGGATGAAGTTAGTTCTCTTAAGATGCACTCAACAGTTGTTTGTCTTGGTTGCATGTAATGAGGAACGCTAAACAACTAGATCCCTCATTGAATACTTTCTTTAGACAGATATAAGGAAAATACTGTCATGTTAAATAAACCAGGAAAGTCTTGCCTATGTCTAAAAAGAACTATGTAATACACATGTAAAATCCCTTCAATGGATGCATTAGTGAATATTTACACTGGTCAAACAATTAAAGATGATTAGTATCATTAACTTGGACCCATATAACACAAAGCTGTAGAACAACACAGCTTTCATATAATTCTCAACTGCAACCCAGTGTGAAGAAGTTAGCATCAAAGCTCAGGAAATTTGTGCTATCAAATATTGAAACCATTTCCTTGAGAAAGTACCATAGATAAGCTTCCTTCATGACACGTAAAGGTTTTACCAAAGGAAAAAAGCCAATATGGAAAATGTGCAGAATGTTATTAATTATGATGACGGACTCTTCTTTACTCGGATATATCCCATAAATTTTCATCACAAAGTTGATAATTACAGCTTTATTGGGACATATCCTAGAAAATTGCTTACAAATTTTAAACAAACTCTCCATTGATTCATGGAAAACATGAAACCAATTATTGAGTAGAATAAACACATTCATCTGTACACTACATGCAATTGTTGACAAAGTAACTATAACTTGAAGCAATCATGCATACAAACCTAACAAGGTCATTATGCCACCAAAAATTCTGGCTTTCCTCACAACAAAAGGTGCATGTTAAAGGTGAAAGTTCAAGTATGAACTCTTAAAAGCTTGGGTTACAATGCAATTAAGTTTTTATTTCTTATTTTTTTTGCAACTTGAGTAATAAAAAGAGATGTCACTATCGTTGACATGAACAGTTTTATAAACTTTAACAACATATTATGCATATATTGAATGACTAGACTTCTAGTGCAACAACAGACTCATCATGGTATTATCAATTAGCAATTATATCATCTTTAAGATATACCAAACTATATCTTTTTATCACTTCTTGCCACACATAGTAAACATATTATCTTGTAAATTAAGATTAGTATTCAACATTAAATAAAACAAGTATTAAATTGAATATAGAGTGAGGTACCTGAGAACCAGAGCCAATGCAAGGATCACCTCCCCTCAAGCCCTCTACAAGTTCAGTGTACAGCTGTTCCTTTGGACTTGATGCCGGTGCACCATAATATGAGAACTCGACAACATCAACATCGCACCATACACCTCCTGGCCCCTGCTTCTTAAACAAAGAGTACGTAAATCTCTTGAATTTATCAAGAAAAGGAAATAATACAATTTTTCTTAAATAGAAAAATCTTAATTCCATAGGCTGGGAGAAAACTAAATATGAGAAGACCACAAGCATAGCACTTGCAAAACTATGCACGTTTGATATTAGACAGTATCCAAAATATCCGTACATCTTTACTTTGTTCCTAACTTACTAAATCCCCAGGGGAAGATATAAGTACCAATTTCTAACCTCAAGAGCAGTAGGTAAGCATTGAACATGGTTGAGCCATTGCTTGTGAACTTTGCGAGCAACAAAAACAAGAATAGCTGGGATATCCGTCAAAACACCACGTCGGATCCTGAAACCAATAGCTGTTCCAAGACTGAATCGGCGCAGGTTTTTGCTATGAAAAGCCCTAATTGTCATGAGCTCAAGCAAGGTGGTGGCTTGCTGGCCTGTTGGTAACCTCCCAAGAGTTTCAGGTAACTCCCCTTTCTGAAGGTTTGCAAAATAGTTAGCTCTATCTTCAGCAGCATCATTTAATCGGCTCAAAGTAGGCCAAGAGAAGTAGGCAGCATTGCTCTCTGAGTGCTGACCACTAGAAGCGAAGGGTTGAAGTGGGGATGGACTTGACCAAGGAAGATTTGAATGATGACAGCAATTCCTTTCCAAATCTAGAGCGGATTCTTCTGATTGTGTTGATCCAGAGTGATGTATTCTCAAATCCAACCTGTACCGCTCCATCTTCAGCTCTCCTATACATTAGGGATAACTGGCTCTTAAGAACCCGTAAACCATTGACTAAGAGAGACCTCTATAGCGTTTTAGCCAACTATCAGGGTATCCTTAAAAAACTGTGGGCTTCACCAACCAAAAACCACTTATGAAATGTAGAATCTAACTATTGAATTGAAGAAGCAATTTAATAGTTCAATAGTAGCATGTCAAACATATAATTGAAGAAACCACAATGCAGTGAAACAAAAACACAAGAAAAGAATCTTCGGCAAACACACCAGTTGAAATACTCAATGTATAGAGAGAAAAGGAAAGAACAAGCATAACAAACCACATCAATTGCCACATTGAAGATTAATGTAGGGGACTATCGCATCTAAAATAGAAACCAGAAAGTTCAGGAGCAGAAAAATGCGTCTCTCCAAGGACCTCTGACAACGAATCCCAAGCTACCGTGTCATATGCAATTTTGCACATGAACATAATGATATGGTTCGATTCAAGTAACCTCCATAACCCCAAAAAATTCTGAAAAAAGAACAAGGAAAAAACCTCCCAGACAAGATTGAGCACCTACGTGTGGTAGAAATGTCTTGCAGTATCATTTTCCCACACATTTGCAAACCATAGGCCGAACAAAAGCTCAGAAGTCGATCAATGCTAGGATAAGGGTCCCTACTTCATATTCAAAGCATAAGGAGCAAGAAAGGTTCTATGGACATAGTTTAACAGGTTTTACCGGGAATAAAAGTTAGAAACTAGCAAAGAGATAGAAAGAGAGGGTTTTATGACAAAAAGAACCGGAATTCATATAAGGAAACTAAACCCAGATATCTGCTCCGAAACAAGGGCAACAAAACTATCAAGAAATGGAACAAAGGCTAAAACTTTGAAATGGGTATTTGTAAAACTTATAAATTAGTGCAGCCTGTGCTAAAACCACAGCGATCAAACCGATAAATTATACATGATTAAGACTATGAGGGAAAATGAACAAAAAAATAGCAAGAACAATAATTGCGTAGAAGGTAAAAAGGACGAAAGTTAGAAGATGGAAAAGAAGCCCAGATGAGACTGAAATGATATTTGCTTGAAGAAAGGCAAAACTCACCGGTTAGCAATGGCGGAGCTGTGATGGATAGAAAGCAAATATAGATCCCCGAAGATGGTCATGCCCTAGTGCTAATACACAATCTCTTCATCGGAAAAACTTAATTGCTACTCCTGAACAGTTGTTAGAGCATATCATACAAATCAGTTCTTGTGTGTGCATTTTCAAACAAAAGCATAATGTTTGTGTGTGTGTGTGTGTTTGAGAGAGAGAGAGTGCAAGTCAAGTCACAAGTCAGTGAGTAAAAATAAAAATAAAAAAGAAATTGAAGAGAAAAAATCTCGAATTATTCTTAAATAAATAATTCCCAATTTAAGCTGAAAAATTAGGACCCATCCGTATTTGCTCCCCAAAAGTAGCACATTCTAATCTTCACCCAAATAATTGCACTCTCCGGCCTATCCATAGTGTGGGGTTAGCCTGCTGTTTATTCACTTTATTTTCATTTTTCAATTATACATAATTATCCCATTTATTATTTACACATCGTTTTTAATAACTTTTTTATTCACTTTTACTATTGAATAAGGCACTTTGTCTTCTCTTCTTTCACTATTTTTATATCTTCTTCTACAAAATCTTATCCCAAATACTAAGGCCGAATTGCTTTTCTACAAATTATATTAAATGCCCACACTCTCTCTCTCTCTCTTGTAGCATTATCGTCAATCACGTCACTCACATTATCTCCATTTAAATTTCAATGATCAAATCATGACAAGTCTACTCAGTCAACATCATGCAAATTAACTAAGATGATCTATTTACTCAATGCATTAGTCACACGGACGATTTATCGATCAAGTAGTTCAGAACATGCTTAGTTCCTTTCTTAATCTTTCAATTTTTCTTTTAAAACATTGTTTTTATTTGTATTTTTTTAAGTTCAATAAAAAATTTGTTTAGTTGAATTTTTAATTTTTATTCTATTCTCATCAGTTATTTAAACAATGCAAGTCAATTTTATTTATTTTATATAATTAAATATTTATTATTTAATATTAAATTATTAATAAAAATATCACTAATATAATTGAAGTATTCAACTTTTTAATTTTTTATATTTAATTTCAATGCAACATAAAAATAATTTCAAAATTAAAAATTTTTAAAATAATTATTTAATTAATTCTGTCAATTTTATATTATTTTTAAATACATAAATTTCATAATTTTAAAATATGGTAACATTATTTTAATAAATTTTATTAAAGAATATCGGAAACCCTAGCTCAAAGGTTATAAAAATAACATCAAACCAATGGCCAAATAATAGAGCAAACCTTTATAAGAGCTTTAAGATATACAAAGAAGATTGTAGCTAAACCCCAGGTATGCTAGCCGAGACATGAGCCATTTTTCTCCTTAACGAAAGTCAACTCTCAAGACCTTCTTTTTAGGAATCTAATCTGATCAATCCTCCCCGTACAGCTTATAACTTACATAGGATCATCGATTTGATACTTTTTGATGCATAGAATCTTTATAAAAGGCAAGTGCAGAGCATTCTTGTATCTTTGTTTGACATAAGAAAACTTATTGAAGACCCAAGCTTTCCCGGGGGGGGGAAGATTTTAGCGAGAAGTCTTATGGAAACACATAACTATTATTGATAGTAATGTCTTAGATACAATGAATTTTGGTTATAAGAGGTCTTTTACTTAAGGATATCACAAAAGACCAACATCTATCGGTAAGAAAAAAGTCTTATCATGCTAAATGGATAAGAACATCACATCAACTATTCTAGATAAGAACAATATCATATTACCTATTTTAGATAAGAACGATATTACATCATATAGTAAATGTATAAGAACAATGTCACAGCACAAAAGACATTTAAATATAAAGACAATCAATTTTTAAATAAAAGGTCCCATAATAATTGTAGCACCCCACTCCTGCAAGAACCTAAACCCGACATCGTGAGTGATGTCCAAGAACTTGTCTCGCGAAGGTGGCGTGCTAAAGCACTCGATCATTTATAAAAATCAGTATAAATTTATTTTTTTTTGAAACCACGACAAACATATGTGGAAATAATAACTAATTTAGGCCCACTTTTATTTATGAACATTTGCAATTGCAATAATACAATCATCAGAGTTTCAATAGTCATTTGGGCCCATACTTTCATTTCATAAAACTTGAAATCACAATTTGTTATCACACTTTGATCAATCTTTTTTGCAAAACCTTTCTAATTGGAAAGTTATACACAACAAATATATATATTCAAATACACAAGATACAGTAATTGCGGAAGAATTAATTTGGTACAAGAATAAAGAAATACAATGCAGATGCAAACTGATCCTGACCTCTATCCTTCACTTATGCTGTAGGTATACTCTCATTTACCTAATGGGGTATTCTTCTAATCCTGAAAAATATTTGCAAATTTTGGATGAGTTTTGTAAACTCAATGAGTGACCATCATCGATGGCTCACCCAGTCACATAACACATAAATCACATTCACATCATTTC
>JAOSBN010000008.1:32040952-32064299 GCA_027563595.1 Erythroxylum suave | reverse complement strand
TTTTGTAAACTCAATGAGTGACCATCATCGATGGCTCACCCAGTCACATAACACATAAATCACATTCACATCATTTCTCTTTTTTGCACTCATTACTATTTAATCATTCATATTATACATATGTAGTGTGCATGAGATTCATTTTCCCTTTGTTACTTTGTTGTGACCGAGTGCCTAAACTGTCCCATATGGGGCCCATTGATAACTGTCCCTTATCCTCTTGAGGGATACAAGGCTCATTAAATGTTAAGCCTAAGGCTCTGATTCACTTTTGAGCTCGAAGTTCGTTTTCACTCGTTGAGCTTTAAGTTCTGATCGGTGGCTACTCTGGTCACAACTTCATTATGTTTCATGCATTCATGCAATGAAATGCATCAATCACATTTGCATATCTCATTCAATCATATTCACATATCATCGGACCGTAGTCCGACATTCAACATTTAGTTGAAATCCACACTTTCATTCCTATGCAAATGCACATTTAGAACACATTTAACAATCACCTTAAGTATACATAGTTCATCCACTTCACATTCAATTAGCACTTCAATATCCAAAGCAAAAATCACAATCATCGAACCTTCTGTCCGGAAATCAACATAAGCAATCACATCTACATAATCATTCGATAGTCATATAATACAAAATTTCAAATAACAAACTATAAAGTGAGACCATCTCGGTCTACTCATAGTATGTTCCAAATTAGCACTTGCTTTTAAATTCTAGGAACGCTTGAATGCGAACACTTGACCTGCACAACTCATTTATGCAAGGCACACATTGCACACTCATTAATAATTGCACACGTATAAGCATTTATTCATGCAAAATGTCTAATTGGATTATGTACAATGCATGCTCAATGACAAACTCGGGTACTGTAACAAACTTCACATCTTATGCACATTCTCATTTCATAACTTAATCACTCATTAGTTCTTTGAATTACAACCTCAATCCTTTGGTACTTTGATATCAATAACTTATTCACTACTTTATCGATATAATCTCATATATGACTAGTGAAGAGGAAAACAGAGTATATCACTATGTATATATATCATTATCAACTTTTTACTTCAAGCTTAATATTTCCTTTAACTATCACTTTAATCGTTCTTTCACTGTAACATCCCATTACCTATGGGAAGGTTAAAATAGTAAATACAAGAGTTCAGTGAGAGGCAAGAGATGCATTTTTATGTTCATGCATAATATGACATGCTCATACAAGTGAATAGTAAACTTTTCTGCATATGAAATTAAGTGTACATACATTCATGAATAATTCTGGGTATAATTGGATTAAATTGTGAATTTTTTAGAATTATGAATGTTTCTACATTGAAAATATTATTGGTTAGTAGAGTTGTGAGATTTTATGAAATTTGGTGAACTTAGGATTTATTTTGTAATTTATAGAGTATTATGGAAAATAGGATAAAGAAGAGAAGAAATCAAATAAAGATTTGGAGATAGTTGGATTGTAAAGATGAGAGTTAGAGGAAGTTAATTCAAAAGAAACTAAATCCAAAATTAGACCTTAGGAAAGTGACAAGTGTAAAGTTGCTTTTATTATGTGTCAGAAGTAAGGTTAAGCAATTTGAGAGTTAAAAAGGGATTGGTACTTTTCCTAAGTTCTTTCCCTATTATCATCTTCTCTGAATTTCCTCCCATACACAGAGTTTTCCATCAAACTTCTTTTGAGAGTTAATTTTGACTTTTCTTCATATCCCTCACTGTTTCTTCTGCCTTGAAAACAACCAGAAGTTAGTTAGTGGTCACAGACGAGTACATGATTTTGCTTAAAGTAAGGGCTTTGGGGATAGTTGAATCTTTTGGAGTCTTCAACGAGTAAGTAGTGAATAATTCTTTAGAATTGGAGATTTATGAAAGAAATTTGATGAGTTACTATCATCTGCATGAACATGGCATTTTCATAAAATTATATTCTTAAACACTATGTTAATAGGGAGAAAATTTGGGGATATAATGTTATGTTGGTTTTAATGGATTATTAGTGATCAGGTGTTGTAGAAATGGTTCTTGGAGTTGAAATAGCAATGAAATGATGTATAGGATTAGTGGAGAGAGTTAGATATGGAAAGGAGATAGGCTCTGTTTCTTCACTGAGCATGTATGAATACATAGGTGTTTACACGAGAGTTGATGAAAACTTAGAGATGTTCAAGAAAAAGGTTTTTGAGTTGAGGAGTAAACATTTATTGTCTGTGGTTAACTATTTCTTCGTCTTAAGTTGACCACTTATCGTCTGTGGTTGACTTTTTCTTTGTCTTAAGTTGACCACTTATCGTCTGTGTTTTATCGTTTATGGTTGACTTTTTTTATCTTAAGTTGACCACTTATCTTCTGTGTTTTATCGTCTGTGGTTGAATTTTTCTTCGTCTTAAGTTGACAACTTATCGTCTGTGGTTGACTTTTCTTTGTGTTAAGTTGACCACTTATCGTCTGTGTTTTATCATCTGTGGTTGACTATTCTATCGTCTATGTTGATCACCTATTGTCTGCCTCTTGCTCATCGTCTACCTTTTTGTCTATTGTCTGTCTTTCAACACATCATATGTGATGACGTCATAACACAGACGTAAGGAAAACACAAACACAAGGAATCATCTGTGTTAAGTATCTTCTGCCTTTCGGTTCTTCTATGTTTCGTCTCGTCTGTGATGACATCATAACACAAACGCAAGGAATCGTTTGTGTTTTGCCTATCGTTTGTGTTTGACTTTGCTTCTGTCTGTGTTTCGTTTCATCTACCTTCTGATGAATTTCGTCTACTTTTTGCTTTGTCTGTTTCTTGCATTCGTCTGCTAATTGTTTCTTCTGCTATTTGCCCTATCGTTTGTCTTTCATTTCGTCTGCCTTTAGACACTTCGTCTGTCTGCTGACGTATCGTCTGTCTTTTGAAATTCATCTGCCTTTAGCCATCGTTTGTGTTTTGAATATTCGTCTGCTTCTGCTTTGTCTACTTTTGCTTCATCTATTTTCTGCTTGTATGACCTAAGTATATCAATGACACTCTCTGATTTAACGAGAGTAGTAGACACGAAAGTTAGAAGTTGGAGAAAAATCTGAAAGGGCTCATTAGGTTATAAAATTGGATTCAAAAGGTTTGTTGAGGTATAAACCCTACGAACAAATGATACTTAAGAGAGTTAGATATATGATTGATGGTGTGATGGAAATAACGGAAGGATACCTAAGATTGTCATAAACATGCATTGTACATAATTCATTTCATACATGTGTATTGTTAAACAATGATAATTGTGTAGAGTGTGATATATGTGTATGTTATTTTTCTTATAGAGGAACAATTGGAACATCAACTTCCAAACATTGCCGGCACTTCCAGGCATTAGCTTTGGGAGCAACTTGTGAATAACCTAGACGGTCTCACTTAATTTTTGGTTGTTTAAATTATGTTTGAATTGATTGAACGAATGTGGAATGGATGTGTTTGATTGTGGATTCCGGACAGAAGGTCCGATGAATGTGAATGAGGATTGAGATATTGAAGTACTACTTGTATGTGAATGTGAAGACCTATGTGCTATATAATGTGATTGATTATGTTACATGCATTCCATTCATAAATGCATAATCAGATAATGGAAGTTGCGACTAGAGTAGCCAACAATCAGAGCTTAAAGCTCAACGAGTGAAAACGAGCCTCAAGCTCACAAGTGTTTTAGAGCCTCAGGCTCAACGTGTAATGAGCCCTATATCCTCATCAGATAAGGGACAGTTATTAATGAGCCCTATATCGAAAATGGATACGGGACAGTTCAGGCACTCGGTCACAACAGCGCAACAATTGGAAAAGATTCTCACGATCATCTCATATGCAATCAATTATGTATGCTTGATTGATTGAAATGCATAATTTGCCTATGTATAAGTGAAAATGTGAAATGTGATCAAATGTGCAACAATATGATTATATGTTATGTGTATTGATGTGATGCATAAATTGAGTGAATCATCGATGATGGTTACCTCATTGAGTTCACAAAACTCACCAAAATTGCAACGTTGTCTTTTCAAGACTGAGAGATGACTCTAGCTACTGAGAGGCTCTACCAGCCGTGTAGATTGTGTTTTGGCAAGATAAGTCATGGCTTAAAGGTTGGTCAGTTAAGATTTTGGATAGATTAGATAGATTTTATATATTTTCCTCTTTCATGTAGTACTTTTGTACTAGGTTTTGTGGATGTACGTATAGAGAATGTTGAAAGACACAATGTAGACTTATGGTTTTTGTGAAATGAAATGAGGAAAAAGTTGGTTTCAAAATATTATAGCTTTTCTATTTATGCTATTTAAGTGAGTAATGATATGATGCCATGTGAAGTTAATGTAGTGATCGATCGTAGCTCACCCTTATCATAGGATATGTATCGAAACGACCTCCGAGTGTCCCGGTGTGTACCCTGTGGTAAGGGGGTGCTACATTCACACCATTACACACTTTCATTGATCTTTCAACTCCTAAAACTGGTTTATCACTATCCCATAATATTCCAGTCATCAATCCAAAGAAAATCACTATGTACAGTACACTAAATCTCCTCACTCATTTTCCAGCAATTAAGAATATCACTGTTCTTAATGATTTAACAGTGAACTAACGATGCATGTTTCATTTCATGCAAAAACTACATAATCATAACAAGCTTACTTGTTTGAAGCTCCAATCTCTACAAAATCACGTAAACCTAATCTCTCACGCACCCACGTACATCAACTTGAAAGTTGACATGGAGGCTCAGTCTTTCTTGGAATGAAAGAAGAATATCCAAGTGGAAGTGGGGGACAAACAGAGAAAAATAAGGTTTAGCTTCGATGAATATTTGATGAAAAGCTCTGGGTTGGGGGAATTCTAAGGAAAAAAGTTTCAAGAAGGATAAAGACAAGGACAGTAGCTTGTCTTTTTATAGGCAATAAAGATCTTAACTAGCTATGACACCTGTCCAATTCTTATCCAGTCATCCACTTCCCTTTATCCAAACTCACTTAAGTATAATTTATACTTAAGTTTGTGACTCAGTAATAGCATTGCAATCACAAGTCATAGCCTCTTACTCACTTTCAGATTTTTCCTATAGCACATCATTTCGAGTCAACTTTACGTTCTCTTCTTGACCTGACACTGAAGTCATTTTGCAACACTTTCCTCTAGAAACATATTCCCCTATGTCTTATGTCTCCATTGACACCAAAATCATTCAATTTGGTTCTTTCCTTAATCATATTGAACCTTTTTCTATTGGGGCAACTAGCATAACTTTTGTTATAGGTATCTGATCAAGATCCTTGTTTGATGGTTTGAAAGAGGACTTATAGATCTATAACTTTCTTGAAACCCTTAGGAACAAATTCTATCATTTGAAGGGTCAAAGATGGACTAGATGATACAAAATGAACAGTATATAAAAGAAGAAATCTCGGTCACTTGGGCACAAACCAGACGAATGCAATAAGCAGAAGAAGCAATAAGCAGACGAATGCAAAAGCAGACAAATGCTAGAAGCAGATGAAATTCATCAGAAAGTAGACGAAACAGAAAGGCAGAAGAAATGGAAGAAGGCAGACGAAGCGAAACACAGACGATAGGTGGTCAACTTAAGACAAAGAAAAGCCAACCACAGATGATAAATAACACAGACAATAGGTGGTCAACCTAAGACGAAGAAAAGTCAACCACAAATGATAAACAACACAAATGATAGGTAGTCAACTTAAGACGAAGAAAAGTTAACCACAGACAATAAACAACACAGACGATAGGTGGTCTACTTGAGACGAAGAAAAGTCAACCACAGATGATAAACAACATAGATGATAGGTGGTTAACTTAAGACAAAGAAAAGTCAACCACAGTCGATAAACAACACAAACGATAGGTGTTCAACTTAAGATGAAGAAAAGTCAACCATAGATGATAAACAACACAGACAATAGGTGGTCAACTTAAGACGAAGAAGAGTCAACCACATACGATAAATGAATACAATAAGCAAACAATTGAGGTGATCAACTTAAGACGAAGATGAGTCAACCACAGACGATGCGTCTATACAAACGATAGACGAATACAATAAGCAAACGATTGAGGTGGTCAACTTAAGACAAAGAAAATCAACCACAAACGATGCGTCTATATAGACGATAGACGAATGCAAAGCAGATGATAAGGGGTTAACTTAAGACGAAGCAAAGTCAACTTAAGACGATACAACACAGACGATATGACATCATTACAGACGATACGTCTATGCTCCTAAACATCTCCCCCTTATTAAGACTATAACTTTCTACTTCACCATCTATAACTCCCATACTAAATATTCTCAGTAAACTCCTTTAACACATTTTTCTTCACTAAGTCCAATACTTAGATTTTATTTCTAGTCTTCCTACTCCATTTCATTCTAATCATTTGCTATAACCATAATTCTCAATTATCCCATTACTATTCACTATACCTAAAATGTCAATGAGTGCATGTACAATTATTTTCATATGTGCAAAGACTCAAACTCACATGCATGTATGCTGACATTCCGCTAAGTTTGAAGTACAAATTTTCCTCTAACTCTCTCATTGCCATTCTCCCCATTATTGAGATAGAGGTTATAACCCTTAGTATGGGGATGGGATGCTACAATAATAAGCATAATCTTAATCATCACTCATGTTAGATAGGTTCTTCCTACAATTGTAGATTTGTTAGTATCATCACTATTTGTTCTCCAACTTTTACTATGGTTTACTTCTTCACTGAGTAATTTGTTCAAAAATTTATTGAGCTTCTCCTCATTGATGATAGAAATATTATTATTAAGATTTTGTCATCTTCGAAGAAAGAGGATGGAGGCTACAATGGTCCTACAATGTATAAGCCAAAAGAGACTTCAGTTTAAGATGGCTCATTAGGGTTTGGATCCAAATCTATTGGGTTGTCTAAGATGTTAAAGTCTGGCATTTCTGGTTATCTGGGAACAAATTATCCTAGGTAAGGTCCAATAGATGTGCAGGCAGCTAGTGGCGCATACTTAGGAAAATGGTTTAGATCCTTAAGGAAAAGCTTAAGAGTTTTAAGGGCATTTTCGTTATATCTTAGCCATTGACTGAAGGTATGCTAGAAGTCCACCTGATCCTTATAATAGATGGATCCATTATGTGTTATGCTATATGGACGATGAAGATCAAAGAAGCATTAGGTGGATTGCTTCTCTAGTGGAGTCTTCTATAATCTAAAATCTTCAATAGCCTGTGAAGGTTATGTTCTCCATTACACCAGTGGTTGGTACCACTCAAGGAAAGTCCATAATAGAGAACTTTCATTCTCTCTATCACACAAGTGTTGATAAACTTGTAAGGGAGGAAGGGCGATAGCATAGGGTAGAGGTAAAGAGTGCCCATAAGTACCATAATGCATTTTTTAAGAGCGGGTCATTAATAAAGAACACATTGAGGTATGGAGTCTGTATTTTGAACAAGGATGGAAAACAATGTAGTTTTGATTGGTTGAGGAAGAGTTGGGGATAATAGAACAAGCTTAACTAAGCAAGCGAGGCTATCTCATTAATAATAGTGGGTGTGTTTACAATAGGAGGAATGAACTTCTTTATTTTTATAGTGGTAGGCAGGTCAGTCATTGAGAGTAGGAAATGGATACTTCTGGAGGGAGTGATAAGGTTGATATACTTTTGAGGTAAAGAGAGGAAATCAGCGACGATGTTCTAGTCGTCTTTGATGTGGTGGACTATGAATTTATAGCTTGAGAACCAATCTTTCCAACAAAGCAATTAACTCTCTAGCAATAGTTTTTCGTTTGAATCTGGTATCTTTAGAAAGGTCATATTGTCCATTTCTACTATAAAGAGATAAGGGCTGATGTGGAAATTGAACATTTTTATAACTCTTGTGACAATCAGAATCTCCTTTTAGATTGCATAATAATGTTTCTTCAACGATTTAAATTTTCCGCTAGCATATCCACAGTAGAACCTCTTTCCTTCTATTTCCTCTATTAAGGTTGCTCCCTATAAATCTTCGCTAGCACTAGTATCCAAGATTCATTTTCCTTTATTAGGAATCTTCAGTCAAGGTGGATGAACGCTAATCTTCATTAGTTACTGGACTACCTTTCTCTGGTTTGGGCCTAATAGAGGTGGGTTTTTCTTTAATAGTTTTGATAGTTGGTTGACATGTTTTGACATATGAGGGATAAAAACTCTAATATAATTTACAATTCCCATAAACTATTGATCTGCTTAACAATGAGATTAGTACCTAGGAAGTTTAGTAGTTGAGTAGCTATGTATGGATTGGGATGGTAGAAGCCATCATGGAACTTACATACCTAAAAAATTGATATAGGTTAAACCAATTTGTTTTTTTTTTTGTGAGATCTAAAAATTGTTATAATAGGATTTGATACTCTTGCTGGGTCTGGGAGTAAAGCAGAATGTCATCAATGTAAATTAGAGCATTGAATAAGATACCAGCATAGATTCTAGTCATGACTTTTTGAAACAATGATGAGGTGACTTTTAACCCAAAAGACATGACTTTCCACTGTTACTAGACATTAGGAATGCAGAATGTTGTCTTATGTCAGCCCTTTAGGTCAATACCTAATTGCCAAAATCCAGCTTTTAAATCAAACTTGGAGAATATTTTGGGTTCTTTTATAAATAGCAACTGCATAATGATCCTGGATAGAGGAAATTTGTCATCTTAAAGAAAATGATTTAGAGGCTTAACCACCCTTTTTTCCTTTTTTTTTCTTTTCTCAACATAAAAGGTTTGGCATGCCCAATCTTACTTGGTTGGAATGATCAATCCTTGTTTCAAAAGTATAACACATTCTTTTTGTTCCATCTTTAGATCATCTAGATTCATTCCTGGATGTGTGACCTTTGTTGGATTAATGTTCTCATTCTTCTTGCATGGTAATTGGATACAGAATTCTAAATTATGCCATAATGGATGTGGCCGATTGAATTGAACATAACTTTCCAGGAAGTGTTGTAAAATTTGATCTCTAATATCCTTATATCTAGAAGGAACATATTTTAGTTCGAAAATATTACGATCTTTAGTGTACTTACGAAAATCTTATTTGTAACGAATCCCTATTCGTAAGATTTGTAACGTGTCTGCTTGGCAATAAACATCCATCTTAATAAGTATGCTAGGACCATGAAAGTTCCTTCCTAAGATTTTTTTCCTAACAATACAACTTATGAAGAATTGTATCCATATCCTTCTCTTTGTGATAAGATCTATCTTAAGGATTTTCTATCTGCTACAGTAAAGTATTCCTCATAGGGTTTTCATTCTTTGTAAGAAGAATATGTGGTTTCATTACACTTTTACAAAAGCCTATATCTATGTAACCAATAGCTGGAACTAAGTTGTGATACTTTTCTAGAAGCAATTGGAGCTTGACCGAGTTTTTCACAAAATTAACATTGGTCTGGCTTTCTAGCATCAAAAGCACATCCCTTGAAGAATCTTATAGTGTTTTTCTTCCTGTTGTTAAAAGGATGAACTCCTAACGGCTCTCTTCTAAAGTGATTTCCTCTCTTAGCCTCAAAAACATATTAGCCTTATCACTCCCTCCAAAAATATCCCTCTCCTCCTCTCAATGGCTGACCTTACCACTATAAAAACAAAGAAATTCTTCCCTCTTATTGTAAACATGCCCACTACTATTGATAAGATAACCTCTTTTTCCCAACTAAGCTTCTTCTATTATCACCACATCTTCCTCAACCAATCAAAACTACATTACTTTCCATCCTTATTTAACATATATGTTCCATACCTCAATGTATTATTTATCAATGGCCTACTCCTAGAAAGTGCATTATGGTATCTATGGGCACTCTCTAACCTTTATGCATATGTTATTGCCCTTCCTCCTTTACAAGTTTATCGACACTTGTGATATATAGAGAATGAAAATTCTCTCTTGTAGACTTTCCTTGAGTGGTACCATCCACTAATGCAACGGAGAACACAACTCTCATAGGTTGTTAAAGATCTTAGATTATGGGAGACTCCATTAAAGAAGCAATCCACCTAATGCTTCTTTATTCTTCATTGTCCATTATAGCACAACACATATTGGATCCATCTAGTATGAGGATCAAGTGTACTTCTTGCATACCTTTGGCTAATGGCCAAGATATAAGGAAAATGTCCTTAAAACTCTTAGGCTTTTCTTTAAGGATCTAAACCATTTTCCTAAGTATGTGCCACCAACTGTCTGCACATTTATTGGACCTTATTCGAGAGAATTCATTCCTGGAGATCCAAAAATGTTAGACTTTGACATACCATATAGCCTAATAGATTTGGATCCAAACCTTGGTGGAGCATCTCAAACTCAAACCTCTTCCGTCCTAAACATTATGGGACCATCACAACCTCCAACCTCATCCTTCCAGGATGCCCTAGATCCTAATGATGATATTTCTATCATCAATGAACAAAAGCACAATAAATTTTTGAAAAATTACGCATTGCAGAAACAATAATGATGATACTAACAACATGAGTGGAGGGGCTTTCTCGTCAAATATGCACTTTTGGAAAGGACCTATCCAATGGGGATGATGACTAAGATTCCATTTATTATTGTGGGACCCTTTATTTAAAAAATGTTTATCTTTATATTTAAGTATTTGTTGTGATGTGACATCACTCTTATCCATTTACTATACAATGTGACATCATTCTTATCTAGAATAGGTGATATGATGTTGTTCTTATCTATTTAGGGTGATAAGAATTTGTTCTTATGTGTATTTGTGAACTCATCTATTTGTATAAGCAAATGACCTCTTTGATGTAACCAAGCTTCTTTGTATCCAAGATATTACTATCAATAACAGTTGTGTATTTTCATATCGCTTCTCTCTAAAATCTCTCTCTCTCCACCCTAAAAGCTTGACTTTTCAGTAAGTTTACTTCTGTCATATAAATATACAAGTATGCTCTACACACGTGCCTTTCTTAGAGCAAACTTGCCTTTCTATAAGGATCTTGTGCATCAGAAAATATCAAACCTATGATCCTATTTAAGTTACACGTTGTATGGGGAGGATTGGTTAGTTTAGATCCCTAAAAGGCAGGCTTAAAAGTTAATGCCCATTGAGGAGAAAAGGGATTGTGTCTCAACTAGCATACCTAGGGTCTTAGCTACAATTTTCTTCATTTTTATCAATTAATGAAGCTAGATTAATGAATGACAACTTCCAAATTCCATCTTTCTATGCTTCAATTCGTTCTTTCCAAACTTCTTAAAAACTATAATGGTTTGGTTAGTCCATTCCTTACACTTTGTTTACAGTATTCATCCATTTATTTATTATTTGTAAGTTTATTTTAGTCCTTGACAATTTCTCATAAGCACTGTGCCTTATTCTAATTTTAGAAATCTTAGTTAAAGTGTTTATCATAATTTTGATGTGATATACATATAAACTACCACAAAGATTATAAGTTTGTAAAATTATAGGTTAACTATATGATTATGATAGTATTTTGCCAATTTTCAATAAATTTTATGAAATACCTCACGCTTATTTCTTTTTCTTTATATTTCAATCTTTTAAAAATTTAAATTCTTGAAATGATTCAATTAGGCAAATCAAACAAATATTTTGGTTATGGAACCATTTTTAAACTACTTATAAAAATTTATGCAAAATTAAATAGCATGTTCTTAGTTCTCAATTTTTAAATAACTTCAATATCAAAAATACAGTAGATATTACATTTTTTTACTTTTTATTTCCTTAAATTTTATTTTAGTTCTTCTATTTTATTTTATTGCATTTATCTTATCATTTAATTTTTTTAATGAAATCAATCTTTAAATCCGTTAGAAATTCATTATACTTTTGGTGGTTGAAAGATTTGTCTTAAAAATTTAGTTTAGGGATTAATATAGATAAAGATGATAAATAAGAGGTCTCATAAAATAAAATCATATTGATCTTATATTAGACATTATGGAAATATTTTATTAGAATAATTATAATATTACAAAAAGGTGAAAAAATGTAAATCAACATAAATAGAGTTACTATAAAATAGATGATCTCAATATATAACAATAAGTATAAATGTGGATTTAGTTTTGTGGACATGAAGTGAGACCAAATGTGTAGTTTTTATGAAGTTTCTATTCTCTAACATGATAGGAATGTATTATGACCCCTACAATAAAGTTTATGGAACAAACATTTAAGAAGTCTTGTTCTGAAGGCAAGAATTAAGTTGTCATGTTTGAAGAAAAGCAACTTTGGACCTAAATAGCTAATAGTATTTATTAAAAATGTAATTTATTTAAAGATATTATTTATAATTTATATTAGTTTATTTAATACACACTTAAAAAAGAACAAATCTCTTAATCATTTATTTTCCAAATATCAATACACCTTGAATGAATATTAACTTTCCCTCTCGAACGAACATTAACTTTCTAGTTACATTAACTTTTATGGTGAGCTCAAGCTAGTTTTTAGGTAACCTTCTATTTTAAGAAGCTCCATGGAAGCCTATGATGAAACCTCTTCTCATTTAGAGGATTTGTTTCCAACCTTGTAATAATCAATGGATGTCAATCTCTAGAGAGCTCAAAGAAACCAACAAAAAAAAAGATGACTTGAATGGAAAAAAAAAACTAGAGAAATGTGGTCTCAGCTAATACTCATGAGAAGCTAAGACATCTTCTAGTTGCATTAATCAATAGCATTGTATCCCTTCCTCTGGAAATGCTTCAAGAGGGAACAAAACATTGGGAAGTTGGCTCTTTTCTAAGCAAGAGACCTACATTTCCTCTTGTGCAAAATTGGACTAAAAACTGATGGGGAAACAAAGGATTGAACATAATATTATTTATTGAAGAAGATTAATTTTCATTATATACCTCTTGAAAACTAGACTTTAAATGGACTACGTTTTCTTGCTAGTTTAGTAGGAAAACAAAAATCTTTTGATTCATCCACTATGAGACTTGAGAAGGTGTAATTTGTAAGAATATTCATCAAGATTAATTTGAAAAATGAATTGCCTAAAACACTACTTGTTATAAAGCTCAAAACTGCTAATAAAATGGTTAATGCTGAAATTTAATTATCTTACAATGGGAATCCTCAGCTAGGAAAAAATATATGGAAACCTACAGAAAAATTATTCACATTAGGTGACTACTTCTAGCTAATGGGAATTGATAATACAACAACAACTTAAACAATGAGGTAAACATCACTAACACCATACTTGAAAAACATACAATTTATCATAAGAAAGGGAGGATCAATCCATCAAACAACACAAGATTAGTGAGACTGTAAACATATTTATGGAGAAAGGTAAGTGGAAGTCCTAAAACTAATCCAATTAATAGTGAGCTTAAGGAGGAGGCCCAACCTCAAGAAATTCCTAAACCAAATTTCAATATGGAGCGGATTGAACAGTCTACTCTAGGCTCTAGTAGAAATTCAAAGAGAAAAAGGGGAAAACCCAAAGGGGCTTGGTAGCTACATTTCTTCTTAAATCCTTATGATTTTTTTTAATATTAGAGGTTTGAATGAACCATATAAGAGATAGGTTTTCAAGGAACTTTTGCTGGGAAAAAATGCTATTAGCTTTGGACTTCTTGAAACTAGAATTAAAGTTCATAAGTTGTATAATATCATGAAATTTCTAGGTAAAGACTGGTGTTATGGTTCTAATCATGATCATCACTACAACAGAAGAATTATTTATGCATTCAATATGGAGAAGGTGCAGGCAATAGTTATGAGCAATTCAGACTAATTCATCCATCTATGTAAGTTACTAGACTCTGAGATCATTTTTGAAAACTCAATTATCCATTCTTCACTTTTGGAGGACCTCTTCTCTATTCAAAACACAATGAATAAACCTCGGCTATTTGTAGGTGATATTAATTGTGTCTTATACCCATATGCTCAAGTAGATAGGTTAACTCTTCCAATCTTGGCATAGAGCTAGAAAAAGCTTTTAGTGAGCCAGAGGTGATTAATTTAAAACTTTTAGGGAATTTCTTCACTTGGACTAATGAACACTTGGGTAACTACTTCATTATGAAGAAACTAAACAGAATTCTTGTTAATATGAATTAGTTGAGTCATTTTCCCAATTCTTATGCTCATATTGTCTTCCTTTTATGTTCTCATCATTTTACATAGAGATCAAAAGTTTCATCTCTTCAACCTCTTTCAATGCCCCATTTAATTTTTCAACTGCTTGACTAACAAGGAAGGGTTCATAGAGGTTGTAAATGAAGTTTAGGACTACCAAATCTCAAGTTGAAAAGCCTTCTAGCTTACAGGGAAACTTCATATCCTTAGAAACAACTTAAGATATTCCTAAAAACTTGCCAATCCTTAATAGTTATTATGATTACATGATGCTAAGAGTGAGTTGGGAAAAGCTCATGATGCTTGTTATCAAAATCCTTATAGGCTTGAATTGAAAGTTGTTGAAGCAAGGAAATTGGAGATTATAATAACACTCTTCAGGATCATAGCTTTTTACTTATGCAAAAGGATAAGATCACTTGGCTGAAGGAGGGAGACCTCAATAATAGGTATTTTCATAATTATGTGCTACCAAGGAGAAACTCTAACAAAATTAGTTGTTTACTTGATGAAAATGATCATTTAGTGTCAGAAAAACCCATATAGAAGCTATGACTTTCATGTACTTTGAAAACCTGATTAGAGTTGCAAAACCCTCAAGTCTTTCTAATCTACAGGGGCTTGTGGAGCTAATTAGTTCCCCCATCACTCTATCCTAAGATTCAATATTGAAACTCCAACAACTAGCTTCTCTCCAGGAAATCAAATATGTTCTCTTTAGTCTAAATCCTAAGAAGGCTCTAGGTCGTGATGGGTTTAATGTCCATTTCTTTCAAAGTACTTGGCACATTATATGTAATCTACTTATGGAAACTATCTTGGAATTCTTGAACTTTGGAAAAACGTTAAGAGAAATCAATGCTACTCATATATGCTTAATTCGTAAAGAGCTAAATGCCTACTACCTTAATGAGTTTTTATCCATTTCTTGCTATAATAATATTTATAATATGATATACAAGCTCCTTGCTAACAAATTAATAAAGTATTTGAACCAAATTATTTATTTATCCTAAAGAGCTTTCATTCCTCATGGATCAATCTCTTATAACATCCTCTTGGTTCAGGAACTATTCAGGGATATAACACATGTAGATTTATTAAAAGCTGTTCCATTAAAAATATTGCTCCAAAGCTTTTGATAAACTTCAATGGAAAATTTTTTTAAGTCTAGAATGGCTTAGCTTCCCCAATTTCTTTATCAAATGGACCAATGTTTTTCTCTCAACTTGCTCCTACAGTATCCTTATTATTGGATCTCCTTCCAAGCAGTTCAGAGGATCTAATAGAATAGGGAGATCCCCTATCTCCTTATATTTTTTCCATTTCTATAGAAATTCCCAACAAGATTGTCTAGATTAACACTTCAAAGTTTCCTTCTTTCAACTTCTACTATAAATGGAAGGACATTCTCCTAACTCATTTGTGCTTTGAATATGATCTTTCAATGTTTGGTGGTGTTGATCAACCTTTTATCTCCACTTTGCATCAATCTCTGTACTATTTTTACAAATTGTCTATAGCACCCAACTCTTATTCAAAACACAAACAGTCAAACAATCATACTTATTACAAATTTTTTTAATGCATCACATGCATTTCATAAAAACCAATAATCATTTATGGCACATTTTATTCATAAACATTCTCAGCCGCAATTATTTCAAACAATAGCATATCATCATAATTTTAGTATTCATTTGGGCCTACTACAATTACAAAACAGTTTCAGTCATACAGTCATTACATTTTACAATTTGTATAAACACATTACAATATTGGCGGAATACAATTTAAAAAAAAACTGTAGACATATGTAGTGCCAATTGATCCCGATCTCTATCTTTTATCTGAATGCAGTGGTTAGACTCTAATTTATCTAGCTAGAGATCTCCTCTGAGCCTGAAAAACAACATTGCAATTTTGGTGAGTTTTGCAAACTTAGTGAGTGAACCATCATCGATGTGCTCACCCATGTTAGGACACAAATATTACATGCAATAACCAAATTCACATTTCTATCATGATGTTCATAATCAATTCTTAGTTAATACATCTTGTAATTGTGTATACCAACTCAATATATATACACATTTCAATAAACACATTATGAATACAAACATTTCATATAATCATTTCAGAGTAACCTATTCATTCATCTCATCAACATGTATGTAGTGTTGCAAATCATTGTGTCAACACAATTCAATGACTTTTCACAACTATTCACATGATATATGTAAAGATATATATGCAATGCACATGATCGTCCATTTTCTTTTTCTTTTGTGACCAAGTGCCTATTAATGTGCTATATCTCTTGTGGATACCGAGCTGATTTCAGGTATTGTCCTATATCCCTTATAGATTTTGGGTTTATTTCATATATTAACCCATATCCCTTATGGATACCGGGCTTATTTCAGGTACTGATCTATATCCCTTATGGATATAGGGCTTATTTCAGGTTGGTCACTTTGGTCACAACTCCTTTATCTGATCATGCACATCAATGTCATGAAATGCATCATCTCATAGAATGTGCTATCAATCACTTTTATTTGGTGTGCATAGTCATTTATCACAATCATCGGATAAGAGTCTAGCATTAAACATTCAGTTGAGCATCACTTATTCCATTCAGATTCAAATTCAAACTTACCATCATACCTTAGTCTGGCTTTCAACAATAATGTTAAGTATAATTTATTCATTCAAATTCATATACAATGAGCACTTCCAATACAGTTCTGAATAATGTTCTCCTTGGACAATTGATGTCCATAATTATCACAATCAAACCAGTAACAGTTCATTATGTAAAAGTTAAACGAAAGCAATTCAAGCATAGTGAGATACATCTAAGTCAACTTACTACATATATAACTCAAATAGAAAAACACATATAATTGAGTTGAAACATCTAGCTTAACTTACAGTATACTCCAGGTGAGCTATTTCCTTGATGATCTATTAATGTCTGGACGTTGTCAGTCAACTTGTGTTTCTATATCATACAGTACACATATAATCCATATATTACTAAGTTGATCAATCATATGATTGTTCAACCATACACATGTATATGGATTATGTTCAATGCATGCTCAATTGACTATTCTGGTATATTTCTTAATTCATATCTCATAATCATTCATACTTCATAACTCATATATGCTTAATTTAAACTTAGTTTTACACCTCATCTATATAAGATTATTTTAAGTTCATCGCTCAATCATTCACAAAAGTTATTCTAGGATTATAAGATCATATTATATTTTTCATTCATATTTACTTAATACTCATCATTCATTTCCTTTGAATTTCATTAGCATTCATAAGATCACTTTCATTCATTTCATATTGTCATTCTCACAATTTCATTGGATATATGTCCGTTAGGTGGATATTATGTTCGCAAGGTAGACCTATACCTATATATACTATCTTTTGGAGCAATTTCAGTCCAAATGACCAGTAAATGTATGTTAGGCAGACATCATGTCTGTTGGGTAGAAATTCTTGGATTTTTCAGCTTTGCAGCTCTGTTTGTGTCTGTTTGGAGGGACATCCTATCCACTGGTTAGACATTCACTGGACACTTACATAAATGTGAAAATTTGACCTTTTAAAAAGCAAAATCTCTCCTCAAAGTCTTCATAGAAGTTGTAGAACTTGGAGTCATCTTCAAAAGCATACTTAAATGACCTTAATCTAACATTCACAAAGAAAGTCATGCCTCTTGCCCTAAATTCTATCCATTTACTTAATCCAATAAATCTCAATTCATAGCAAAGTGCCTTGTCAATTGTTGCTCCAAACATCACATAAAGAAACATATTTCATGTAAAAGTCACTCCCATTTTCCAACTTTTTCATCTATATTTTCTGGTCAATTTTGTATGACCATTTTGACCTAGAAAATGAGGAATTTAGGTAACACATTCTTCTAAAAAAATGTTCCTATATTATTAGGTTTCTAATGATATCAAATTTATTCAGATTGGTTCAGTATTATGCAAGTTATTCCCAAAATACTAAAGAATATTCTCAAATAATGACAGCACCCAGTACTCAACTTCAAGCCAAATTTAGAAACCCTTAGAGACATAATTAAAATTGTACTCTTTCATGAAAATTGTATCCATATGTCTCTAGTTTAAATAAAATTAAAAACCATCCATTTGGATATCTAAAAATCAAGATATGGACATAATAAAGATGCGTATTCAGTGAAAACAATCTATCTAACATATTCAAGCACCCTTCGTCATCAACCTTACATGCAATTCACCTCTAATCAATCATCATGTATGTTATGCTGACTTATAACATAATAGGAAAATTAATCACTTGCTTGTTCAATCAAAGTATCCTAAATTAACAAGCTAATCAAACCTCTCAAGCATTCAAATATACTCCAAGAATAAGATGGGATACAAAGAATTTCCAATCGTAAGATGTAGACTACTAAAGTTGACAAAACTAAAGGTTTTGGGAGGTTTTGTGAAGAAGTAGTTGATGAGGGAATGAAGGAGAAAACATAAGACTAAAAACATAAAGAAAGAATTCGTGGGTTACAAGTGTGTGGTGGAGAGGTGGGACATATGGTGTAGAGTGGAGGGCTATGCCATAAGTCTTCTTCTCATGCTTCCAATTGTCACTTAATTCTTGGTCCACTTGGCATTTGGTTTCCTAGGCCACTTGTCACTCATGTAATGATGCCATTTGTCATCTAATTATCTAAGCCCCATGTCACTCATTCCCCATGCCACATGTCATCATTTCATAGGCCTAATCTACCCAACTGTCCATGTATAATTTTTGTCTTGCTGTTTAACATTTTTTCTAGATTCAGGTGCTCACACCACTTTATCAATTAGTCAATTATATCAATAAATTCCCAATTCACTAATTATGATCCGTCAAACAAGATTCATGACATAACCAACACACAATTGAGTCACAATCATTTAAAATCTTCCATATCTTGGGATTTGTCAATTTAAGTGCGTATACTATCTTTACAATGTTCCTAGATCGTGATTCATATGTGTATGCAAATTTAATGCATGCCAATTAATCCTTAAGTGTAGGAATGGGATAATTACAATTCTTCCCCTCTTAAGAAATGTCATCCTGGAAATTCTTACCTGACTAATCAAACAGATGGGGATAATGTTGTCTTATGTTTTCCTCAATCTCCTAAGTAGCTTCTTCACTTGAATGATTTTTTCTCCAAACGACTATAGCCGGTGGAATCACTCAATTTTTCAGTTACATATTTAGATACCCCATTATCTTAACTAGTTCCTCAATATATCTCAGGTTACTCGTAATTTCACTTCCTTTGTCGATAATACATATGCCAGACCATACATATATCTCCTAAGTATACTCATATGTATCACATTATGAATATGAGACATCTTTGTTGGTAATACTAACTCATAAGTCAATGGTCCTATTTTCTTTAATACTAGACAAATATATTTCGACTTAATTTATTCTTTTTACTGAACTTCTTTTTTTTTAATAACTCAATTCCTACTATAGATTCATTTCACTTATTAACAACATCTCGAATTGATTCTATCCTTCAACTATTCTTAGGCCTTCTTCATCAAAATATAAAGGTGGATGATTCTTTTTGTCATATAGCGCTTCATAAGTTGTTCTACCAATGTTACTGTGATAATTATTGTTATGCTTAAAATCAATCAAAACTGTATATTGACTTTATGTTTCTATGAACTCCAAAGTATAAGTCCTAAGCATATCTCTAATAATTAAGACTGTTGGCAACTCAAACATTTAGTTACTTGCTTCTACATCCTTGGCTACTAAATGTTGTTTCAGCGTATTCCTACTAGGATCTATAACATAGGTTGCTGTTTGTGGTTTCTCCAAAAATCTCTTTTCTCAATTTATCTACTTCAGATACATCTAAACTTTACTTAAATTATAATATATCATTCTCTAATGAAAACTCAGAGTTTAGATTCACTTTCAATTTCTCAATAAGATCCACTAATTAATCCTCATTTTGGACTTCTCTAATCCTCTTATATGGAACTGATCTTAAATTCAATATCTAATAATAGTTAGATTTGCCCAAAATTCACTTGACATCCTATGCTCTTTATTGCACTAGATTTGGTAACCTTAATATCTAAATTTGTGCTTCACTTCAATGCATCAAAATTCAACACTAGCTTTACTGGATAATACTCAATTTTATAATCAAATCTTTATGAAACTCTACCCATTATCTCTATCTCGTATTCAATTCTTTCTGACTCAATAATCATCTTAAACTATAATGATCTGTATATATCTAAAATATTTCCCTGCATATATAACGTCTCTAAGTTTTCAAGGCAATTACTATTATAGCAAGTTTTAAATCATGTACCAAATAATTTAAACTCATGAGACCTTAACTATCTCGATGCATATGTAAACACTTTACTAGGCTGTATTAGAATACATTCTAATTCCTGAGATCAATTATCATGTCATATGCAATTGTTGACTTCCATTTATTATGTACAATCACTTTCACATTTCAATTGCATCGAACCTAAGTTCCTTTAGCAATAACAACAACATCATCTCAAATTCATGATCCTAATAATGTAGTTGTTTACATTAAACAGGATGCATGCACTCTCTGTAGCATATTCAACTTCTTATGCCTGAGTCTCAGTTACAAATGGGACTCCAATATTCACTTCTGATTTATTCCATCATCATTCATTCTTAGAAGTAAACCATCTGGTCTACTTAACCTAATTTAGCGAAATTCTCTATCAAAAGAAAATATCTCTTCTCAATCATCTATACTCTCTAAATACTCTTCATTAATCAACTATATTCGTTATTGCTTTTCAACCATTCCTAATACCTCAATAAGATCAATTACTATCATTCTTACATGATCCGAAGATTCTTTATAATGAAGCTCAGTGAAATAAGAGATATATTCATTTACTCTCATACTTTGATCTGTATTAACAAAATCATTACATCTTATCTAGAGATGTATTTTTTTCCTAAAAGTCACCAATGAACACCTCATACTAATGATACTTCGATCTTAATTAATTCTAAATAACATTTCTCCCTTTGTGCCTACCCACAATCATGGTAAAACTTCCCATAATCGTGACAGAAGCTTGTGGAACTGGCCATAATCGTAAAGAATCTACCACTGTTGTGGTAGAACTAGTTAATATCAGCCATGATCGTGGAGACTATCCCAAGATCGTGCCCTGATTCGTCTCATGATTTTAGCTATAGGGATTAAGACTTAAGAGTATTCAATATATCAAAGATTAACTCCTATACCATATGCAAGTATATATTACATATGTGCTCAGTAACATTATTCACCAAGGTAACCACATTATCAGATATGCACTTATAATAACTGGTTAATTTAACCTTGAGAACTCCTATATATCTCCCTATCATTTATCTCATCTTCCAGTTATCATTTATTTCATGTATATTCTCAATCAATTCAGAATTATATATATAGAACCACCATGAAGTTCTATTCTCCAATCTACTGACACAATCTTATACTAAATCATAACTCTTATCACATTAATCGTACAACCATTTCAATTCCAAGCTCAACCTCTCAAGGTCATGGATATTGTTTTCAACTTTGCTTGTAAACTTTAAATCTTGTCATTTCTACCTGTGTCTCTTTTTCTTTCTCAATCAATTAATGAAAATATATTCACATCCATATCACATTCAAGGATATATCACCACAGTGTAATATTGATGTCAGACTCAATAATACATCCACCAATACAAATGATTGAATCCTTGTCTATCATATCGAACCATATACTATTTCTTATTTCCAGATATTCACAGACTTTCATTTTCTCACATTTTGATAATCATCAACCTTTTCACTATTTCTATTAACTCAAACTCTGAGAAAATGCTCATGCGTGTGACTCATGTAAATCCAACTAAGACTGGAGATCAGTTGCTATTACCTACTATGACATGTCTAAAATGCGTGTAACTTGACACATAGTTTGAAAAACATCCATGTAAGACACTAAGCCTGGGCTTTGATACCAAATTGTAGCACCCCAATCTTTTATGGCATATGTACCAGCCCAGACCAGCATCCCATAGATATTGTCTACTTTGGGCTTTGGGCTTTGGGCCCAACCCAAACTCTTATAGTTTTGCTCTTCCTAGCCCAGCTAGGAAAACGAGTCTTTTTAAGGGAGACCTAGTCTCCATTGTTGCCTAGTAGCTCGGGTACTAGCTCTGATATCGTTGTAATAGCCCAGACCACCCTCTAGTAGATATTGTCCGCTTTGGATTTTGAGCCTAGCCCAAACCCTCACTGTTTTGTTCTTCCTAACCCAGCTAGGAAAACGTGTCTTATGAGGAAGAGGTATTCATATCCTTATAAGGTGTACTTCGTTCCCCTCTCTAACTGATATGGGATTCTCACAATCCACCCCCTTAGGGCCCAGCCTAGCTGGCATAATGCGTCAGGAATAGGTTATAATACCATTGTAACAGCCCAGATCACCCTCCCATAGATATTGTCCGCTTTAGGCTTTGGGTCCAACCCAAACCCTCACGGTTTTGCTCTTCCTAGCCTAGCTACGAAAACGCGTCTTAGGAGGAGACCTAGTCTCCTTTGCTGCCTAGCAGCTCGGGTACTGGCTCTGATACCATTGTAACAGCCTAGACCATCCTCCCATAGATATTGTCAGCTTTAGGCCTTGGGCCTAGCCCAAACTCTACGGTTTTGCTCTTCCTAGCCCAACTAGGAAAATGCATCTTTGGGGGAGAGCCCAACTCTCTAGCTGGTCCTATCGACTCGGGTCCTGGCTCTGATACCATTTGTAACAACCCAGATGTAACATCCCATCATCGATGGGAAGGGCAAAATAGTAATTTGGAACGGGCTAGGAGTGTTTTAAAAATTGCTTGGCTATGTTCATGCATTCATATATGCATGAGAATAGTGAAATATTGCACATGTAATGATTATACATGCATTCATGACATTTCCCGGTATAAGTGTTAAGAAATGTGTTTGTGAATAAATTTGATTTTTGTGCTTTAAA